>VBSK01000352.1:0-548002 GCA_006112555.1 Tuber indicum
GGGGCGGCGCGTTTGCGGGGGAAGAGGAGCGGGCACGGCGTAGCGTTCCCTTTGCCGGGGGGGCATAGTCCTCGTCGGCAGGGAGTCCAGCTTGAACTTCCAGTAGTGTAGAGGGCCTTTTTCGCCAGAAGACAGCCCAGACAGGAAGAGGGGGGTGGAGGCAGGGAGGCTCGCTTAGCGCGTTCCCGAGCCACTATCTTATCGAATACCGCCGATGGGCGGAGGGAGAGGTGGACCATGAGCTGGCCTCAACCGTGGCAATGGTCGAGCCTTGCTTGGCCGGCGGGAGGAGGGTGAATCTCGGGATGATAACCTGCGATCGGTAGGGGGAGAGGGGGTGGGCACGGTCGGTGTGTACACCGAGCCCGTGATCGGAGTTGAACCATTGAAGAGGCCCGTGGTAGAGGCGTTGTCCAAGCCACAGGGGTGGACAACCTTCCCAAACAGGCAACCCTTCACAAAAGACTCCACCTCTTTCATCGTGACAAGGGCGGTTGTGGCAACCGACCCTCTCACCAAAATCATCCAACGTGGGGTTCACCGCGTTGGGGCAGCCATGTTCATGGGCGAAGGACAGAAGAAAAACTGTAATCCCCGCCAGGCGCAGCGTATGACCGTGTAGTTGTAGGAATAAGGCCACGGACAGCCTCAGAAACGGGCGCGAAGAGACAAGGCGACGCGAGCCGTCTCAAGCGAGGAGGAGGAGGGGTTGGAGTCGACCGAACGGGGGACGACATCCGCGAGTTGGGGACAGAGTCCGAGGAGGAGGAGGCAGACGAAGTCGCCATCCTCACTCAAGCCTGTGTCCAGAGACTACCGGGATCAACCACGGATATCTCCCTCTGAACACCTTCTCAAGCGAGAACAACTATTCTACACCAACCGCCCGACAAACGAAGATGGAAACGACGGATCGTACGATGAAGTTATCGTGAGCGAGCGAAATGCGTGGCGTGAGGTTGAAGCTCGCTACCGAGGCGGAGCGAAGATAGAAGTAAGAAATTACTTAGAACATTCAATCTAATTTATTTATACTTGTACCGCGACTCCGGCATACGACAAGTCCCCGCCGGCACAGGGTTAACGCAAACCGGAACTACCACTAACACGAACAATCAAACCTCCGGCCCCGAACCTCAAACATGCCCGCGCCATGCCCACAACACGAACACTAAGTACAAAACCATCAACAGTAAAGAAAGTCCTCCTCGAAGCCGACACCGTAGACCCTCTGGTATGGCCCCCAACCAAGCCAAACAGCCGAAGCCGCAAGGCCTCCTCGCGTAGCCGAAGCCGAGCAAGGTACCAGTCCCCCAAGTTCCCCGTACAAAAAAAACAAAAATTCCACTACCGCCGGTCTGAATACCGTCCCGCAAACCCTCCTCCACAGTAGAAACCAACAACAATTTATCAACACAGGCGGCACCAAGGCAGAGAGGTCGTGACCAACATGTCCACAACTCGCATCCGCATGCCAGGCCGTCGACCCTATGAACCCACTTTGCCGAGTGCCTCCGAAGAGCGTAACGGTGAGGAGGACCTGTACCCGCTGCCTGTAACTCCAAACAAAACACAAATAAACAAAAGAAATACATAGAGGTGGTGACAGACCGAGAAGGTCAGTAGGGCCTATCTCCTACCCGTGGTGCCATGCCCCCGCCCGCCGTTCCCACAACCAAACCAAAGAAACCAAACAAGCCCCACAAAACCAGCACACAAGACCCAAACAAGTCCAACCCAGAGGTCGCAACCCACTATCCGCACAGGTGGCCATCAACCAGCCGGTCCGCCAGGAAGCTTTACAGCACTCAGCAGCTTGACCTTAGCAGCCCAGTCCAGCCGGAAACACTTAATTAGACCTCGCCCAACCTGACGCAGGCCCGACCGGTGCTCGCAGGTGCCTCTCCCCGCCAAGTCAGCCCCCCCCAAGCCCCACACACCAGGCATCGCAGTTCCCATCCAGCCCCCTCAGCCCCTCGGCAGATCAACCGCCCGACAGCCACAGGACAGCCGATACCTGACCCCATCAGGCAGCCACTGATCTTGGCCGCGCCAGCAGAGTCCCATCCCCCAGCACCGTGTAGCCGAGGGGGGCCACCAGGACGAACCCGGGGCCACAACATACGCGCCAGCATCCAAAGACGCCGGCCACCGTCCCAGCCGGCCCGAACCGAAATCCAAGCAAGCGGAGAGGGAAGCCAGGGAACCCGGAGGCCCCCCAATGTGGGCCCCAAAGGGCCACACCGTAGACTGACGAAAGGTGCCCAAACTGACGCTTCAGAGAGGGCGGGTACCAGGATAGGAAACGAGACAAACAGAAGGTAGGCCCCACTTGCAATGGGTGTGACCGCCAACCACCATCCGTAACCACACCGACCCCTGCACTAGACCAAGCGTGGCCCCCGGCAACCAATCGCCCCACACCACCCCGGGCAGAAGTTCATCCGCACCAGGAGGCAAAAGATTTCAGGGTCAAAGCCATCCCCACTCAGAAGCGAAGAGGTGACACCTGACTGAACCACCGTAAATGCCACAAGGACGTAAACTCCAAGGGAACGGTGATAAACGACATCGTAGGATTCCGATCGTGAGAGTAGTAGACGAAGGGCGGGGCCGGCAAGGCCCCCGTCCCTTAAGGAATGATGCGACCGGTACGACGTGTTGATACTTGGGAAGGTCATCAGTCTACCCCAAGGGCGTTTTGTATCGTGAACACTAAGGACTCTGTTAAAACCCAACAAGAAACATGAGCCGGCCCAAAGAACGACACGGGTGTTTCCCCCCACTGCAATGTTCAAATCCCCCAACCCCCGAACGCGAAACTCTGCGAGTAGACGAGTAGACAGAGAAGCCGAAGTCTTTTTACCGAAGGAGGGCTCGTAGACGCCAAAGGTGAGAAGGCTCGAAGCGAAATCATCGTGAGAATCAAACAACAACGAGGAGGCGAAAACAAGTAACACGACGCTCCACCACACAACAACCTCAACACCAAAGACCCCAGGAACTACTGAGCGAACTCAGATATCTCCCCCAGAATCCGAGGATCAGAAAGCTATCGTGGGCGCGAAGGAACGCTACCGAGGCGGAGCGAAGATAGAAGTAAGGAAATTACTTAGAACATTCAATCTAATTTATTTATACTAGTACCGCCGACTCCGGCATACGACCAGTCTCCCCCTCGCCCCAAAATCACAAACTAAAATACACTACCACGGGCGCAATCCCGTCCCGCAACCGCTCCTCCCAAACATAAATCCAATAATCACTACCAAAGGGGCTCACGGGCGCTCATGTCGACTAGCGACATCCCGGATTATCGCGTCTTCCCCTCCCGCAACCCAACCACCAACAACATACCAACACAACACTCTACTCCGCCCCCAACACAATCTCGTCAATATACTCAACAAAGGAAACATACAGTCTGTCCCAACATCCACGCTTCTTCCGATAGTGCTCCCCCATCCTATTAACCTTCCCAGCAATCCGCCGCTGGTCGCAAAAGGGGCACCGTTCCAGTTCGATAAACCCAAACAACCCAGCCCACTTGAGTACGACGGCCGTCCGCAAGGAAAGCGCGAGGTCGTCCCAGTCAAGCCAGTGCCGCTGCCAAAACTGGTCAAGGCTCGCCGAGAGGCAGCCCGGGTTGTTATCGAAGTGAGTAGAGAAGGAGGGCCGAGTGGAGGTGCCTTGGTAGGTAATCGCCATGTTGCAGTTCGGACAGCACGTAGCGACCGAGTTCGGAAGGAAGAACCACTTGGTAGGAAGATGCTTACTCGGAAGCACGCACTCCCCCCCAGGATGTTTCTTTTCGCACCGCAAACAAGTATCAGGCGTCCCTATGCATACTCGCCTCCCGTCCCTCTCCACCGTCAGTGTACCATCAAACGGGGTACCTGCAACCACTAACTCCCCGTCCACCTCCTTAATATGACGGGGGATCCCTAGTCCCAGCCACCCGTGTACCAACCACCAGTCCTTCCAGCCCGCGACTGCCGAGTCCTTGAACAAGTCCTCCATAGCCGGTCGTTTCCAACTGTACCGTGGGCAAGAAGTCCAATGATGCCTCTCCTCACGTCTCTCACAATCGTCATGCCCGACCAGGCCGGTACCACTGCGAATCCTAGTCAACACATAGGAATCCATCCTTGTCAGCCCGCGAAGGTGTCTGGGAGCCTTAGGTCCACGAGCATAGTACCCATGGCCTTCATTGACATGCCAGGCCTCCCACTCCTCTTTTCTCAACTCACGGGCCAACGCAGCGTGCCCTATACCAAAGCTTACCCCTTCCCACCGGAATGGCTGCAGCGGCAGGCGTGTACTCTCCTTGGCCTTCCTGTCGACCAGCTCGTTGCCCTGGATGCCCATGTGTCCCGGAACCCAGCCAAAGCGCGGGCGTACAGCCTCCATCAAAGGTGCCATGACTTCCCACATCTCAGCCGAGTCCCCCTCGGGCAACATGTTCTCAATCAGAAGCAGGGCGGGGACGCAATCCAGAAACACATGTACTCCCCGTCCCTCACACAAACCACTGACCTCCCGCAAGGCACAGACAACGGCAAACAGTTCGCATTCGACGATGCTCCAGGACAGTGGCACCGAACACCCCCCTATCCTAAGTGAAGCCCCCTGTGCGAACGCGGCCCAAGCGACACCAGCACCCTCGGCCATCTTGGACCCGTCAGTGTACACCACCAGATCCGAGCCGCCACTGAGTTCCTTGACTTCCCCGGCGTGTCTGAGGGCCATGGTTTCCTTCCCTTTCCCGATCGTAACCGTGGGACGGTAGGAAAGCACCTCGTCCGAATGCTGTCGGTGGGCCACCATACCCTCCTCCTTCCAGTCCAGCCTGATCTGCCCGAACCAAGGATGATCCTCGCAATATCGGTAATTGATGAACCGGCTGTAGCACCTCCGCTGTAGGTACCTGCCCTGAATAGCGACAGGCGTAACCCCGTATTCTGCTAGCAAAATGTTGTTGGCCAGCTTCATAGGAGTCCGGAACACTGAGCGGAGGCAATCGTTGACGTGGACCTGAATCTGCTTCACATACGACGGGTAGTCGGTTACAAACTCAAGTCCGTAGTAGACGGTCGGAAGGTAGGCTGCCTGCACCAAACGGTAAGTCTCCCACGCCCCCAACCCCCCAACACTCCCAAACCTCCTTCCCAGCGCCGCAATCCTCCTTCTCACTCCCAACCCCCTATCCAACCAATAACGTACATGAGAAGAAAAGTTAAGAAATACATTAAACCTATACCCAAGAACCCGCAGGTCCTCAGATGGCAACACCATTTCTCCCCCAACAATTCCATTCCTTCCCACGCCCTATCACCAAACCCAATCCACTGCGTCTTCAACGCACTAAACCCCATTCCCCTGTCTCGCGCAATACGGTCACAGTCGCGCAACAATTCCCCAGCATGGTATCGGGCAGCATCAAAAGAGTCAGCCGCAACCATGATAACCCCGTCATCCACATATGAGGCCACCAAATGCCGGACACCCGGGGAGTAACGCATCCGTGGTGTGAAAACGTCAGCCACATAGGCGCCGAACAGAAAGGGGGAAAGTGGCGACCCCTGGGGGACCCCCTTACTAACATGGTAAACCCGGGAAACACATCCATTGAACCGGAAGCGAATGGACCGACAACCTGTCCATCTCCGAACCCATTGACACAGGTTGGGAGGGCACCCCCGGGCCACCAGGAAATCTGACAGGAGGTTGACGTCGATGTTGTCAAACCCTCCCTCTACGTCCATTGACAGGATCAGACGTTTGTACCCCTCATTATGGCGAAGGAATTCCTGAACGACCGCCATGGCATCGTGGACCCCCCGCCTCCTACGGGAGCCAAACTGTGTCTCGCCGAGGTCTAGACAAGCGGCTAGCCGGAGCAGCACCACCCTCTCCGCCACCTTAGCCGTGGTCGGGAGTAGGTGTATCATGCGCCATGACTTGACCACATCATACCGCGGCTTGTCGAGCTTGGGTATGAGCACTACCTCTGCCCTATGCCAGTCCGGAATGTCATGTCGCAGCCCACAGTCAACGAGGCGTCGCAATGTCGTGGCATCCCTCCTCTTCCAAAACCTTAGGAAGGGATAGCCGATATCGTCCTCGCCGGGGCCCGTGTTTGTGGGAGATCTCGCCAGCGCCGTCTCCATTTCCTGTGCGCTGTCCATCTCAATCACACTTTCAGTCCACCGGGCGGGATCACCAGGATCAAGCTGTTGTGCAATCAGGTCGCTGATCTCGGCGTGCGTGGTAGCCAAGGAGCCGTCGGACCGCACCATCGAGGGCAGCGTGCGCTTGGCCTCCAACTTTCTTGCCAGCCTGAAGATGTCGGGGTCCTTGCTTTCCGCCAGCTTGGTCCTAATGTGGTCGAACCGAGCCCTCAACAGGCAAGCCCGGTAAACACACCTTGCCAGCTTAAAGTCCTCCGTCCGCTCCGCCGTGCGTTTGGAGTATCTTTTCAGCCGGGCCACATCCAGCCTCATCCTTTCCAACTCAGGCGTCCACCACTCGCACCGGCTTCTGCCAACGGAAGCCCGTGGGAGTGCGTCCACCACACTTCTCACTCCTCTCCACAGCTGCTCATCATCCACCTCTTTCAGGGTGTCTAGTTCTTTCCCAACCTTCCCCCACACCGCCTTCTTCCAAGCAGGCCTCCTTCTCATGAGATTGTCAGGTAGGTCCACATGGAGTCGAATTGTCTGGGCGGCATGCTCGCAGCCCACCACATCAATGTACTTGTGCTGTAGGTACGGCCGTCGATACAAGCAGAGGTCTATCATTGATATGTCGCGGAACGTCGGTCGGTCAGGCTGAGCCATGTTCAGCAACCGAGGTGCCATCCATTCCCGCAACCATCGTCCGCAGTGTTCCTATCTGGCCGTCTCCGCCCATGGGTCCCAGTCTCGATGCCTGGCATTGAAATCACCAAACACGATATCCGGTTCCCCGACGTCCCTCAGCCCTGACTGATATTCGGCCTTGGTGTGTGTAGGTGGGATGTAGACGCCTGCAAGCACCCTCTTCTCACCCTTCTCCCAAAACCCAACCTGGGCACAAGCACCCTTATGCCCAACCACATCAAACAGCCCACACAAATGCGAGCGAACAAACACCTCCACCCCCGATCCAACAAAGGAAAACAAATCCCAACCATCAACTTCTACCGGCACATGCTGCCCCTCCGAATCAACCGGAGGTTCCAAAACAAAAAACAAATCAACAAAAGAAAACAAATCAAACGCCAGCGCCCGATTCCTGCCACTCCTCCCCACATTCAATGCTATCGCCGTGATACGCATTAAAAGGGGGCTTCGACAGATCCGCTCGGGCCACAGGGGCCAGAGTCACTTAAAAACCCCTCAGAGTCCAGGGCGAACCACATAGCATCACCCATCTTGGGAACAGGTTTCTTCTTCAAAATACCGCGCTTGGGGGAGGGGGAAGGGGGGGGTCGTTCAGGCTCCTTACCCTTAGCCTTGGCAGACTTCTCCCGCGGAACATCCTCCTCTTCCTCATCACTGCTCACCTCCACCACCCTGGGAGTTGGCGACCGTCCCCTGCTCCGGCGCCGTGGCCGTCCCCCCCTCTCGGGTGCCTTTTTTCCAGCGACTGGCACTTCGGGCGATGAGGCCGCGGCATCGGCCGCCGTCGTCGCGGGTGGGGATGACACGGGAGTCCTAGAGTCAGTTCTCAAGGCAGGACACTTCTCATATCCAGCAAAGTGATCGGTCCTGTCGCACAACCAACACATCCTGCGGGTGTGCCCACATGCCTCCCCCACGCCCCCGGGGCACCCTAAAGCCTTACACATGTGCTCCCGGGACAGGTGCTCCCCGTAACAAAACCGACACCTGGAAGGAAGGGCACAGGTGGCCTGAAAGTGGCCCACCTGCAAACACTTACCACAAACCTTCGCCGTGCGGTGTTCGGTAAACACCCTAACATTCCGGGTACCCCCCCGAAGCCAGATCCTCCCAGCTTCCAAAGCAGCCTTAGCCGCCTCATTCTCCTCCACCACAAAACGAATACCGCAAGACACGGCGTTAGCCTGCCTCATGGCGTGAATGGACCCCATGATGTCGGGGCGGGACACAGTGACAATGCCAGGATTTCCTAACTCTAAGTCAGTGCGCAAGCCATCCGAGGCGTGCTCCCCAATCCACCCGTCAACCTTCCAGATGGAGCCACGGCCAGTGTCCGAAAGGGGGACACCCGTCACCATGATCTTCACCTTCTTCACATCCTTCTGGAAAACAAATTCCGGGAGTGAAAGTTCCTTCAACAGCGCCAACCGGGCCTTGTCAAGACGGTTTCCAAGTTCAGCGGCAGAGTGGGCCGCCAGGGTGAGGAAGATACACCCAATCTCGTTCCGGATATGCCCAGCACGAACGTAAGGGCAGGTGCACCTAATTTTCGGTGAGTTGGACAAGGTGACGTTGATACGATTCCGGATGGCCTCCATCGTCACACCCTCTGGCAGGGCCACTTCTTTGCGGGTGGCAAACCGCATTGTAATGTGCCTTCCCCTAGCATCCGGGGTAGGCGAGGACTGGGGTGGAGCCGGCTTTGGTGGTGGCCCCTGCTGACTGGCGCTGCGAGGAGGGAGGGCCGTCGCAATATCAAATTAGGCACCACGTTGTAGATCCTCCTGATGGCACCTGGCCCCGACGAGAGGGTTTGCACCGTGGGTACTGGGGCGGCAGCAGGGGGGGGTGTAGCTTGTCCGTCAGTAGTAGTCTTCCCCTGAGTCTTGGCCGGGGTCGCCGAGGTTTCCTGGCCGGCCTGAGCCGCCATCTTTCTTCTCCTCCTGGCAGCACCACTCAGGCGCCTACCTCTCTTTCTCTCCTTCTTCTTTCCATCCTCCTTCTCCTTCTCCTCCTCCTCATCGTCAAAGCTCACCCTCTTCCCCTCCGCAGCTTTTCCTACCTTCAGGACTACCCCCCCATCGCTGGAAGAGCTGCCACTGCTGGTGCTGTGGGAGGAGGCCGCCGAGGTCGGTCGAGCCGGAACCGTCTTTTCCTTTAGTGGGATGGCGGGCTTGGGCACGTATGCCATTTTCTTCACCATGTCCACGAAGGACGCCTTAGTAGCAGGAGCCGCCGGAGCAGCAACCTGGCCCTTGGTAGGGACTTCAGTAGACCCCTCTGACGAGGAGCGGGGGATGGGGGTAGTCCCTGTGGACTCAGGAGTCACAGAGGGGGAACGACGGCGGGGGGCCAACCTACCTTTCAAGGCGGCAATTTCCTCCTCCTGCCGGCCGACTATATCCGTCAAGGTCCGAACCGCATTTTCCAAGCGATGGAACCGACGTCCCACCCACATAATGGGGACCGTCTCCACGATCTTGTCTTTCATCCAAGTCCGGACATCCTCCACAGTGTCAGGTTCCTCGGACCCGTCCACGCTGGGAAGAGGTGACAAGAGGGGCTGGGTGTTCCCGGACCGGATATCCTCAAGGCCCTCCAACATGGACCCCACAATACTGCCAGACCTGGGAGCGGGGGAGGGGGACTTACCAGCCGCCATCATCTCATCCACTTCGGCCATGATCTGATCCGCCCTAGCCACGGCAGCGTCAGTATCTTCTGGCTGGGTCTCCGGTAGCGGCACCTCCAAGGGAGTGCCCGTGCTCCGGGGGATACCCAGTGACCCTTCCAAAATACCCCCAGGCGACGTAGGGGGCAGAGAACCGTAATCAGGAGGGGACGAGCCAGGGACAGGCGTACCCGGAAGACTGGGGGCGTGAATGCTGTCGCCCAGACCGGTCGCTTCCGAGTTCTTTCCTTCCTCCAGAGCCATGGGGGTGTCCCGAACAATTACCTCCGCCGAAGGCACCACTTCCTGGGTGATTAGCAAAGGGGGGGACGAGGGGGGGGAATCTTCAATAGTGGAAGGAACTAGCACGGGGGGGGCCAGGCGCTTCCGGTGGGTGTCCAGGACATGGGAAAACTCCTCATCCGGGACGATCTGTTTCTTCCGACCTTCGTCGACATCAATCGCCTTCATGAACCGGGGCTCAAAGAACGGACTGGGGGCCGGGGCGGCGCGTTTGCGGGGGGAAGAGGAGCGGGCACGGCGTAGCGTTCCCTTTGCCGGGGGGGTATAGTCCTCATCGGCAGGGTCGTCCAGCTTGAACTTCCCAGTAGTGTAGAGGGCTTTTTCACCAGAAGACAGCCCAGACAAAAAGGAGGGGGTGGAGGCAGTGGAGGCTCGCTTAGCACGTTCCCGAGCCACTATTTTATCGAACGCCGCCCGATGGGCGGAGGGAGAGGTGGACCACGAGCTGGCCTCAACCGTAGTGGTGGTTGAGCCTTGCTTGGCCGGCGGGAGGAGGGATGACTCCGGGATGATAACCTGCGAGTCGGTGGGAGGAGAGGGGGTGGGCACGATCGGTGTGTACACCGAACCGTGATCGGAGTTGAACCGATTGAAGAGGCCCGTGGTAGAGGCATTGTCCAAGCCACAGGTGGCTGGACACCCCTTCCCAGATAGGCAACCCTTCACAAAAAACTCCACCTCTTTCATCGTGACAGGGGCGGTTGCAGCAACCGACCCCCTCACCAAGTCATCCAACGCCGGGTTCACCGCGTTGGGGCAGCCATGTTCATGGGCGAAGGACAGAAAACTGTAATCCCCGCCAGGCGCAGCGTACGACCGTGTAGTTGTAGGAATGAGGCCACGGACAGCCTCAGAAACGGGCGCGAGAGACAAGGCGACGCGAGCCGTCTCAAGCGAGGAGGAAGGGTTGGAGTCGATCCGAACGGGAGACGACATCCGCGAGTTGGGGACAGAGTTCGTGGAGGAGGAGGCGGACGAAGTCGCCATCCTCACTCAAGCCTGTGTCCAGAGACTACCGGGATCAACCACGGATATCTCCCTCTGGAACACCTTCTCAAGCGAGAACAACTATTCTATCACCCAACCGCCCGACAAACGAAGATGGAAACGATGTACACCGATGAAGTTATCGTGAGCGAGGCGAAATGCGTTGCGTGAGGTCGAAGCTCGCTACCGAGGCGGAGCGAAGATAGAAGTAAGGAAATTACTTAGAACATTCAATCTAATTTTATTTATCCACGTACCGCCGACTCCGGCATACGACGTGCCCGGGGCTGGAGGACCCCCCGGTTAACGCACCCCCAGTAACTACCACTAACTACGAACAATCCAAACCTCCGACCCCGAACCTCCAACATGCCCGCGCCATGCCCACAACACGAACACTAAGTACAAGGCCATCAACGGTAAAGAAAGCTCTCCCCAAAGCGACACCGTAGACCCTCTGGTATGGGCCCAACCAAGCCAAGTAGCCGAAGCAACAAGGCCTCCTCGCGTAGCCGAAGCCGGGCAAGGTACCAGTCCCCCAGGTTCCCCGTACAAAAAACAAAATTCCACTACCGCCATCTGAATATGACCCCGCAACCCATCCTCCACAGTAGAAACCCACCCGGGCGCCCCCACTCAATGATCTCGGGACACCCCCAGCCGACCGCCACGGCCAAACACCCCCCAAAATATCACAAACAAAAAAAAAAAAAAAAAAAAAAAAAAAAAAAAACACCCAAGACCCAAGCGCGTAGACCCGAAGGAAAGCCGACTTACAGGGTGAGGGCTCCCTAGTCGAGGGGGTACGAACCGTCGTAGAGCACCCGAGCGGCACCACAAGGGCAACGCAACCCGAATACCTCCGCGGAACGCGCCAGGAAGACTGGATCCCCGAGCCGTCGACACCTGGCCGAACAGACCCAGACATTATCCCCCAAAAACTCCTCAACTCCCTCCACGGGCGGCGTACCCGCCGTGGACACTGTAGCAGCCGGGCGCGACCGAGTGCGCACCGGCGATGGCGATGACGTATCCGAACCGGGGACAAGTGGCACAGGTGAGGTCTGGTCTTCTTTGACCCGGCGCTTCTTGTTTCTCCTCCTCTTTACTCCCCCAGGCGCAGGCCTACGGTCGGGGGTGGATGGGCCACCCTCAACACCACCCACCGCCGCAGGAGGGGCGCCACTAGAGGCGCTTCCCCGACCAGCCACGGGCTCAGCCACAGAGGACTCAGGCACCTGACCCCCCGAAGGAGGCAATGCCACCGCAGCCGGCGCCACCACAGGGGTCACCACCCCACCCACCGAAGAGGACGCCTCCACCACCACATCTGACGAATCAGACGGGGGCCCACCCACACCACCCTCCATGGAGGGTGGTGGTGGGATAACCGCCGGCGTAACAACTCCCCGAGGGGGCTCCTCTGCCGGACCCTGAGAATTCTCAGGGTCTAGCCCATCCCCCACCGTAACAACCGTAGTAACCGAAGCGACCGAGGGAGTAGGCGACGAAGGAATAACCGTAGGAACCTCAGGTTCGCGTAGCGAACCTGACAGAGCAGCGTTCTCCTTCTCAGCGCGATGAAGCCGCCGAGAAAGGACAGAGATGTGATGCCGAAGGCGAGAGACTTCGGCCTCTAGGGCGAAGTTCTTCTCGACGGCACGAGACAGAACCACCGACGAGCGCAAGGCGGACGCGGCGGAAGGGGGAGAGGCTCGCTTAGCCATAGCGACCGTAAAGAGGCGAGGCAAAAGTGAGGAACTTGTAGATAGGCGAGATGAAGAACAGGGGTTCTTCAACTGATCGCAGGAGGAGGGAAAGCAACTATCGTGATAGAAGCTTAAAGGCTTGAAGCTATCGTGAGATAGGAATCAAGGGCTCTGATTGGCCTGACGACTGTAGATTCGCTACCGAGGCGGAGCGAAGATAGAAGTAAGGAAATTACTTAGAACAAAGCGTGAAGAGCCTATCTTCCTCGGCCGCCTCGGCCTCCTTATATAGTGCTCTTCACTCAACCCTAACCCTGATGACTCACAAGTGTGAGCCTCGCGAAAAGCCTTACATAGGTCATATGACTCAAATGAGTCATGCGCGCGAAATCCCATGACTCATAATTGAGTCATGTGCGAAACATAACAAATCATAACATAAACAAGTCATATGACTCAAATGAGTCATATGCGCAAATCCCATGACTCATAACCGAGTCATGTGCGAAACATAACAAATCATAACATAAACAAGTCATATGACTCAAATGAGTCATATGCGCAAGACCCATGACTCATAATCGAGTCATGTGCGAAACATATCAAATCATAACATAAACAAGTCATATGACTCAAGCGAGTCATATGCGCAAGACCCATGACTCATAATCGAGTCATGTGCGAAATCCTGAACTACCTGTCACATCCGTGACAGAAGGACTAAGAGTTGAGAAATCAAGCTTCACAAATTGAAATTTGTCATATTATTGGATTTTTTTTTTTCTCTTTTCTTTTCTTTTTCTTGTATCTTCTTATACATATTGAGATCCTGGAGTATACAAAATAAGTAACACAATATACTAGTTTGTTTCAATAAAAATGAAAATAAAAGTAAGAGTATCAAATTCCAAATAGGGTCTCGTGTCTAGCTTTATACCTTGTACTATAAAAATACTCAAGCATTCTATGTATCATATGATTTCTCAAAGTGGTAAGATCAACTAAACAGGATTTTGTTATTTACTAACAATCTAAGAAATGAAGCATACTATCAGAATAAACATTCTTTTATCTTGCAGAAGAGGAAGAAATTGTCAAATTTTCCTTAGCAGAATCAAAGAACCTTCTCGCCCAACATGATAAGTACTGATTTTTGCTCTGCCCCTAAACTTGTCCCTGATTCCTGATTCTGATAGCATTTATGAAGAGCTTGCGAATTCCCCAGCTATTGAAAAAATAAGATCAGCATGAAAACATGAATAATAGTTAGAAAAAAGTTAGAAAGTTCAATTACTTGAAACTGAAGCTAAGTAAGGCTATAGTCTTCAGTATTCTCATTTTGATTCCAGCCTGTTATTGACCAGTCTGATTTATATATAATATGTAGTGAGGAGGTTTATTGAGGTAGTAGGTGTATTGAATGTTATAATAGCTGTACAGGTAGTAGAAAAAATGTAGTATTATGGTTCCCAGTGTTTGCCTTGTAGTATCATATATCATTCTACATTCTTGACCCGTTATTTATGTCTCAGAAATGGGAATCATCACAACCCTGATGGTATGATAATCCCAGTAGTAGAACATTGTATCGCGGAGCGCAGGGAACAGGAAGCGCAACCCCATGGAGGAGTGATTAGGGCATGTACAGAATATAGGGCTCATGTACACAAGGCAGAGTTATCACTATTTAGGTGAACTTGACTAGCAACCTCCATAGCCGAATATACACCTTTTTTCCTCCCGTCAACTGCGCACGATCGTGGAACCTCCATCCAACCCCTCGACCATCCTATCATACCTAATAACTCCCTGACACTCGCGCACGCACACAAGCCCTAACTAGCCCAGCGTACTGTACTCTCTCTCAAAATCTCACAAACCCGACGAAGAACAAGGTTTATAAAATTGTAACCACATCGTGATGCTTTCGACTAGTATAGCCGGATTACCATCCCCCAAAACCATAAAATTAAAGGTCGAATTCCGCAACTTATCATTTATCATAGCGTACCCCAACTCGAGCGGTATGTTATGTACCATACAAAAAAGGCCCAGAATTACCCACAAGCTCATCATCTTTCCCCTGCCGCTCATCGTTCAGCACAGGTTAGAAACGGGTTATCAAGTCATTGCTGCATAAAAAAAAACAAAAGAAACACGCCAGCTACACTAGACAGGCTTCCAGGACATACCATACAAATCAAGTGAACATTATTCTCAGTCCCTCATGCCCCCCCCTTTTTTTTTCAGTTCAATTTTCTCCCCCCCCCCACATGGCCAAGTCGTGAGATATTCCATCCCCGAGTGACCCATCATGACCCATAACACTAACGCAGGAAGGATAGCATGTACTGTGCCGTACTCCCCCAGGTATCATGCTACCAGCAGTTCGTCGGTGTTAACATTGATATCCCGCCGATAGAGTATTTCGGGTACAATACATTTAGGTATCACCTAGCTCCACGCTATGGAACAAATAGGACAAAAATTATGCCTCCCATAACTATTATTCTCCAACATCCAACATCCATCCATCCCCGCAAACCCGGAAATTCAAACAAAACTACAGTATCATATACCCCATCTAGCTTAGAAAACTTTTAAAAAAAATCGCCAATTTTTTATAACCCCCCCTTTCTCCAAACCATACCAGACAAAATACTAAAAGTTAACATTTCTCTACCCTCTCCCCTATATCAATCCCGAAGGCGCACACAATAGGACAATTCTTGATATATATTCTCTCACCATGCTATCTCTCTTCCTCTCCTCACTTACTTTTTTTCCCCCAACCACTCTTCCCCCTTGTGCCCTAATCGCCTATTCGCATGAAATTAATTATTCACGGATGGGAACGTAGGTATAATAGGTGGTAGAAAACGCACACACGAACAAAAATAACAGGTGGAAAAAAAGGGAGAAAAAAAAGGTACACTCAATGTGGAAGGGGAAGCTAATAATGAAAGCAGGAGGAAAAGAAAGGAGACAAGGGGAAAAAAAAAAAAAAAAGTATTTTATCTTTGCCTGTAGCCAACCCAACCAACACCACCCAAGAATGCCCCATCCGAATCCGTGCTTTTTTACCATTTCAGTTCACTCAATCATACCCATACAGCCGTTATATTCCATCGCACAATTAAGGTTTCTGTTTTTTTTTTGCTCGTTTTGCTGTTTTTCGTTTTTATCACCCGCTCCCAACAACCCCAACTCCAAACCCTGCTAAAAACAACCCTTCTTTTATCCAAATGCCGGAAAAGAAAAATACTCCCGATCGTCTTGTACAAAAGCAAACTACTTTGAACTTATGCACCGGGAGAACGCCCACCTCCATTGATCTCCTTCCTCCTAGAATCGTCGAGACCAAGTCCGCCAAGTCCTCCGGAGAGGAAGGAAAATGCTTGATCATCAGGTAGCCCTGCGTATAATCCATTAGGCCCATTTCCACCAGATGAGAAAGCTTGCTCGGCCCTCTGATCAAAAGGACCGGCAGAATTGGGTCCAACTCCAGGACCCAAAGACGTGTTCAGCGGAGAAAAGGCGCCACTTCCGCCCCCAAGACCAGAGGGTAGCCCAAAATTGCTAGGCTGACCACCGAATTGTTGGCTAGGGAAACCGCCTCCTCCAAGCTGGCCTCCAACGGGCCCCGCCCCACCCCCAAGAATCTGTCCTGGTCCCAATCCAAATGCTCCATAAGACGTAGGCCCATCCATAGGCGATGGAAATGCCGTGTCGGCAACTGCCGCACCAGCACGACTTGCACCACACCTCAAGCAGCTAACATTCTTGGCAAAGTTGTGGTAACCACACCCATCAGAACCGCACTTCCAGTCCCCCGCTCTAAAAGGCACCGCCCCACCGCCCGGCATAGCCCTAGATTGCAGTCCATGTCCTGCCCCATGCCCCATAGCCGGAGGTTGAGGCGGAACCATGCTCTGGGAGTAGCCGGAATAGCCAAACACGGTATCCGGGCTCGGTCCGGCGGGAACAGCAGGGAATGAACATCGGAAACAAGCAGTTCTACGCTGGAAGTTGGAAAATCCACAAGATGGGCAAGTCCAGTCCCCAGGCCTAGGTCTGTTTTTACTTGGGGGGAAGGGTGTGAGAATCTCTGCTGCTCTATCAAGCACTCGACTGCTGCTAGGAGAAACTTCAATCGCCTTCTCGTTCAACGCTCGCCCGTTCATACAAAGACTCTCTGCGGCCTGCATATAAGATATAATTAGAACGGTCACACACGAAAAGCCAAGCTAGAGGTAAAATTAAATTACCTCTTCATGTGATGAAAACACAGCAAACCCTGTACCTGTTGGCTTGTGCTGGTCCGGGGTCCTGAGTGTCCAAAAGGCAATTGGGCGACCGCCATACTGAGTAAACCAGCTTTCCAGCTCAGATTGGGTGGTATCATGCGGCAATCCGCTCATATGGAGGACTTTACTTCTTTCACTCAAAAAAGCTCTAACATCAGCTCTGGCATCCATGGGCCTTGCCAGAACATCAGGGTGTTGTTCTGGGGGCTGGGATTTCTTGATCAATCCACGCAGAACCCTCGCCAGTGTGATAGCCTCTTCCATGGCTCTACGAGGAGAAGCGGGAGCCAAAGCCTGGAGATGGAAGGGCAAATTATGCTTTATCGGGGCTGACGATTGAACAGGCTCAACTTCGAGGGCAGCGCAGATATTAGCCAGAGAGGATGGACCAAAGGGCAAAGACTCCGGATGATGCGATTGCCATCGGGTATACTCAGTCCTCAGGTCAAAAGTCCTGGAATGTTGTAGATACGGGGGTAAAACAACAGCCTTGTCTCTGGCTTCACGAGGCAACTGAACCCGGAGATCCCAAGCATCCAAGGTCACGAAGGTAAAGTCTAATTGCTGCGACATTAGGTATTCTTGTGCGAAGGTGTCAAACCGATTGACGGCATCTCTGAACGACCCGGCCGTCCGCACGTGCTCCCACGTAAGCGTAGTGAGGCTTGCTGCATTAGGAAACCATTAGCGGGAGCTCGGAAAGAAGAATTTGATACCAAGAAGAACGGAGGAGCTTCGTACTGCACAGCGGAGTAATGGGAGTGTTGACGGGCCTCACAAGAACACTCTCCCTGTGAATCTAATTACCATCAAACCGATCAGTAGAGGAATCTCGGAAAAGAATAGATACATCAGAGCTTCAAACCTCCTCGAGAGACTTCGCATTCAAGAGAATCCAACCGATCTCAATAACCTCCGCAGAATCCTTAGTTACATAGACACCATGCTCATCGCAAGTAGTGGCCACATGGATAACCACATAACGATCCATAATAGATCTCTAGCAACAATTCAAATATCGTTTGACCAAGAGCTCGGGGGGGGGGGTATTCTCGCTGTTTGCACTGACGAAACGGGCGAAAAGTGAAGTGCTTGATGGTTCTCCGTTGCACTCGAATAACCGCAGGATAGAAAAAAAAAAAGGGTTGAAAGGTCGAGGGAATAGGACAGAAGATGAAACAGGCCTCCCGAAGACAGAAACGCAAAAAAGAGAACCTCCGTGAACAAGAAATAGAAGAGAGGGAGAGTGAAGGGAGGGTGTGTGGAAGGGAGAGAGAAGGTTCAAGGTGGAAGAGGGAGGCGAGGTGGATAGGATTGGGGGGGGGGGGGTGGTGGTGGTGGTAGTGGTAGTGGTGGTGGTGAGGAGGGATGGGATGGATGGATGGAGGAGGTGAAAGCGTGTCTGATCCAGTGACGCGGATACTAGGAGAGGAAATGAAAAAGAGATTATTCGGGCTGCAAGAAGGACAGACAGCAAAGCCGAAGATGCAGGCGAGACAACGAAGAGGAAGAAAAAAGGGCGTTCTATTTTCCTACCCTCCTCGTCGCTATGACTTCCCTCCCTTCCCCCCCATCCTAACCTCACACTTAGACTACTTGATGAAAATAACCATTCCTTCCTTCCCTCCAGACGATAATTTTCCTTTCTTTTCCCAATTTCCTTCCCTGATCATCTTCTCTACCAAAATTTGATGATCTTCCTAATCGAGGAGTTGGCGGAATTTTCTTTTTCTTCTAAAGCTTGGCACACAATTCGAATGAACAGACGGGCACGGAATGGGCCGAGAAAAAGGCGTTGCTAATAGGGTGCTTCTCGCGATGCTATTGCTCCAAAGCATCACACACTCGAAAGGTCACGGCAGAGTCGCGGATGCAGCAACACCATCGGTCTAGCTACAACCATCATCGTCATCACAACCTTTCCATTGGTTATCCATTGAAGCTCCAATACTATGATACCATCCCATCCATCCATCCCTCCATCCCTCCATCCCTCCAAGGAAGTTCATTGTTTCCCTCACCAATATCTATTCAGAGCAATTCGATTGAAACCTCCACCCACCCACCATCGTGAGTATACATACCATCAAGATCCCTTGCCAACGCCTTTTTGCCTGGACAGCGCAAAACACATAAATGCCCCTCGCCGCCAGCTCATTCTCCCAGCCCCCTTTTCCATAATCTGTGCACCGGCATTGGTCCCGGGTATCAATGTGCTGTGCTCGAGCTCAGTCTGTGCTCTCGGATAGCCGACTATCTGATTCATGGCGTTAGGCGGACCGCAATGCACAATCAGTGTCGGTGCTATCAGAAATCAGAATGCATATGCGGATGGAGGCCCCCGCACATGACCTTCAAACTTCGGGGCTGAGCCTCGAGCTGTTGAAAAGGGTCCTTGGCGCCAAACTCTATTGCAACCGTTGCTATGGGAGCTCTACCTGAGCTCACCACCGTCGTCCCCAATGAGTGCAGTCTTCCGCAGAAACAATTGACGCTGATGGAATATTTCTGCCGGTACTTGTCTTTACCCATGAGAGAGAGAGAGAGAGAGAGACGCCTGCACAACATCTCCCTGGTGCCGGCTTAATATGGGTTGAGATATTTCGCCATAAATGCTGGCTTGTTTCAGAGCTCCATGACTCAGTTCGAGATGCCGTGCGCGGTGGAAGAGCTGGAGAGAGCCAACCAAACCGGTAATTCGAACGGCAGGATCTCTGGATGCATTTACCTAGCATTCATCCGGCACGGGTGTCCTATTTCCCTTGTGACACCTCGAACCTTTGACAAAGCATGTCGTGAGTCTAGCATGGTACAAGTACTGCAGTGAATTTCCGTTAGCACCGCCAGTATTGCTGGATGCTGTGCCGACACCACCAAGGACCCTCCCCAGGCTTGAAGCACCCCGAAAACAGGGATTGAAGGAATACGGGTACTTGTATGATATTCTTACGGTAAAAAATCTGCGCGTATCTGAGCGCCAATACAAAATATGCCTCCATGTTTTCGGGTAGTTATGGCCTGGGACAAGCATTCGTGCAGCCCACTCGTGTGGCTTGCACTCTCCGCATTTTCCTACCGCTACAAACAACCCTGTCTTCCGCCGCCTCAAGAATATTGCAAGTTTACGGCTCGGAAGCACCCTCTCTGCAGGCAATTGCTGCCACTCCTATTAAGCACTCCTCGTGCGATAACAAACATCTACAGCGAACGCCTCAGCAAATTTCATCGGACGAACGGCACCATACAGTATGCAACCATGCATCTCGGAACAGTATTTCTGCAGAAGGAACCTGTTGATCGCTGCACCTCCAGTCGTGGCCACTGATCATCTCCGGATGCGTGTTTCTAGACCTCCTTATTCCACAGCACCCTGTGAGGTTGGCCATGCGTCCAAAGCCTCGAACTTGTCCGCACACACACGCGCAACAGAAACACGTTAACAGTCCCAATGCGATAGTCGGAACCGCCGGGCAATCTTCCAAGAGACATCTCCACTCGCATGGCCCCTGGCGGGTGGATAAAGTGAAGCCATCCGGACTAGAAAGAGCAGAACCCTCCCCAGGTGCCGTATTAAAAGTTGAAGGGCTTGGGATAGGTGGTGGAAACTCTATCTGCGTACGATCTACGCGGGCCACGTGCGGGCCACTAGAGTCGAGGACACAAATAAAGGTCAACCCCTTTCAGCACTGGTACGGTGGGCGAGAAATGGCTCTCCTTTCCCGAGGACGGCATCACAGTCCAATAGCAGTACAGCAACAGCGGAGATACAAGTATCATTGAAGGAGCTCTGCCTTATGGGTGCTGGCCCTATGGATGACCGCTGACGAGGCGGAAAGCGATCCATAACATCTTCGTAAATAATTGAACCGAAACCTCTCACCAAACCCCCCCCCTCCGGAAGAGAGAGACTTTTATAATAATGCCCGCCATCACCCTAGATGATCAGCGCCAAGTTACTTCCAAGATATCGAAAATCTCCATTTTCTGACAAACCCAGTAACACAAGGTCACGGTATCATACCGGTTCGCAAGTAGAGTAACGCCTCTAATTTCCAAACAAACCCTGCATCGCTCTCCTTGTTTCGATGTCTCAGATTTTCCCCTTCCTCCCTCCCTCCATTTCGTCATTGGCCCACCGCCACATGACCACACGACCGATCACGTTTTGTCAAGTGCAGTAAAACATTTCTATGGGGTGTCTTTTTTTTTTTCTTTTTCTTTTTTCTTTCCTTTTCCTTTTCCTTTTCCTTTTCCTTTTTTTCTTTTCTTCTCGAGACTTCTACTCGTAGTGAAGGAAAGTGGAGTCCTGGGGAGAGAAGGAGAGGATATACAGATTTACGGTATTATATGGTACGGGTGCTGATTGGGGGTTCAACTTACCGTATCGTAGGTTGACGAGGGGTGGGTCGAGCTCCGGAATAGCGGCACCACGGGAAGATTACGAAAGACTTACGAGACAGTAGAAATCCCATAGTAGAATCGAGTGATATAAAACGCACTACAACACCATTATCAGAACCCGTGATGCCCAGATAAGTTTCTCGTGCAGGACAGGTGTAGAAAATTGCACCTCCAAAGAAGAAAAGCAATAAAAAAATATTAAAAAAAGTCGCCGGAGAAAGCAAGACACTCCGATGTCAAAGTGTAAAAAGTGTACGGTACTGTTCCACTTGCTGGCATAAGCCACATCGACAACTGTAAGCAGCAAACGACTCGACAGATAAAAGTACGGTGCGGTATGATAGGCTTTCTTTTTGTGGGGGATGGGGGGAAGGGGGGGGAAGGAGGAGAACGCCAGCGCCTTGAGATAATCCTCCGAGGTATTAATAACTTCCCCACTGCACCCTATCCTCCGCGTTATCCATAGAATCCAGGTACTGTACAGCACTCTACAGTCCCGTAAATCCTCATACGATCAACAGCAACGGCGACAACACCATACCCCACCCATAAATTTATATAATATTATATAATATTATATAAAAGTTAATAGTCAGGTTGTAATTTGATTCGCGTCTTCTCGAGGAGGGATTGGGTAAGTGAAATATGGCTGGGACTTTTGCGCTTGTATCATAATCGAGCGCATTGAGAGGAAAATTTTTCTAGATGGATGCATTGGAGATCAGTAAGCTTTTCGCAGGACCCGATGCCCTGGATGAATGAATGGATGGATGGATGGATGGATGGAACTTCTTCGGCGTGAGAATGGTATGGTTGGAGTTATTGTTTCATTGTATCATAACAATTGTTTTGTGTTTTTTTTTTTTTCTTTCTACGCCGGTGATTGTTGGGTTAGGGATCGGTGGATCATCATATCATATCCTGGGTGAACGGGAGGGGAACAGTCAGAGGGGTTCAATTGGTTCCTGTGCCAGCATGAATACCGGTAACAAGGTTGGTCATCAGTACCAGTATTATAGGATACCAGTACTACACCCATAAGCTAACTATCAAATCAACAGTATGATAACTGGAACTGGAACTTGTGGCCGGAATCTCTCACTTCCTTCTCTTCCCTTCCCTTTCTCTCCTCCGCCCCTTTTTTCGTGATCCTGCCTGCCATCTTTTCTTTAACATAAATTTTGGTATGGGGGGGGCGAAGACGACGTTCACAGGAATACTCCTCCTGCTCCCAGAACCCGAGAAGCGGCTTTGGCAACGAAATCCATAACCTCAAAAAACCTTTATAGTAACAAACTGATGGCATGGCTACGCTCATGGTTCCGGCCGGGCTAGACTTCGGACAGTATGCGAAATATCTGGGCGAGTTTACTGAAGCGCTCAAAGGAGCGATACGGTAGGTCAGCACTACACCTACCTCCCCGCTAAGTTATGCCAAGACAGACTTGGATATCATAGTCCCCCTTACTCGAGTACGACCATCCCAGACAATAACGAGGACCTAGATTGAGAGATTAAAGAGGCCTTCGAAATAACCCACAAGACCCATTTCGCTTCTACCAAATTACTCAGGTCAGATGGCCCCTCAAGGGAAGGAGAAAAGGCCACCTTGGCTGTCCTGTCCCGGAAGCGGACGTTTCAAAAGTTACATCCTCCGTGCTGTTTATAGGAAAGTACAAGGATTCCGCTCTGCAGACCAATATAAGCTTAGATTATGATAAATTCCCACCAGCATTTTGAGGATTCGGGTCCTTATCCTCACCGAGAGTAGGCCTTTCCCCTTTTTCCCCTTGTCAATATATCCGCCTATCTTCCAATCACCTCTCCCCACCTTTGTCACCTTCCTTCCTTCCCTCCCTTCCTTCCATTCCTTCCATTCCTTCCCTTCCCCCCGCCCCCACAGTCAATCGACCAACCAACCTTCTCGTAATCCTTATCCTCCTCAACCTGCATTTTTTTTTTCTTTTTCCCCACTGCCAGGAGGACTTGAATCATTGACCCCTCCTCCCCCCACTACTGCATCCCTTCCCTGCACCTGCATTCGCAATTGCGCATGAATAATTGGACACGCTACATAATGCACTTCCTCAAACGTCTCGCAAGGCCTCCCAGGGGGGCCAGCTCATTCGGCGACGACGAGGACCGCACCCGCAGCAAACACGGGGGGAAGAAGCAGGGCAGGGACGGCAGTCAGAATGGGAGTTGCAACTTGTCACACGCCTCACCATATGCCGACCTTCACCCCTCACCTGCTTCGGAAGCTCCGGTGGAGGTCCTCATGACAATATTCTCCTTCATCTGTCCACACGCCCTCGACGATACTTACCTTTCGGTAGAGGAAACAACCATGGAGCTAGGGTGCATGCTATGCGACATGCGGGAGCTCTCCCATTGCGGCCTTGTCTGCCGCTCATGGCACAAGGCTGCGCAGTTGTTGCAGTATCGCAGTATCCGACTGGACAGCGTGCACTACTGCGGTCTGGAGGAGGAGCTGCAAGCGCGAAGGAAACGGGGCTCCTTCTTCCAGAAGCACCCCTCCCCCCTTGGGATTCCGGAGCACAGGATGCGATTGCTCTACCGAACCTTCCAGGAGAACGAGACCGCAGCTACGCTCACACAGTTTTTGAAAATGCCCTACATGGCCCGGGAGACGTACAAGCAGGACTTGGCGTGGCTTGTGTCACTCTTGCCGAATTTGAGATACGTGGATTTACCGGACGGGGTTTACCAGGATGATTATTCCTGCTCCTCCCTGAAGGCTATACTCTACACGCGGTGTCCCGACCTGCGGAAGATGAGTTGGGTCGGGGGCTCCGAGAAGAGTTTTGTTGATTTGTGGATCGAGCCGCCCTGGTTAGGCCTTGAGGTCGTCGAAATCACAGGGATGAAAGTCGAGAACCAGGACCTGGTCCAGGTGCTCTCCTCCTTGCCACACCTCATCCACCTGAAGATGAAGTCCATGCCATGGACCACTGACGCGATCTTCGACTCCACAGCCACAAACGTTGGGCTCTTCCCCGCTCTGCAAACACTCGCCATCGAGGACACCTCGTCTATCACCATCGACGGTTTAAAAACCTACCTCACCCGCCCCGTCGCCTCGGAGGCCCTCGAAACGCTTGTATTAACAAACACCCCCATTCCTGCGCACGTCTTGCACCAAATCCTCCCGCAGGCAACACGCCTAACCTCTCTCTCCTTCCGCACACAAGTCTCACGCACCATCCCGCGCCAGGATCTGGCGCTCCTGACCTCCGCATCACTAACCCACCTCGCCTACGAAATCACCGATGATGAGACATCCACCAAATCGCTCGCGAAGCCCTCACCCTCGTACTACGCGTACCTCTCTGAATCCCTCTGGAACGGCGGAATGCCAAAGCTGAAAGACCTCTACGTCCGCGAGCCAGCGTTCCATGCACGCCTTCAGAAAGATAAAGCATCTGCGGGGGTATTTGCTGCGACGGGCTGGACTCAGGATGTGCACTTGTATACCAAGGGAATGGAACACTTGGAGTGGACAAAGTACAGCATTGGAGACGTCGGCGGGAATTTACTGATCTTGTCGACCCTTAAAAGGAAGGCCGGCTCACATGCCAGCTTTTTCGCGGGCCTTAGCGACAGAAGCGAAGCCGGGGATGGCAGGGCAAGCTTCCTCGCCATACCCAGTGAGGCGGGGGAGTGCACGTCCGGCAAGCGGGAGAGGAGGAAGAGTCGGGTGAATTTGTGGAGGTGATTGGTGGGCATTTTCAATGGGATGGGTGTATATAGCTGCTTTTTTTTTTCTTGGAGGGGCGTATTTTCTTTTAAATTTTTCGCACTGTTTGGTTCCGGGCAACCAAAACCCGTTCTCGCGGGGCCGACCTGATCCAGGGTTTCCGGGTTAGGAACGACTTCTCCTTGAGAGCGTATAACACGATCCCCTCTAGGCCAATCCCTCGAATAGCGAGTTGAACAGTGAATTATCTAGAACCGGCATACGATCCTCCATTTCCACCCAAGATCATACAGGAACCAATCCGCTACCATAATTAATATCAGAATCGAAGACCACAAACGATTCTACCCCATTAATTCCGAACCCGTTAATAAAACCCCCAAGCGAGCCTCACCACCATCACCACCATTAGAAACCTCGTAAATGTGATCCACGAATACGTACGCCATGCGCTTGAAACGGAAACGAAATCGAGACAGTTGTTATCGTGCGAGTGATGATATTGTTGATTAGTCAGATATTTTTTTCATTCGAAAAACTAGTATCAATAATAATCGAAGGGATCAACTCGGCCGCTGGAAATATCGTAGGGACTAATTTAAGGAGCGGGGTGACTTTTTTTTTGACCTGAATGAATGAATGAATGAATGAATGACTGGGTTGGCTTTTTTTTTACGATATCGTGTCGTAAGCATTGGCATGATATGGTATTATACTCGTGGTGTATGTGCTTTCGAACCCATTCAGGTAGAAGAGTATTACTGTGGTGGGTTATCTAAATTTGGTTGGATGCACTTTTGATTTCTATAGTGAGTGATACGGAGGGCAGTGCGGTATCATACTCGATTGGTCGTAGTTGGTGATGGAAATCTAAATTGCCCAAGTTATGATACAAGATAAAGTGAAGAATAAAATTAAAAAAAACCAAAACGCCCTTTTCTACTTTTCAAGCTACTATTAACCGCCAAATTTTTTCCACTTCCAACACCCACCCACTCACTTCTCCGGCGCATCCGGTAACCTCTCGATAACATACTTCCCATTCCCACAACTCATTATAGGCACACCGGGAATCTTCCTTACCCTCCTCTTCAAATCCCGATCGTTTGTCGCGACGATATATATCCTATCAACCAACCCCTCATTTAGCCCCTCCCCCTTCAAGATGGGCTAGGACGAGCGAGGAAAAAAAAAAAACTCACTTATGTTGCAGAACCCGATTCACAATACAGTCATCAGCATACGTCCCCTTATGATCGCACCTAACCCTCTCAAACCTAGGATCCCTAGCGATGCGCAACGCGATCCGATACCGACTCCCCAACTTTTCCAATTCCGCCATGACACAATCCGTGATGACGGGCGTGGCCTTCGCGTACAGGCAATCCATCATGGACTGCATCACCTCCAACTTCTTTTGTATGGTAAAGTTCAGGAAGTTGGTGTCCACGAGGACGGAGTAAGGCGGTCGGAGCGCCGTGTTGAATTGGAAGAAGAGAGAGGAGGACACTTGTGGGCTGTGAGAACACGGTTAGCGATTAGTTTATGGGAGGGGAGGGGGGAAGGGAGGGAGAAACATTTCGCGAACTACTTCGCTGGATTTGTCCTTTTTTGTGATGGCGGTTTGTTGCTTTGCTTGGTTCTTTTTGAGACGGGTGTCGCGGGAGGAGATTACTCGCTTGACTTGTGCGAATTTGCGGGTTTTCTTGGCGATTCCCATTGCGTTTGTGTTGTGAATTGAAGGATTCTGGTGGTGGTGATGATGGTGATGGTGGGGGAGGCTGAAAAGAGGTGCCGTAGTCGTTGAAAATGTAAAGATGGATCACCACCGAGGTAGGCTAATGAGTAGGTAGGGTAACTTTCATCACACAAACACGACTAGGTTTGACCCTAGTGCGCTATGGGGTACATATAATTAATACCTTACTGTGAGCAAATCCTGACCTGCGTCACTGCTACCGCCAATGATCGAATGACAATTCATGAGACCTCTGCACTTCGCCGTGCACGATAACGGTGAATGGAATACGAGACGGTAGTGCACTTGCGCTGCACTGTACCATAAATAACCGACCCAATCAATGATATTAATCCAGAGCTCTATAACCTGCTTTCGGGCACCCGCTCAAATATTACTTAAGCCCGAGCAAAATAAAATATTAAATAATATAAAAACGCGGTAGCTGGCCAGTCAACAAGCAGTGAATAATTATAGCCAAGACAAAGGGGGAAAGAAAACGTTAAATAGAGGCAAAGCTAAGAATATGGTACAGGCGAAGCGGAGCTGTTGATAATGGTAATAACTGTAAAGGAGGGAAATGGGAGGGTGAAAAAAATTGATACAAGAATAAAAAGAAAATGTGCGTTACTACAATGGAAACAAAGGGTCGGCCAATCAAGACCAATGAGAACTTTTTCTGTTCATCCATGCCATATCACATTAGGGGGAATAAAATGCAAACACTCCGATCCCATCCGAGTAAAAACACAACGCAAATGCAAGGAACAAAGCAACCTATAACATACATCCCTCACGACAGCTACGAATCAGAGTCCGATGAGTGATAATCTCTATCGATGATCGGCCCTGCGGGTCCCATCTCCTTCTCCCGCTGCTCCAATAGACTGCCAGGTGCGAAGACGCTCTTGCCATAGGGATTGAGCAATGGGGTGATCTTGCCGTTCTTGCCAATTGCGTTTTTGGATGTAGCGACGCCGTGACCGGCCGTGACTGCTCCTGCAGACTGATACTTGCCCGCAAGAAGGCCGGTGCCCGTGAAGGGGGTTTGATCTTCATCGCCACTCGCCTCGCCATGCCGGGTTCTACCTTTCGCCGTTTGCGGTCGCTTGAGTTGCGCAAACAGAGGAGGAGCATTAGGAAGCGGAGGCGTCTCGAGGGATGACTTAGCGAAGCTGATAAGGCCACCACCCTCGCGTGCATTCTTCTCCGAGATGGAGTGTCCTCTACCACGATGACGGTGGGGTAGCGATGGTACGGGCTCCCCCTCGTCAAAATTAAGTAGAGTGCCCCCTTGCTTGTGAGAGGTGGATGGCCTTGAAGCCACTGTTTCCCTCCGTCTAAGGGAATTAGTTTCCTTGGGAGAGGTCTCTAAGGATAAAAGTGGATGTGTGGGATCCCGAAGACTGAAATTCCGAGCTTTGGGCGATTGAGGGGTCAACAGACCGGAAAACTCATTATAGGGCTTCGCGCGCTCCTCTCTGTAATTAAGTTGGGCGACGCGTTTCTTGTCCTCATAATCCGAACCCAGGAGACCACCAGGTGAAAACACTGCTTCCCCATCCGAGACACTTCCACCAATTTGTGGCGACCTGCCAGAACAACTCCTCTGCCTCCCAGAGGGTTTCCTAATGGACTTGGCGCTATGTAGCGACTTGGGTTTCTGAGCATCGGGAGGTGGCTGGGCGAGCTCCTCTGGAGAAATCAAGGGTCTGGGCCTGCGCCTGCCCCCAAGACTGCCAGAAGAGGTACTTTTATGACTAACGGACAGCTCTGCCTTGATCTCCGGCTCAGCTGCCCAAGGAACAATTGAAAGCTTCTCCGCGATCAATCGAGCCTTCGAATCCCTAATCATCGCAAACCATCGACTCAACTGCGATGCGCTCTCGGCAGAGAGGTAGTGGCAATAAACTGAATCTTTCCCAAACAAGCTCATCTTATGCTGCGATTTCAGTGCAAAACAGTACTTTGTAGGACATTTCAGTTTACTCTGTGGAGAAAAAGCGTTGACAAAGCTGTAAATATCGAACGAGTCAAGATTGATGGTCTGCGTAAAGTCCTTCTCGCTCGGCTTATCCTTCTTGGAAATCTTGATCGCTCCACCGTCCAATTTTATCCAACGCTTCGACCATTTTTTATCGGCCTGGACATAGTAGTGGAATTGAGCAACTCCACTGGAAGGCTCTTCCGCCGCATAATCTTCAAGACGCTCACCGGTCTGGCCCCAGACATTCTTCTCGATGCGAAAATGACACTTCGTTTCAATTTCCCAGGTGCTGTGGACATCGCTAAGCTTCTCGAAATACCGAATTTGACGCTGCAATCCAAAGATCGGCCAACTCTCAACAACAATCCGCTGTTTCCCAGGCCTCACATGCGACAGAAAAGACTCGACATCAGTGGAGTTGAGGATGCCAACAGGTTCTGTGCCTCTAGAAGAATTGACTGGGACCTTTATGTCATAGTTCTGGGCCTAGGGTACATTAGCGCTATGCACAATTCAATGACACGCAACCCCGTGAAGGAACTCGCGTCAACAATAAACAACCAACCGAGAGGTGGCTGGATTCGGCCAAGTAAATGATAGAGAGAAAAAATCTGTCCTCACCATATTCTCCCCACGGCGGCCCGCACCCCCAGCTTCCTCCTCGGTAGAGGACTCGCCCATAGCTCTAGTAGACTTTCCCCTTCTCCTTCCAAACCTCGGGGTCGGCTTTGGCGGGGAATGCGATGGCTTCGTGAGCTTGCCACTGTGTGGGGCAGTTGCTGTGGGGGGAATGGGTGGAACGGGAGCAGGAGGTACATCTTTCGTATTCAGCCGTAAAATCTTCCTAAACTTGGAAGGGTTTCGAGCAAGGGGCTGCTCAACGACTGGCTTCGGAGGCCCAACGGAATCAATCAGAGGGGCGGCTACCGGTTTTGGCTGTTGTTGGTGCTGCGGTACTGGTGCTGGTGGTGGTTGAGAGTTGATCGAATGATGCCCCAGTTTCCTCCGAATCGTGCGGTAACGAGACGGTGGCGCATGCTGAGGGTTTTCCGTTTGCATCGCGGCCGAGGTGGCCCCCTCCCAGAAGGGAACTTGAACGTAGTGGAGTTGGTCTCAAAGATGAAGGTATCCAGTTTGTTGATTGAAAATGGGTGGGATGACGAGCGAGAAACGGGAATTGAATAAAGGCGGGTTAAAGGTGCTCGAAGGGGGAGAGGGGAGGAATTTCTCGAAAGAGAAGGGGCGCACAGGAGTATTAAATATTTTTCCAGGTCCTGGGCGCTGGTTCCTGGCGATCGTCTGGTCCTCACGTGTGGGGCTGCAGGGGATGAAGAGAGAAGAGAGTTACCGGTATTCGGGACGAAGGGAGAGTGTGAGAAAAGAGATGGGGGGTGCAGCCAAGTAACAACCCCGGCAGCAACCCCTAAGCACCGCAACCACCAACTACCGTGAACAAACTTGTATGATAATAATATGATACATACAGTGCCGTACAGTACCGCGAACCATCTGCCGTTTGCTACAGCTCACGGGTGACGAAGGTGTTTTTTCTGTTTTGTTTCGTTCCCTCGACCTTCCTTTGATAGAACCAATTGCGAGGTTATCACCCCTACCTTCTTTGCCATGACCGCAGCAAACCGCCTCATCGACCATAGATACTTGTAGTTCCTTTGTCCCCCCACCCCCCGAATATCCCCGCTGGACGCCCCAACCCGCCGCCGCCCTCCAGCATGATTGTTCGTGACATGCTACAGCGTTGTCCATCGTAGGAAGCCGAGCAAGGACAGCAAAGGCCTAGGATTCCCACCACCACAAATCCCCCGAACCGAACTCCCCCAACGAGTGGAGCTTACCATTACCGGTACGAGAATGACACCACGTAAAAAGAAAATACAAGCACAAAAGAACCATCATTACCCTCAGCCCAATCCGATCCCGATCCCAAGGCTGAAGGGAAAAAAACCTTTATCAATTGACACCAACGAAAGATAGGGATACCCTGACAACCAATGCTCTGAAACAACCTCCCCCTTTCAAATCTAACCCCTGCCCTGGACCAACTCGGGTGCTCGAGTATGGTACGGTACCGTACAGTCACGGCGCGGTACCGGTACTGTACGATACTCGAGTACGAGTGCTTGCAGGCACCCTGTCCACTATAAGGTGAAGGAAAAGAACGAGGAGAAATACCAGCCGCCCACCGTGACCTATCCGTGACCCCCCATCCCAAATTCGGCTACAACTTCCCCACCGTTATCTGTCAGCCGCAGAACTGCCCATCTGGCGCGCTCCCACCCACAATCCCCCGCCCCCTCCCCTCCCCCATGGCGTGCGGAATTGCGGTGGAGATGAACAATAAATCTACCGCCATCGATTGGAATGGGGTGCGGTCATGAGTGTTCGTTTGCATTGTCAGATGCTGCAAGGCCTATGCAAACAGTGCAAGATCTTCGGCCTTTGCACCGGTACGGTAACCAATCCATTCGCCCGTTGTATTTATGTCTCCGGTCGATGCCGGCGCCGGTATGCTATGATGGTCCCCCCGTTCGTGCAGCGAGGGCGGTGGAGTAACGACAACACCCCGTTGGTGGAACCGCTGTAATGACACAATTAAATGATAGACTGGCGAATTTCCCCAAGTGTCGGGGTAGGGTGGTCGTTGGGACCTGTACTCGAGTAGCGATGGCGAAGATGAATCAACCAAGCTTGGGGGAAAAAAAGAAAGGGAAGAGGAAAAAGGAAGAGGAATGTCTCACGGTCGGCTTGACAGATCCTTCGGTTGGCCTAAGTTGGTGACACCCTGCGGTGTTATTGGTTCATGTCCTACCCACGAGTCCTGTATCATGCAAGCACGGCACTCAGTCTGGCTTAAATTTAAATTTACCCCTTAACAGCATGTCCATTTATTCAACTCACCCCGGAACCCAACCAAGCCTCCTGCCGGGCTCTTCACGCAAACCGAGTGAGGATCTATGATTACATGCTTCTCTCTCCCAAGCAAAAAGCGCCATTCACGTGTCCCGAGTGACGCGCTAGCTCACAAGTTCCACCAATTACCGATGCTGGGGAAGCCATGGACTTATTATGTGGCCCTATTTTTGCCGCTTTGGCGCGTGTTCTCCCGGAAGTCTCGGTGCTGCTGGATCGCCGTGTGTATCACACATGTGGGTACTCGAGTATGTGATCAGAATCACAAAAATGGCTTGAGGCGAGCACAGTGCTGTCTCGTTTGTTGTACTCGTACAAGTACCATATCATCTGGCCGGGGGGCTTTTTTTCTCCCGCTTGTATGATGAGGTGTACAAAGTACTCGAGCACACAAGCTTGAACTGTCACACCGAAATGCTCCTGTACGATACGACTGGAGCGAATGTGGACAAGGTTTTCAAGGGGCCAGACTGATCCATGTGGGAAGCCACCGACACCCCGCTGCCTCCACACACATAGTGACCTCTCGGCCAATCACATTCCTCCTAAATTGTTTATGCGGAGTGACATCTCATGACCCGTACACGTGCCATCTACTAAGCCATCGCCCTTCCCGCTCAAACCTAGATACCCGAGAAGCCCATTCAAGATGGCACCAATACCGTACCGGGAACTGGGCCCCGTGGGGACCTAGGCCTGCATGAGTGGAGAGCGCGGCGGACATGTCCCCGGCGGGCGGATTATAATACCTGAGTGCTCACAATTCCAGTATCTTGGTTCTCACCCGCTTCCACTCACCCACCTGTTAGATCCCACGGGTGGCGGCTATAGATCTGGCGGGTGATTTCCCGTGATTGCGGTTGTCTCCACTCGGTTATAGCACCATCCGCTGCCTCTTTGACCCGATTGGACATCACCATGTCAAGAATTTGGTACGTGGTATCATACGGTATATCATAACTTTTAGGCTACCGTCTATGGCTTTATGCTAGGCCTACGTCATTTCTTCACCGTGTACGCCTCCCAACCTCCGCTCTCCAGTTTCTCAACTTTTGCCATAACCTCGCTCTCCATGTCGGAGACGTACTTATCCAGCTTACCTCTAATCTCTCTCCCAAGCTCGCTGTTCTCCGTAGATACAATCCGCAATGCGAGAAGCGCAGCATTTGTTGAATTGTTGATTGCTACAGTAGCTACTGGGACCCCCCTCTATTGCGGGTGTTAGAAGGGAGCAATAAAGAACGGGAAAGGGTTACTAACCGGCATCTGAACGATACTGTGCAAACTATCTACACCGTCCAGGGTGCTTCCTTTCACCGGAACCCCAATGACAGGGAGAGTAGTCATGGCGGCGACCATCCCAGGGAGGTGCGCAGCTCCACCTGCACCAGAAATTATAGCCCTCAAACCCCGGTCTCTTGCACTTTTCGCGAAGGTGGCCATCCTGTCTGGGGTTCGATGCGCGGACACGATGGTAACCTCATACTCAACCCCGAACTTCTTGAGAATCTCCGCACCAGCCTTCATCACCGGGAGATCAGAGTCCGAGCCCATGATGATCGAAACAATAGGGTTTGGAGACAGGGGAGCTTTGGGAGGAGACGAGTAAGTGGTAGCAAAGGAAGCCTTGGCCTGTTCGGCCGGACTCATCTTGTCTGCGTCTGCTGCATTAATAAGCGGTTGAATCTGATACTCAGCTTCTGCCATAGACCCTGCTACAATAGTGACGTGCCCCATCTTTCGACCCCTTTTGGCCTCAAGCTTTCCATATAGGTGGGTGGTCGCTCCTTTAACCTCCAGAGCCTTGTAGGCAACGGTGTCATAGGAAGGGCCAAGGAGATTGAGCATTATGGCATGTGTTGAGGGTGTAGCTAGAGAGGTTGAGTGGGCGTGAAGAGGTAGATCAAGGATAGCACGAAGGTGAGCTTCATACTGCGAGGTGGGGCATGCTTCGATGGTATAATGGCCCGAGTTGTGTGGTCGAGGGGCGATCTCGTTGATGAGAAGTTCTCCTGAGTCCCAAGGTCAATACAAGCTTCACTCCAAACACCTAAGCGGGAGACAGATCACCGTTTTCTAGCAAGAAGATCTCGGCGCCAAAGACACCAGCACCCCAAAGGCTTCCTACGGCCTTTTCGGCAAGTTTTCTTGCCTTCTCCTGAATCGCCCCAGAGACCCGCGCTGGCGCATATACAAGTTTGCAAATGTTCTCTTCATGGACAGTCTCTACAGCTGGATAGCTGATGCACATGCCATCCATTCTCCTGACCACCATCACCGCAAGCTCTTTGGAGAATGATGCCCATTTCTCAGCATATAGCGGTCTGCCCTTCAATGCCTCCAATGCATCTGAAATTGACTCTGGACCAGCGACCACGTAATTCCCTCGCCCGTCGTAGCCCAGCGTTCGAGATTTGAGCATATAAGGGTAACCAAATCTCCGGCCAATATCTTCCAAATGAGCCGAAGTGTTTGATTCGACTGATAAGTATTCGGCTGTAGCTACACCGTTGGAAGCTAGATGAGATTTCTGCACATATTTGTCCTGAATGGTGCGGATTGTTTTCCACGAAGGATGGACCTAGGTGTCGGATGAAACCGAATGAGTAATGATAGCCAATGGTTTGTTTGTTTTTTTACCTTTCAATAAAGTGAGTGCTAGGCGATTTACCTCTACCGTGGAAGCTGCTTCCAGTTCTTCCAGGACCCTAGTGTCCACATGCTCAATCTCGACAGTTAAAACGTCACATTCCTTAGCCAATTTCAGAATAGCTTTGGGGTCGGAAAATGAGCCGTCTATATGTGCGTGGAGAGCGTTGATTTGCTTTGCGGGTGATTTGGGAGCATCTAGAATAACTGTTTGGAGGTTGAGGCGGTGTGCTGCCTCAACTAGCATTCGACCAAGCTGTATGGTACATGTTAGCTGCCGGTTAATTCGGTGACAGAGGAGATATTATAAACAACCTGGCCACCCCCGAGGATCCCAACAATGCGTGAATCCATTATGTGTGGTGTGATTGGCGATGCTTATTCACTGGGTACGCAGGCAGTGGTAAGGGAGTTGGTGAGACGTGGCTGGGGGGGTGGGGCTCACCTTTTTATTCTTTTTTTTTTTTTTTTCTTTCTTAACCTCGGTTTGTGTTTCAACCACGTCGTTTTCTCCCTCATCCGATTTTATCAGATGGCCCAGTTGGGGAAGGCGTCCCAAGAGATAACTCTAAATCCCTTTGCATTCGGGTTGTGCCACGACAGCTCAATTCAGCACCCGAGATTAACTAACCCCCCTCGCTCAACGAGGGAAATAAATTCGTCCCGGTGCGCTTAACCGATATCTTTACGGAGGTACAGCGAGGTCTCTTCTGTACTCCTGTCCATTGTTAAATTTACGAAGCCCGAGATAACTGGACTACCCGAGATCCATTATACCCAATTCACCGCACTACTTGTACTACTCCTAGCGTAACAACCCCTGCTAGCGGAATATACAAAACTTATGGGCTGTACCTCCATAAGGTTAAAAGGGAGAGAGAGGGAACACTGATATCGCTATCTGCATAACGATAGGGAGTCTTACTATATTGGGGAGCCGAGGGTGATAATTCCCTCGAAACTTCGAGTTGCATCCCGAAGGCCGGGAAAATTGAAGAAAAAAAGAAAAAAAAAGAGAAAAAAAAATAGAAAAAATAGGAACGAGGACAGAGATATAGTAAGTATGATACCGGTATTTCGCTTCAAATGCCCGCCGCTGTAAACAGAATAAACAAAACATCAAGAATAATACGGTAATTAGAAAGCATGTATCGCGCAGGATTTACCCGTGGTTCGGGAAGCTGTATGCGGCAACGAGGATTGCGCATGGTGTTCATTGCCTGATGCGCAATTGATAGGTTACGCTTTTTGCTCGAGGTGGAGAGGAGAAAGGAAACAACGAGCACCCGGTGAAAACGAGCATTGGCTTAAAGGACGAGCCCATGGTTGGTGGGCGTTGCGTCGGGAAACATTGTATAAGTTACATAAATGTGTGGATCTTTATGAATATCACTCTTCCCACCTCCGGGTTTATGCCACCAGGAAGGTGTCGTAAGAACTAGGCTTGCTTGCTTGCTCTCTTGTAATTACCGGTATTTGCTACCAAAAGGCAAAAGTCTCCACCGCAAACCGACATGTCCCAACAAAGTTCCGTAATTTCGGATTGCTCACCATGTCCTTGTGCTTTTTTTTTAGACATTAGTTTCGACAGTTATATCATGGGCACAACGCCCCATTGTCTAATCAGATATACTCGTACCGGTATGCTACGATAAGCACCAATAGGAATGGAAGGGGTTACCCCGGAGTGGCAATGGACTCGGCCAAGCGTTCCTCTGATTGGAAACCATTACTTCAGAGCAAGCTGGAGATATCAGAGGCCCGGGCAGAAAGTGGTGCAATAAGCTACCGGTACTGGTAGCTTACTCGCACTGTCGCTATCAGAGTTGCCACTTCATTATTCGGTTGATTGAGGTTGTGCAGCTGTGAAAATTTGAGATGCGTGGGAAAAAGAAAAGTCCAGGTTATTTTCCCTTTTCCAAGAAAGAGGCGTGATGGATTCACAGAGCATTCCGTAGTGCACTTCCGGCGATGATATTGGTCCGGAATTGTTCCACCCATCTTCTCGGGCGGTCTCGGGAGTGAGTAAACAGGAAATTTTGTTTTTTCTCTCAGGAGATGATTAGGGGGAGAAAGGTTTTGAGGAGAATACTGTACCGGTACTCGAGCACATGATGTATGTACTGTGAGAATTTACTGCACAGTACGTGTTCTTGCGAGAAGAACAGGATACGTTGTGTGGGTACCGGTACAGGCGTAATGAGCGGGAAAGAAGGAACTGAAGCGGTGGTCGCGCCTGGGCAGCAGCAGATACCAACAGGCAGCAATTTGTAGCAACTAATAACACCATACAGGAGGATACTCAGGTTTGGTTATGGCGTTGGTAACTTACCCTGTCCCAAGATAGCAGGTAGGTTAAACGTTTCCAGTGCTTCGTACCATAAAGAGGGTTTGACGTTCCTATTTGACGTCATGCGCCAAGGGGAAACCATCGCCCAGGTTTTTTCCCTTGCTTGTTGATGGAATTCGGCTCCTGTCCTTTTCTTCTTCTTCATGATCGAATATTATGGCCCAAGGGATAGTACGAGGGGATGAGGAGCAGAACACGGTGTTGGGGGGAAGGAAATACAGTACCTATTTTATTGGCAGAGGTTGATCTGGCTAGAGTAAACGCCAACTGGCCCCGTTTTCGTACCGATAATGTTATCATATGGCCGAGTAGGACTGCGGGATGGTTGATACGTAGGGGGAGGAGCTCAAGGTGGGGACGCACCCTTTACTTTTGTTTCCTGTCCAAATTCCGGTGCGGAATCCATCTTGCCGCTTGCTTTCTATTCATCTCTCTCTCCACCTCCTTCACCTTCTTTTCTTCACTTCCCTCTTGCTCTCATCATCCATCTCCCCTCCTCCGTCTTGACAAACATCCTCACATTTTCACCTGTCACACACACCTGCTGCATTCACCACACCACTATCTTTCACCACTACCCGCAGCGGGAGATTGAAAAAAAGGAAAAAGACTGAAAAAAAAGAAGGAACCTATCTCTGCGGGCTTTCTTTCTACCCAGCTCTTATAATTCAGCCTTTTTGTTGCTGCATATTGCCCTGTCAATTTTTGCTGTTTTTTCTGGTGGCTGCTTGATACTTGTAAGTCTCAACTGCCCCCATAGACACTGCCCCCAAAGCATACATCTATATTCCGCTCGTCCATTTTTTCCCCGGGTTACTCCTAGATATTTTAGAAAACCATTCCCGCCGGAGGTGAAATCACATCACTACACGCAGTTTCGCTGACCTTTTCAGTCTTTCAGAAGAAAAAAGAAAAAAAAAAAAAAAAGAGCAGCGAGAAGTCATTGAGAACACTCACGGTACGAAATGTCTGAGGCACCGGAAGGCAGAAGAGATGTCAAGAACCACCTTCTGTTCGAGATTTCTACAGAGGTTGCAAACCGGGGTATGTTGGTTCTCATCGTCAATTCCCTGGTGCAATCGATATAGGTTCTAATCTGAATCGAACCTTCATAGTTGGCGGTATCTATTCCGTCATAAAGTCTAAAGCGCCAATCACTACTGCTGAGTATGGCGAGCGTTACTGCCTTATCGGCCCCCTCAACCGTACTTCTGTGCGTTCTCAAACACCCTCTCGCTCCTCTTCTCCTTTTTATCGTTCATTCCCCGTGCCTTGTTCCCCCCCGCCGCCATATTGGCACCCATACCCCCCTAAAGAGGCTACCCATTATCCACTATCTCGTCCACTTTGCCCGCCAGCATCACCACTAATATCAGACTATGATGTTCTTTCACAGGCTGCGGTTGAAGTTGAAGCTCTTGAGCCGACCAATCCGGCACTAAAGGCCACCCTCGCTGCTATGAGTGATCGAGGAATTCAATGGCTGTACGGTAGATGGCTTATTGACGGTGCCCCAAGGGTGCTTCTTTTTGATACAGGTACTGGGTATAAGCACTTGGACGAATGGAAGGGGGATCTGTGGAGTACAGCCGGGATCCCATGCCCACCGGGCGATGCCGAGACCAATGAGGCTGTCGTGTTTGGATACCTGGTTGCCTGGTTCCTTGGAGAAGTATGTGCCCGGTTCCATGCAGGAGCCCGACTTGGCTGACCTTTCCGTAGTTCGTCAGCCACGAGCAATCCCGTGCAGTTATTGCGCATTTCCATGAGTGGCTCGCCGGTGTGGCTCTCCCCCTTTGCCGCAAGCGAAGAATTGATGTTACAACTATCTTCACAACTCACGCTACACTACTCGGAAGATACTTGTGCGCTGGATCCGTTGATTTCTACAACAACCTTCAGTATTTCGATGTGGATGCTGAAGCGGGCAAGAGAGGGATCTACCACCGTTACTGTATCGAGCGTGCAGCAACCCATTCTTGTGATGTCTTCACTACGGTTTCTCATATCACGGCTTACGAGAGCGAGCACCTGCTCAAACGCAAACCGGATGGCGTTTTGCCCAATGGATTGAACGTTGTAAAGTTTTCGGCGATGCACGAGTTTCAAAATCTCCATGCCCAGTCCAAGGAAAAGATTCATGATTTTATAAGGGGTCATTTTTATGGTCATAACGATTTTGATCTAGAAAATACTCTCTACTTCTTCACAGCAGGGCGTTATGAGTATCGCAATAAGGGGGTTGACATGTTCATTGAATCGCTAGCTCGGTTGAACCACCGTCTGAAGATCTCTGGGTCAAAGACCACCGTCGTTGCATTCATTATCATGCCTGCTCAGACACACTCTCTAACTGTTGAAGCTTTGAAAGGCCAGGCTGTTATCAAAGCACTGCGGGATACTGTGGATAACATTGAGAAAGGGATTGGGAAGAGGCTGTTTGAGCGTGCATTGAGGTGGCATGATGGAGAACAAGTTCCGGCTGAGAAGGACCTCATGAGCAATCAAGAAAAAGTCATGCTGAAACGGCGAGTGTATGCTCTGAAGCGAAATGCTCTTCCACCGATTGTCACGCACAACATGGTGAGAGATGGGGTACCCTCAATTATTTCGTTGCGATGTTGCCTCAAGAAGGTATTATATACTGACAAGTTTGTGTTGCCTTAGATTGATGACCAAGCAGACCCTATTCTTAACCAAATTCGGAGGGTACAATTGTTCAACCATCCCTCCGATCGAGTTAAGATCGTTTTCCATCCCGAGTTTTTGAATTCGTCGAACCCCGTTTTGTCGCTTGACTACGATGACTTTGTTCGCGGGACCCATCTTGGAGTTTTTGCATCCTACTACGAACCTTGGGTGAGCCAAGCATCTCTAATTTGGCTTGGGGAAAGCACTAATTATTGTAACGTAGGGTTATACTCCTGCCGAATGCACCGTCATGGGTGTACCGTCGATCACGACCAATCTTTCCGGTTTTGGGTGCTACATGGAAGAATTGATCGAAAATGCATCCGACTACGGTATCTACATTGTGGACCGCCGAATGAAGGGAGTCGATGACAGCGTCAACCAGCTTTGCCAGTTCATGTACGATTTTACTGTTAAAAGCAGGAGGCAGAGGATCAACCAAAGGAATAGAACTGAGCGATTAAGCGATCTCTTGGACTGGAAGAGGATGGGCATGGAATATGTTAAGGCAAGGCAATTAGCCTTGAGAAGAGGTAGCTTGCTCCAGCTAGTAGTAACTACAACGGGACTAATTAGGGATTTATTTTTTTTTAGCCTACCCCGGTTCGTTCGATTCTAAGGAACCATTCCCATTCTTCGACGGTACGGAACAAAAGGTTTCACGTCCCTTGTCTGCTCCTGGCTCCCCAAGAGACCGCTCCGGCATGATGACCCCTGGAGATTTCCCGTCATTGCAGGAAGGAATGGAAGGATTGAATACAGATGATTACGTTGGTTGGAGATTGCCGTAAGTGCCGAAACCGATCCAATCCGATAGGATAAAGCGTGTGTTAACGCCTTTGGGGATATTTAGCGAGGAGGAGGATCCTGACGATTATCACTTCCCCTTGACCCTCAGAGCACCTCTTACCAAGAGACAACAGCCATCTGTTAATGGCGAACATAACAGCTAGGATGGGAACACTCTGGCGCACCGATTGGGGGTGGCGAAACAGAGTGAGCAATGAACCTAAAAAAGAAAGGCAGGTTGGCACTCAAGAATACCGCCTTTTACCGCACTGTTTCTATGGGTATTGGCCGAGGCGGGTTGAGGAAAGTGATGCCATTCCGTATAATTGTATTTCTAGTGATCAAATGTTTCGTTTGTCAGATACTTCATTGTTTGATATCGGGCTTTTTTTTCTTCCTTTTTTTCCCCTTTCTTTCCATGATTTCTTTCCTAAAAAAGACCACTAGATGAACTACTGTTGGTAGCTAGCAAGCGCGTGTGGGTCTGTGGACTGCGGTGGATGAGGAAGGATGATGGTCTAACCATGGTATGATACCTTGACACTCCACGAGAGATACTCCATGAGATGTTCCTTTCGGGGGTAACGGATGTAGTACGTGCTAAGGAACGGGAGGTAATCTACGTATATAGGCAGAGCAACGTGTCTGCGCCTGAGTAAGCGTTATCGATGTTGCTGTGTATCTTGTTTGTTGGTTTCTGTTTGCGCTCTGGTGTCGAGCTGTTTTATTTGGCTTACCCGAGTGATATTTTGTGAATATCCATTCTTAAGCGCTCGATGAATAAATTTATTTTTTTGGAGGGGGATGTATTATAGTATGATACTTTTTATTACTTGTGTCTGATCCGTAGCTGGTCTGTATTGTCGCAGGTTATGGCTAGGTATTTTGTCATTAATTTCAAACGGGTTGATTAATCCTCAGTCACTCTTTCCGGGATCATTGAATGTGCATAGGAATCTCGTATTTCATTCGGCATAGCCATGACCATCACACCGAAAACGTCGTTCCAGGTTTGGGCAAGATGTGGGCTGTTGTCGACGAGTCACCATTCCAGAGCCGAAATATGATGCAACGATCTTATCGTACCGCGCTCTCTCACAAAGCTGATTCTCAGTGAGCAATCTCCTTTCGGAAAAGTAGTAATGAGTTTGGCGCCTGCCTGTGCCACCGCCGCGATGGAGAGAGAGACTCCCGATTTTGTTCGTCGGAGCACATGTTGGCTTCCTCAAACCGTTGCCGACAGCCACCAGCGGGGGGTTCTCGTGTCTCGGGGCCATGATAGATAGATACTATAGATAGATAGGCGATCCCCAGGGCTATGATACCGGCACCTCCGCAGAGCCAAATGACAGGATATACCACACGTGCACGTTGGGTAAACGTTCTTGGAAATTATTTTGAAACACGTTTAGTGCAGTAGAATAGGGTACTGGGATAGCTTCATAGCTACTAGAGCCAGATGAATTTGAAAACAACGGGTCATGGTATGAATATCGGATGAAAGGCTCAAATCTGCCCCCCCCCCTCACATCCCCGCGCCTTCTCCAGCGTTTGAACAGTTTCCAGGGGAGGATTTTCGGGATTCTGTGCGAACGTGCTTCTAACGAACCGATACGTATAGCAAGGCAGGGTTGTGCGCTCGGATTAAGCTGGGACGCGATCTATCGACACTCGTGCTGAGCGAGCTCCAGGTTCCAAGCTACCGTCCGGTTTTGGCGGAACGCGGAAGGATAAGAAAATGGGAAATTCTCTCTCTCTCACACTCGGGCTTGTTTTTGCCCCGCATATATAATCGAATTTGCAACTCTACTGAGCTCGTCATATTCTCCCAAGTTGAGGTTGAACGGGACCGGTATATACGAGTAACTTAGGTCGTGATGGGTATTTCCATCGTGGGAAAATTCGAATCCCTCTGACGAATCCGTGTCCACATATATAGCGAAACCACCTCCCGTTCCGATCCCGGATCCAAAGCTGAGCACAAAATCCTTCTCAAAGATCCGTGAGTTTTCCAGCACTGAATTTTTCATATTATCATTATTCTTCATGTATATATACCCCACGATCACACCCCTAGACAATCCACATCTCCCCCCCCCCTCCGCCCAAACGGGAAAATACAGAGGGAGAAATGGCGGTGCGCTGGTGTACCACATCATACTATAGCACGACAGTGTGCGGCAGTGCGGCAGCGAGTGATAGCACGGGTACCTATGATACCGTATTAAAGTTAGGTGCGGGGAGCGGCTAGGCGATGGGGATCCCTCAGTGTTTTTAGAGAATAAAGTTTACATCGAGGAATGAATTAACTTACCTTCACCAGGTTTTTTCTTTTCTTTCTTTCTTTCTTTCGGAGAATATATACAACCTTCACTTGGGTTCGGGGCGCTTGTGGATTCCTTCACAACCACACTGTGGCTTCAGCTCGGCCGCTATCTACAGATACCGTGCATAGTATCGTATCATACGTGGCGGGGTTCTGGCGGGACGGACCGGGCGGACGCCGTTACCTCGGATGCAGGAACTTGGATTTCTATGCATAGATGTGTAGGATCCCGGTGAGCGGCGACGGACGGGGCTCGTACAAATAATCGGGCGCGGGAGGTACCGAGGGTTAATGGGCTGCAGGAACCCACCATATGATACTATGGTAATGTGGCACTTTGGACGCCAGTCTCTTTGAAGGACGGACACTCCTGCGCTACAGCATGCGACTCCCTGCCCGGGGCGCTTGGAATCGCTGGGCTTGCGGGGGCAAGCATGTACAGTACCAGGACAAAACCGTTTCGCTGCTTTACACCAAAAATGGACATTCCCCACACTTCCTTCATGAAAACACTTGGAATATTTCCACCAGCTAGATAATTACTACATATCTAAGCCTAGAAAAGCAGAACTGCAAGGGATCGAAGTTGTGTCCATAGTTTACAATTGTGTTGACCACTCTGAAAGTGACCTAAATTTTTGTACGATATGGGGCGCCATACAAGAAGGTACAGTACTGTACATGGCAACCGAATATCTCAGACTTAAACAACATTCCCTCCACTTTATTACCATGATTAAAAATTCTGTAATTTCCTCCGTGTTGTCTACAGGCTCGCCGATGCACTGCTGGATTTTGTCAAATTCTCATCGGCATTGGGGTGTGGAGAGGGTGGTGAAGGTTGATACTTTTGGTGTAAAAAGGGCAAAACCGCGAAACGTTTTGTCCTAATACAATACTTTAGATGGCAAATATCCTTGCAAATGACTTCCAACATTGGTCTCCTCGTCGGCCAGTGATCAATGCTTGACAGAACTCTTCCGGCACACTAAAGGCTCGGGAGATGCCGATAACATCTCAAAATATCATTATCATAAAACTAACAGTGACTCGTTTTTACTCATACACCGCCAACAAGACCCATAAAGTAGAAGATTTCGAAGAGTGAAGCGTGCTATTCTTCGCCCTCATCACCACCTTCTTGCTCCTCCGCTTCCATCGAAGGGGCGGCGCTTGTCTCCCTGCCGGTCTCGCTCGCGAGATCATCTATCCTCGGAGGCCTCGTCATAACAATAGTATCATCCCCCTCCTCGTCATCCGAGGCCTCTCCTGCAGTCGCCTCGCCAGCTACAGCCTCCGTTTCATCTCCTGTAGCTGCCAGCTCGTCTCCTGTAGCCTCCGTTGCACCGCCCCGCTCCAGCTCACTGACAATCTTCCCTAACGAAAGCTCCAGCTTATTGAGTGCATTCCTGGATGGCGCATCCGTGGCAACTTTATCCCCGATCGCCTGGGCGACAAGATCATACAACTCCCTGAGCTTTTCGGGGGTGGCTTCAGCCGGTATATAAAGCTTTCCAAGCATTGTGCATAGCACTTTTTTCTCCTCCTTGTTGCAGCTGCTGCTGCTGACGCGTTCCAAGGTATCTATGGCGAGGTCAACGTGCACATTTGGGTCCACAATCCTTTCTTCGATGCCGCCGCGACCTGCCTGAACCCCCCCACCAACATTCTTGCGGGGGTCGGTCCAGTCGACCATCTGTGAGGCTGTAGTGGTGATTGAGACCATTTCTTCCTCTTCGCCCAGATTCTCACGGATCAGGAGCAGTTGGTGAATAGTGTTTACCGTTATCTACTGATGTTAGTTATGTTCTCGCGGTGAGGAAGTGTAGTGGTGAACCTTCTGCATTCTTGTTTGATTTTCAGGGCGGGAGTGGCAGTAGACTGGTAGGAAGTATGTTAGGATTTGGCGAAGGCTTTGGTTATCTACTGTTGCCGAATCGAAATACGCGACTACAAGTACTTTGAGTAGCTAATAAAAACCGGTCAGAACCTCCCTTGAAACACCAATTGGAGCTTTACCTCTTCGTCTTTGATGACTTGTGCAAGCATCAATTTGCAGACCACTTCTGTAGCAGTAGCCTGTACCTCTGGTACTTCATCAAATTTCAATGCTTTTGCAAACATTCTGTAGAGAACCCTTTGCTCCACTTCGCAGCTATCTCCCTCAAAGATCGCGGAGCCATGGGTAACCAAAATATCCGACATGATATGAAGCGCTTCTATTTGCAGTGCCTCGTGGCCCCTGTTGAAGCAATGAGCGAAGAGAGTAAGATTCTCTTCAGCAAGTGTCTTTGACTAGGTTAGCAAATGGATCGACAGAATCTTGGAGGAGATAACTACCTTGTCTAAAAGACAACTCAACCCCAAGCATCTAAGTCCACGTTCCCTTACCGGTGCCTCATGACTCCGCACAGCAGGAACAACTAGACCATTCAACATGGTTACAAGATGGGTATTCTTCTTCAAACTCCCCGACACATTTTCAAGCATACATTGAGCAATGTGAAGGCACTTAAGGTTAATCATGAGCTCCTTCACAGCTTTTGCTTCTTCGTCCTCGTCCTCCCCCTCTCCTTCTTGCTCTTCTTCTTCTCCATTCCCCTCAGCACCATCGATATCCATCATGTCCGTGTCCTCATCTCCATCGGCAGGTCTACTCCTAGATCTTTTTCTGGCTGATAGAGCGGCTTTCGCTACCGGGGTACTAGCTTTTACAGAAGGCACCCTGACAGTGATGGCATCCTCAATGCCATCATCACTGACGTCGCTCTTCGCTGAATGAAAGCTTTCATCGGCAGCCCCAGCCTCGTCTTCATCGTCGGCGATTCGATCATGTACCTCTGCAATGACCTCCAAGATTAACATGCAAAAATCGCCCTCGCCCATACTAAGTTTAGCAAGACATTCAGTTATCAATTTAGTAACGCCTTCAGGTAATTCAGGTATGGCGAGACTCTCGCGAAGCAGGGCAAACATCTTTCTCCGTCCAATTTCATCTCCATAGTCCATCCTCGAAGCAATCATCAGAAGTTGCTCGGCAACAAATTCCCAAGTAGCTGCTTCCGCATCTTCGCTCTCTAGAGCGACAACAAGCTTATTCAGATATTTTTGGAGGTGAAGTGCTAGCTTTGTAACCTCAGGCATTTTTTCGTCAATTTCCCCTGCCTCTCTCTGAGCACTCGGAAGATCTCTGCAGTAATCGTTGTAACTCCGAGCCAGAAATGCAGACTCTGCTGTAAGATCTTCCCAAAATTCATCGCCGAAGGTAATTTTCTCAACAAAGTCCTTCCTCTCCTCCCAGAAGCCTCTCAACGCGAGTTCCTTAACTCCGCCTTGAGGGCCGTCGCTAGTAACATCCAAGCGCTCAAGGATTTCGATTACATCGCCATCGACATCTTCAAGCCAGCGGTAGTTGAACATACGTCTTGCAGCTTCACGGACAGACTCATCACGGTCATTAAGACCCCATCGAAGCAGCTTTTCACGCATCCCAATAGAAAGGTGACGGAAATCGCCAAGGCTGGGAAGGAGGCGCGTGAAAACCGAACGGCGGGTTACTGGATCGGTATCACGGGTTCGTTCAAGGAGGTAAGGAAGTGTCTCGGGGGTAGGGTTGATATTATACAAAATTGTACGCCGAACATCTCTAGCAGCAATATCAGTACAAATACCACCAAAGGCGCAAACGACACAACAGCAGATACTCACGCGCTAGGATCATTTTGCATAGCTTCAATCAAAGCAGCCAACACATTACCATCCCCCTCCTCGCCACCGCCCTCACTATCATCCTCACCCGTTCCAACACCCATTTCTAGTAATTTTATCACGCCGACTACTGCCTGGACTCGAACAGGAGTTTCTTTATCCTTGATGCGCTTCAAGAGCTCGGATCTCAATTGCTTGAATATAGCGCTCGACTTTGTAGAGTAGTCATAAGGAAATTCTGGTAATGCGTTGGCCAATAAAAGCGAGAGAAGCTGTGTAGTACGATATCGGACAGTTTTCTCCCTCGAAGATATCAACGGCAAGAGGTAAAAGATGAATCGAAGAACGAAGCGAATTGCAGGTGTTTCTTCAACAGCCCCTTCTTCACCTTCTATCATTTGCTCATCTTCACCGTCTTTCTTCTTGGGTTTATCTGCCCAAGCGGGTCGCTTAATTAGCACTGAGGACTAGCAAATTTCATGGACCTTCAGATAATACCGACCTTTATCAAGCAGCCCCCTCACGAATAAGTCTATGAACCTCAAGCATCTATCTCCTACAACCTCACTTTTCTTGGTCACAAGAACCCTATTAAGGAAACTAGTGAATCCTTTGACAAAGGCCTTTTCTCCAACCCTCCCACCACCGATGGACGTGCCCAGGGACCCAGTGCCTGCTGCACACTGTTCCCAGATAGACCGCATCGTAATTGCCAATTTTCTGTGACCAGCTGTAGTCTTCTGAGCCGATTGAAATATAGTTGCAATGGCATCTTGAAGCGGGGTATAAGTTGCTGGTGGTGGTGGGCTAGGTTCAAGTGCTGGAGATGTGGTAGCTGGAGTTTCCTCGGCGGCGGCGGGGGCTCGTTTTCGCGGGGCTCGCGTACGAGCAGATCGTGAGCCAGCTACTCGAGCAGGCATCGAAATAATTAAAGGCGACTTACTCTAAGTGGATTTCAAGGTTGGAGGAGTATGAGGTGCAAGACGGTTTTCGTTTGTTTTCTGATTCCTATTGCCAAAATAAGAGAGGGCAAAATAAACACAAGAAAGTTATTAACCGTTTGTTGTGGCAACCCCCTATCTAATCAGATTGTTCCACATCCAGATTATCAGATAATATTATACACAAAATTCTGATAATCCCAACTTAGACTATTTATCACTTTCAAAATAAATCGATGCGAAATTAGTTAAAACCTCCAAGAGCCGCGTGGTCTCCAATCTCGTGCGTGCATTCGCCCCGCCTTCCCCTTCCCTCTATTTGTCTACTACTTTTCTCGCCATTTCTCATTGCTTCCCTTCCACACCACCACCCCTCCTCTCCTTCCGCTTCCACTTTTTCCTCACACCATGTTCCGTTTCGGTCTCCGCCGTTTTGCAACGGCTGCTGAAGCTGCTAGCCCCTATGGAATCAAAGTTTCAAAAGCCCAAGGCAGTGTGAATGGATTTGTTGGAGGTTTGTCAATCCCCAGCCATTGGCAAATTCGTAATTCCAGATCCGAAACTAACTCGACAGCTATCGGAAACACACCTTTAATACGGCTCGGCAGACTCAGTGAGGAGACTGGTTGTGATATTTATGGAAAGGCAGAGTTCATGAACCCAGGTGGCTCAGTAAAAGGTACGTCCCCTCCAGCTCAGCAAATATTCCCTCTGATAATACATTAATGACATCCAAAATATAAAAATCGCAGATAGAGCAGCACTGTACGTCGTTAAAGATGCCGAGGAGAAGGGCCTTATCAAGCCAGGCGGAACCATTGTAGAAGGAACTGCAGGGAATACGGGGATTGGCCTCGCGCATGTTTGCCGGTCGAAAGGTCAGCCCAATTTCTTGCAATTGGTGATACTGAAGGTTTAAGCTGATCTTCTTCTTCGCACAATCAAAGGGTATAAATGCGTAATATATATGCCCGACACCCAGTCACGAGGGAAGATAGACCTTCTCCGATTACTGGGTGCTGAGGTATTTCCTGTACCAGCTGGTAAGATGCGTATTTGGCAGGAACTATTCCAAGGCACACTCCTAACACCCTCTTAGTAGCTTTTGAGAACCCCGATAACTATAATCACCAGGCCAAACGCCACGCTGGTGAGCTTCTATCACTTCCCTCTCAACCCCAATCCTAACCTTAATTGTCTTTAGAAAAAACCGAGAACTCAGTTTGGACAAACCAGTTCGATAATGTTGCGAACCGTCGTGCCCATATTGAAACAACAGGACCGGAGATCTGGGCCCAGCTCGGCGGCAAACTCGATGGCTTCACCTGCGCAACTGGTACTGGCGGAACACTTGCAGGGGTTACGCGCTACCTCAAAGAAGTTTCTGACGGCCGCACTGAATGTTGGCTTGCCGACCCTCCGGGCTCAGTCCTCTTCTCCTACATCACTTCCGGTGGAAAACTCAACGAACGCACTGGGGGGTCTATCACTGAAGGGATTGGCCAAGGGCGCGTAACAGACAACCTCAAACCCGAGATCAAACTTATCAATAACGCATTACATATCTCAGACGAAAAGTCCATCGCAATGGTCTACAGACTCCTCGATGAGGAAGGATTATACATGGGTGCTAGCAGTGCCTTAAATGTTGTAGCAGCTTACGAGCTTGCAAAGAAGCTAGGCCCTGGCAAAAGTGTAGCAACTATACTATGCGATGGTGCCTATAGATACGCAGATAGGCTCTTCAGCAAGAAATGGTTAGATTCCAAGGGCCTGTACGAAGCGATCCCAGAGCACCTAAGGAAGTACATTGTGTTGGAATAGGGGCGTACAGTAGATTGAATAACAGCGTCTACCAATGGTGGATATACTGGGTAGATAAAGGTTTGTAGATAGATATTTGAGGGTGGTAGTGTGTCCCAACAGTGCCCAACGAATACATTTGAATTCTCATTCAAACGGAGAAAGCTAGAATCACAAATTATCACTCGACTTATCAGGATGCTTCAATGGCTATAAAGGGGTCAGGTTCTGCTCCCCCCAATGAAGCGTCCCGTATGTCCTTCACACAAAATCAACTAACTCCCATAAAGTCCATAATAGCCCCTTAAAAATCGACATCAGATGTGCTTTCGCCGAGTGAAATATTTCACGGATTTTCTGGGGACGAATTCTTGACACTTAGTAATTTCGGATTACTATTCTATTATTTCTACATTTAGCTTTGCTTGATGTTCTGTGTTATCTTTGCCTTGGCCCAGTCTTCACGTCGCCTCCTCCCCCCGCTGATGCCGTCATAATGTAACCAAGATGGGGAGAATTCTAACACGCGCGTGCCTAAGATTCTGTCCAACACCATTCCTCGGACCAAAGATTTGACGTGCAATACCTCCTTGTGAATGGGCCATGGCCACATTGAGAGGCAGGTGCATCTAGAGTTCGTCGAGACCTCTGTGGTGGAAAATTACCGACGACATGTTTTGGTGAATGCGACGATGCCTCCCCCTGCCAATATCAATATATACCATACCACGGATGTAATATATCGCCTGCCGACATAACCCCGCCAGACTCTTCAACCCATAAAACCAGAAAAAGTTGCATAATCGTCAACGCGCATATCGAAACCTCCACCAAGCCGGTAACTTTGAACAATTCCGCAAATCCTGCTGAAGATACGGTAATTTGAACAGGGGGGGGCGAAAATAAGGTCGTGGGTTCTATATCCCGAAGTGGGCTTGATTTCAGATTGCTAATTATAAACGAATGGATGCTTTTTTGTTCTGTACTCAGGTGCCCGAGGTGGCTCTCACTCGTGGCTGTGGGGCGTCGTGGTGGGTCGTTTAGTGGTGATGGGGGAATAGATAGTTTAGAATGTATACTATCGACGCAGACATTTGTAGAAGGCCGTAGGTGGTGTCTATCGAATGTAAACAGGTTCGAATTGCAGATATATAGATCAGAAATGGCCCAGAGAACGGCGTCATTGGGCTGCAGGCGCAAGACTAGCCATCATGCGAATGAAGCAAAAAAGATTTTCCAACTCCCTTGAGGTCCCAAGGAGCCCGTGCAAGTCTGATACGATAACGCCGCAGACCCTCCCCCCCAGACATGAGCATGATAGTGAATTCACCGCTGATAGCTGATGTCCCTCCGAATAGCAAGTGGACTTACCACTCTGTAACATTGAAATCGGATCCAACACCCCCAATCTCTGCATCCAACTCCCCAAACTTCAAGTAGGCAGTATCCGCTTTAATCTCCCCCAAACCCTTTTCCATCGCCCACCGACAGACCTCCTTCGAAATCTTCCAAGATCCTGCCATCACGGTCCCTAGTTAATATTTATCATCTATGAACACGGGCTATACCTTGCTCAAGCAGTCGGCATAGCCATCCAACTGGCTTAAATGTGTCGGCTTGTTTCCTGTCGAGTTCGATAGAGCAGTGGGGCTGAAGCCCAACCGGGATACCAGTGCTGCGACTTATCCCCTCGTCCGCTAGGGGTAGGTGGAAGAGTATTGGGGAAACCAGGGACGAGAGAGAGCTATCATAATATCATAGTCTAAAAACTCTTTCTCTCCCTCCCCGGCAGTTGAGAGCACAAGGACATTAAATTTTTATCCTTCGCGCAGATATTTTCCCCTCTGCGTGCCCCAATGCCGCCAAACTTCACTCGCAGCGTTCCAGGCTAATTTCTGTGCCCGGGACGTTCCCAATAATACCGATACCGGTACTGCATACTATCCTCCCAGATTTACCCACAAGACAGTTTATTATTCGTAGCTTATCCCCCTAACTCATCCTTGGTAACCAAGGATTATGATACCCCCACAAACAAGTTTTGCCAGGTACCGGTATTGAAGCTGTTACGGTAATTTATGGGAATACATGTTCACTATTTGTGCTTGTTCTGCGCGTTCATAACAGTATTTACTTGTTCTGTTCACTCTGTCCAGAAAACAAGAGGAATGAGAAGTCCCAATACATTTCTGAGATGCTCGTCCCCACAAAGAAAACTTTGCACAGTCCCCCCACTCCAAACCTAACTAAACTAGCTAGAATCCAGAATACATAACCTAGGATTTTGAAAAACATCATAATTATTATTATCATATATCATAACTCTATTTTCTATCCCCACAGTAACCTCTTTGTTTCAAGTATTAAGTTATCTGGAATGTTCTTGAACTTTGAAAAAATAAAAAAGCACTATTAATTGCCAAGAAGACCCATATTTTGGGAGCGATTGGTATGATATGACACATGGCTAACATCCTGGATTTCTCCCAAGGGCCTAAACTTACCGTAGACCACTCAGCCAAACCCGTTTGTGCGAGCAACCCTTGGTTAGACTAACCAATCCCTGACGCTTGTAAACCAGCGGGAGAACCAGCCAAGCTCTAAGAATTTTGGCGTTTGTCGATTTTTAACAAACTTCGGGAAACTACGAGCCCCGGCAGCTGCTTAGACGACTTCGTATCATACTCGTCCACCAGCTAGACTATGCGCCAGGTCATAATGCACTTGCAGCCTCCGGAGGAAGTGGCTACTAGCTACTATTCACCCGAGAGGGCCGGAAGGAAAAAGGAACCTAAAGTTCCGCAAAGAGGCATCCGAGGCCACTTTCAGACCTCATCGCAAAGCAATCTATCACCCGCAGATATTGGACCGTGAGACCTGCTACATCCAGGCAATGTTCTCAACCGGGCTGAACTAGAAGTCATTGGCAGCACTCCCCAGCAGCACACTCGAGAGAGAGAGAGGGCTTCGCAGATCCAAGAGCCAGAGTGAATCAGCACAGGGTGAGAGGCAGGTGGTGCTCGAGTAAATTTATACTTGTGCCACAAGTCCACCACGCGACCTCATCCCCCATACGGCAGCAAATGGACCACCGTACGATGATGACAGCACTACTGTACAATCGTCCAAACAGGGGAAGGAAAAAGTCAAGAATTTAGGCCCCGGCAGTGGTCAAACGCTCCCGCATAACGACCACGAAGCCCGCATATCAGCACGTATTGATCGGGGGACATGAATTATAGTGACTTGCAGTTAACAATAGAGAAATACTATGTATCCAGCTAATTTGGTTAGATTAATTTACGTCTTATCATGCTCACAAACAGCTCGTTGTGAGACAAAATAACGCCCCTTTTTCGTCGGGCAATGCTTCCCGCACCGGGACTGTATCACAATACGGATATCATACTGCACCTATCAATAGGTCAATGGCCGGCAACATGCAACCTTCCCTTCCAGCTGTCAACCACCGGGAAATGTGACACACGCCCGCCAAGCTATGCCAAGCGACTGCCCCAACTCTTCGGCTATAAATTGGTCGTCCCTCCCCCCCGCTTCGCTCCGTCCTCTCTCCTCCTCCACATACCCCACCTCAAGTGTCGCTCTGTTTTACAAAAAAAAAAAAATTCTTCTGATGTTTCTGTTTCTGTTTCTTGCTTCGATGAGCGGCTCATTTGGAAAACTCGACTGACAAACTTGTGCTCAGACTCCTTCTGTAGATACGCCACAAGTGTTCAGCGGTCATCCTTCCCGGATGTACTCGATGTCACCTTCTGCCAGTTCCGGACGAACCCTCGGTTCTCCCACAATACCCCCCCCCACCGTAGCCGTCAGGGCTCGGAATCTATACAATCAACACAACCCAGGTAGCACTCCGGTCGCCCGGTAGTGTTTTACATTTTTAAGCCCAGTTATCAGCTGGCAACGGTTAACGGCATTGCTTATCAGCTTCGTCGTCGTTTTCCTCGCGGTCTTCATGTTCATTCGAGCATGAAGCCATGGGGTTGGTTAAGGAGTTTTTTTTTTTTTGATGCCATCACTACAGTCAGCAGGATCGGCAAGAAGAATATTATTCCTATACCCGCTCGGGGGTCTTTCCGAGCCTGAAATAAAAATATAAAACCCCATTAAAACACTTCCTCCGGGAAGGAAAAAAAAAAAAAAGTATGTTTCCCTCTGCCAACACCCCAAACAATCCTCTTCCTATCATAGTTGACTAACGAATGGCATATTAGGACAACTGACGTTTTGATGTGTTCTGATTCGCGCGCATTCAATGCCAAACGTCTCTCGAATAAATATATGAAGGAATCATGTAGGTTTCCCTCCATTTCTCATCGAGGTTTTTTTTTTCTTTCTGCTTGCTTGCTCTATTTATTTCTCTTTGCGCACTTGGACACTTGAGGTTGGGCTGGGAAAGCGTTTGTAATTTAGATGATATTATGGAAGAGAGGATTATGAATAAACGTGTCGGAGGGAGAAGAGTGCGCCCCATACAAATTCAGGAAATTGTGGCAAAGTTGTACTAGTACTTGTGCTCCACTCACGTCCCCCATCATACAAGCAACTTGGCCAACTAAACGCTTGCACTTCCTATGCTGCCTTGCTGCCTTATCTGGGGAGCATTCAAGCAGATTTATGGCCACCGAACCTGATCAGACGCCAGCATGCTGTATGGGTAGTACAGGTACCGGTACTTGCATAGGATGAAAGTGGCACGCAGCCTACTTGGCTGCTGACGGTAATTTACAGTTCTGTGCCCACAATACGATCTAGATATGCCACAGTACCATCCATTCAAATGGTAACCTTTTTTAGGTTTTTAACATAGCTCATGTGCCATAGAACCAGCACAAAATCAAAAGAGCGCAGTGAGTAGGCAACCCAGTGATGCATCACCTCCCGCAGAGACAAACGGCATCGAGCAAACCATGTTATCGCTACGAGCATTCTCCGTCAATGGCCAGTACAGTACAGAACCGCCGTAAGCTCCATCCCCTTATGACCCTCCCCACCCTCGGCAGACAGGTTGATACCACGATGGGACTCTACGAGAAAAATGAATACCGCGCGGCACGAGACTGTGCACCCCTCTCCCCTCAACACGACCCACCCAGGAGCACGCGCGTTCGGAGTCTTTAAGATTCTTGGGAAAGTTCTTCAAGCCCCGCTCGCATTGGAATTCACGGTACGTCACTCGCCTAAGGCTATTATAGGTCAAGCAATCAAGACTTGAGACGAGGTTTGTGAGATTATAGGGGGGAGGGGGTTCCGAACTTCCGGTGCCGTTCCCCGAACCCGACGGTGTGGCAATGGTGTGTAGTCTAGATGTTCATAACCTAGAATCAATTTTTTTTCTTTCTCCATGACGGGAATCTGATGCGCGGATATCTTTACGATGCTGCAGCGTGCCGGTAGTTATGATATTGCTCCGCTGCTATTGTAGGGGCGCTCACTGCACTTGTCTTGTATGGTTAGGGTACCGCACTGGTAGGGTTGTGGGTTAACCGCGTTTGAATCCATCCATCCCATTACTGTATCCCAGGATCAGCAGAACATGCCGGAAATAACGGCGCCACCTGCCAATGCCGATTTTTTACTTTAATCGTACTCGTACTTACTGTGCTAAGGGGGTGGCCATGTTGGAAGGGACGAATACAAATGCAGCTTACCAAGGATTGAAGAGAAAAAAGCAAGGGAGTTATTTACCGGTATGGAAGACACTCCCGTATCACATCGATAGACACAGTAGTCTACCGGTAGGCCAGGTGTGCGAGTACTTGAGCTAGTACTGTACTGTAACTCCTCAAGTATTTCAGAAACCCCTTTTTTCCACTTTCTGCTCTTTTCGAACTCGAAGAGAGGTACTCTTCGTTTGTCGTCCAATCGTGTTGCGAGAATTTTTCAACCAAGGTTGCCCAGTGAACTCTTTTTCTTTTTATTTTCCTTTTCCCTATCACCTTTCTCAACACAACCCAACAAACAACCTCTTCTTCTTCTTCTTCTTCTTCTTCCTGGGGCAGGCCCTTTTAAGCTTTCCATAAACCCTCCCTCCCCACGCATCCCTCACAACCGCACACCCGCTCCCCTCCGAACAAAACGCCTTTCACCCCACTTCGCATCACTCCCCCCCCATCCACAAAATGGTAACAAAGGGCATTCTCAGAGCTCTCATCACACTGGCGGCCCTCACAACACTGCTGCTCGCATTCTACAATTACTCATCACCGTCGGTGCGTCTGGGCTCACCCGCCGGAGCGTCGGGAGGGAAATTCGTTCGACCAAAGACCGGTGGCTCGCTAAAGGGCATCGACCCCTTACTCAGCCCCGAGAAGGGACCTCCAGGAAAGCTATGGGGACCCGGCGAAGCGGAGAGAGCATCGGCGACATTGCTGTCGCTGGTGAGGAATAATGAGCTTGCGGGGATGGTTTCTGCAATGAGGGATTTGGAAAAAACTTTCAATTACAAATTCAATTATCCCTGGACCTTCTTCAACGATGAGGAATTCACTCAGGAGTTTAAGGACAAGACGCAGGCGGAGACCAAGGCTGAGTGTAGATACGGTGAGCTTTCATCTTATCTCCATAGTGTTGCTTTTGCTTCCCCTGCAGCGGCTAACTGTGGGCTCAATTGTGTGGTGTAGAGGTTATCCCAAAAGACCATTGGGAAATTCCTTCCTGGATTAACAATGATCTTATGGCAGAGTCCGTCAAGTTATTGGAAGAGAAGAAGGTTCAATATTCTGGGCTCAAGAGCTATCATCAAATGTGCCGGTGGAACTCTGGTAAATTTTATGATCACCCTGCATTGAAGGACATCCGGTGGTACTGGCGCGTTGAGCCTAAAGTACAGTATGTTGTTTCCATGTCAATTCCCCCTGACTTTGGCTTGCTAAAAGACATAAAATAGTTTCTTCTGTGATGTAAACTACGATGTATTCAAGTACATGGAGGATAACAACAAAACCTACGGTTTCGTCATCAATATCTACGACTCTCCCGAATCCATTGAGACTCTATGGCCGCACAGCCTTGAGTTCTTCGCTGAGAATCCGGAATACCTGCATCCGAACAATGCCATGGCCTGGTTGACAGATGCTAAGAACCGACCAGAGCACCATCGAAAGGCTGGATACTCAACCTGTCATTTCTGGAGTAACTTTGAGATTGCGGACATGAACTTTTGGAGAAGCAAGAAGTACAGGGATTACTTTGATCATCTGGACCGTGCCGGCGGGTTCTTTTACGAGCGATGGGGTGATGCGCCGGTTCACAGTATCGCTCTGGGTTTGATGGAGGACAAGGACAAGATTCACTGGTAAGCCCATCCACTACATAGGAACTGATCATTCTCTGAGAAAATCCTAACGACCACAGGTTCCGAGATATCGGTTACCAACACATCCCATACTTTAATTGCCCCTCATCACCAAAATGCAACGGTTGCCAGCCAGGCCGATTCACGGATGGAACAGGTCTCGACCAGGAGGACTGCAGAGCAAACTGGTTTGAGTTTGCGCACATGAACTAAGCCTGTTGGAATTTCTGGAAGGAAAGAAATGAGTGAGAGCAAGATTGACTTTAGGAGGGGATGAATAATAATGTTGAAATATTGAAACTTTTCCATCGTCACTCCTTTGTAATTACTGACCTTTGATATTAGTTTTTTTTTTTTTTTTTTTTTTTTCCCTTCCTTTGTGCCCTTTGGCCAAAGGCTTGTCATAGCGATGAATTAGGTTTTCCAGAGTCTTTTTTTTTTTTTTTTTTCTTTCTTTCTTTCTTTCTCTTTCTCTTTTCGGTTTTGAAATATGATAAGTAAAATTTTGTGTCTGGTGCAGAGGGGGGGGGGAAAAGTACTTATTGTTGGGCATTAGAATTCCACATCATGTCACAGATAAGATGAGCTTTTTTTTTTTTAGATTTTTTTTTTTTTTTAGAAATTATTACATTCCTCGGAATAAGTCGAGTGCCACGCGATAGACTAAACGTGCCTTAAACTTGTGATACTAGAAGAATCGAATCTCACCCTTACTCGTACTCGTACAGTGGATGAGACGTCCAAAATTCCCTGTCCCGGACAGAAATGTGCAAAAACGCCGCGAAAACTTGCATTGCAGTACTCGTACGAGCACTGCGACCCCCCCTCAGCCCCAGCTTACGACTCCAATATCCTAGCACGTGGTTGAATTATTCCAGTATAGTATAAGTACGAGCAGGGCAAACACAGTAACCGCTAGCTAACATACCCACACCGCGACCAACAAAAACTCACGATACGTATCATACCAGTACGATACAACGCCAGGACAAAATGTCCGACATCTCCAAACCGAACGGACAATACGATACTTTGAACATTCACACCGGCCGGATAATGGCTACGTACTTAATCAAGCCCGGAACTAGAAAGCGGAACCGCAAGGTGCCGAAGCTGTCCGCAATCGTGTCGACCGTCCTGAAAGTGACCTAGGTTTTTGTATGCGGCAAGGCAAGTATGGTAGCTCGGACTTGAACGGCATTGGAAAATTCCTGCGGGGTTGTGGTACCGATTCGCTGCTGGATTTTTGGCAATTTCTCGTTTGGAATGAATGGCGTTTGGCTGTTGGTGAAGGTTGATATCGTACAAGTATCATAAGTTGGTCTGTTGATTTCACTGTGGTTTGGTATTGTACTGTACCGTCGGAAGGTTTCCCGGTTTTATGATGCTTGCGCGTTCAGGGGAGGGAGGGAGGGAGAAAGAGGGCCTTCACCCTTCACCGTGTTCTCTCGCGGGGGTTTCGGGATGGGTGTTTTTTTTTTCCGTCGGGATGGAGAGTTACGGTTGCAACTGTTTAGACTGGATTATCGACTGTTTATCGGAAGGGGAGAGATGACTGCTGCGGTAACTTACCGGTACATATACGGGTATAGATTGCCGTCGGTTTGCCGTGTAACTGGATCTGGGGGCTAGTATGAAATACGAATACGGCACAATAATGCATTTACTCATATATAAGATTACTGTTCTTTTTTTCGGCTCCAAATAAAATGGAATAAAACGTCATTATCCTAACCTTGTATTGCCAGGACTAAACCTTTCGGAACTCTGATTCTGACGCAATTGTATGATGTTTCACCTCAGCCGTTTCTCATCTGAACGCATACGAGTACCGATAACCTGCCTACCATATTCCAAAAAGTATTCCTAAATCTTGGCACAATTCTGGACAAGGAAACGCCAAGATTCACGGTTGCTTTTGGAAATGGCAACTACGGTAGTCTATCTCGCTCTGCCATATCCCGCCTCTCTTCATCTGAACCGTCACCATAAAAATGGCAATTCTATCTCACACATCGTGTCCACCATCCATCCCCATCACTGTAATTTACTCCATCTTCCCACCCCAATCTACATCCCGCCAAACCAGTCATCTGGACCTTCCCCCCCATCCGCCTATTCCACGTCCGGCACGCGGGTGCATACATGCATGACCCCATCGACCCGTCGACAATTGAAAAATGACAGAAAATGCAAAGCTTATGGCAAGGACGTCTGTGATGTCCTTTTCCTTTTCCTTTTTTGTTTTTTGTTTTTGTTTTATTTTTAGTATCTCTGTTTATCGAAAAAAAGTAGTAGCAAAAGTAAAAATGCGATATTATCTCACTGCGGAGAACCTCCAATCGAGGAAGCCCTATATGTTTATTTACTCTCCGGGTAAAGGTCTTCAACGAGTGCGACGCCGAGTTCCTCCCGGAGATCCTTGAGCTCGTCGAGGTATTGTTGGTATTGTTGCTTGTTTTCAACTTTGGCTTTGATGCCTGCTCGATTGTTAACACTGATGAGCCGGAGTCGGATGGGGTGGATGGGGGGAGGCCTACCCTCGAAAATCCTCACGGCGGTGGGGAAATCATTGACCCTTCTGGCGGCCTTGAGCGCAGCGACGATGACGGAAGGGGATGGGACAAGATCATAGGCGAAGGCATTGTTTAGGTTGCGCTGGGAGCTCGCTGGTTATTCACTTGTGATGGTAGAGATGTTGGGTGCTACCCTGTGTAAGAGGGGGCGAATGGATGATGGTTTTGTTATACCTGAAGCTCGAAGACATCATTGACGTTCTCGAATTCCTTTTCGTACCTGGGGAGAGAATAGGTTAGTCTACCTTTGTGAAGGTCATTTGTGTGGTCCATCCCTTCGTTCCTTCCATCGCCCCTCAACGCCCCCACCTCACCAAACAGCCATCCCCTCTATCCACCAGCCCGTTTTCTGATGTCAGACCACAAAGCCACCACCAAAAAAAAAAAAACTCCGCACCAAAACCGAATAGCAAAACAAACAAACGATAACCCAACCCACCACACCCGTCCACCCACATAACAAGATCAATGAAGGTAGTAGATATAGCGGGAATAGAAGGGGGAAGAAAGAGTATAAACCGACCTAGCAGTAAACTCCTCAAAACTCTCCTCATGGCCCTCGCTGTAAAACCTCAGAGAAGTCTTGGCCCGAACCCTCGGCACCACCGCAACAAGCCTAGGTAGAGTAGCCGATGTCCTCAGGAGGGGCTGTCTCGTAGCCAAGCGAAGGAATGATGTGGACGCCATTTGTAAACGGGGAGGAAAAAAGAATTGAGTGGAGATTTCTTATTTATTTTATTCGATGTGTGCGATGGTGTTTTGAGGAAGGAGGAAAAGAAGGGATTAAATTGGGTTGGCCGGTAATTGGCGTAAATGGGAAGTTTGGTGGGTGGGTTAGGCGGGCAAGCGATGAAGGGGAGGAAGATGGGAAGGTGGGATCGGATTCGACAACCGACGAAAACTCAAAACCTTCGTTTTCTGCTTCCTTTGAAGTTTCTTTGCCCCCGGGGAAAGGTTAACCTTGGTGTTTGCAGTGTTGTGGAATACTGTAGGGTTTATGGGCGACACATTTTTTTATCATAATAATATTATTATCATAATTATTATCATCTTTATTTTTACCGAGAAAAAACAGGAAGATGAGACAATGAAGGTGACGGGACGTGCGCGGTTGTGACGTAGTTTCAGGAATGCCGATTTGTTCGTCTTGGTGGTTTTCAGATGGAGGCCGAGCCCTTGGGTTTCCCCCTTCGCTTTTCTGACATTATGCTTCGCCATTTCGCATCAGAGTCGAATCCTAGCGATATGGTTGGTTCAGAACCGCACTTTACCTCACATCTAGAAGGTGAGCAAGTGAACATCATACAAGTACCCTCACAGCGAATCCTTCAATTGGTTGTTGATCCTAGCTGGGGGGCTCTAAGGTTCAAAGCTACCCGAATAGTTTTGAAACCTCAGTTCCTATACTCAAAATACTATCCCCGGGTTGTTTATACACGACCACACATCCTTCAAAACCTCTTTATTCTTTTCCCTCTTGTGGCTGTCGCTGATTTCCTCGGTGCCTTTTTTTCTTTTCTTCGCAGAATGGTTAGCTCGTTCGGCTTCCCCCGGTGGGGGCGTGGTTGCTCTTGGTTACGGTAAAGCGGCGAATTGTGCTGTAAAGATGTTCTGTTCAGGCCACTGCTTGAGGGCTGTGATGTTTGCTTCCTGGTGTTGAAATTCCAGGGTCAGAAACGGTATCCATTCTTCACGAGCAATCTTTTTCCGTTTTTGTTCCTCTTCAGAAAGTTGACAATTAGACTATATTATTACGAGTACTACCCTACTTATGCTCTGGGGGACTGATGCCTCTTCTTGCCAAATTCAACGTTTGCGGTCAGTACCAGACCTTGACCAATACGGTACCCAAACAACAGCTACGTCGCATCTCGCTGAAAGGGATTGCACTTAACTTTCGCTGTCATTTAGTGCTATGAAATACTGGTGCTGGTTTCTTGAAGTTACTTGGTTTGTGAGCCATAACTGCCACAAGCACTCTTTAGAGATACGAGTACTCGTACAAGTAGAGACGGTGGTTTCAGGGGTTGATTGATGCAAAAGTACCGATAGGCGATCAACGGGTAAATTTTGCTGTCAAGCATAAAAACAAATTTGCTTGGCTCTAACTTAGAGGGCATTGTACGAGCAACGGTACTTGCACAGGACGGAGCGTGTTAGATCCTTGCCCTACTATCCGGGGTGTCACTTTGAAAGTTTTCCTTCCTGTTTTTCTTTCTTTTTTCTTTTTTTTCCCTCAACATTCTCGTACCGGCTGCGATACCGTGTGTGCCAGGCTTAACTTATGGCAGTGTGTAGTCGACCAGTTTGGCTCGTGGGTAGATCCCAAACTTGATACTCACTCGGTTCAGGACGGCCGATAAGATCGCGTCCTTCAGATGGAGCGGTTTGACCCGCTCCAGCAGAGATTTGCGGAGGGTTAAGTTAGTTGTCTACCTGTTTCCTACTCGAGTACCGTTGCAGCACGAGTACGATACTTGTACCAGTATTTCAAATCATGGTAATATTATTTACAAGCATCATATCGATGCAGCCAATGTAGCTGTTCTGGGGCGTGATTATCACCATTCAGCTATTGGATATTGAGGCGGAAGGCACCTTTTCTGTCTTGGTCTGGGGATGGATGCTTAAACTTGGTCGCTTTCCCTTGTGTCGGGTTGCTGTTGCCTGGGGGAAAGGAGGTTGAGTATTCACATTTTTCACGTGTTTGCGTTACCCTCCCCAAGTTTCCTCCTTATCCGAAGAGGCTGTCGTAAAATTATTGTCCGCTCCTAGCCAATGAGGGGCCGCATCGCTTTCTCTTTTTCTGACAATAATTTGCGAGTGAGCGGAAGTGTTCTGCATATGCAATGGAAGAACCTTGGACCAAGAGCTCGTTAAACTGTGATTGACTTACTGAGAAAGTTGTCATTCTGTCCCCATCCCTCCCACCCCTTTCCTTGTGCCGGCTTCCTGTCCTTTATTTTTGCTGACCCCCCCCCTCGTGATAACCTTTCTCCCTCTCGCTCCCTCTTTCCCTCCACTCCTTCTATCCCCATTCTCCCTTACACGCTGTCATCCACCATCCACCCCCTTCTTGAACACCACCTCCGTGCCAGCAGAAGCGTCATCGTCGTCCTTCGCACAACGCTCTTTTTACGCTCCTCTTACACTCCTTTTACACTTCTCGCTGCACCCCCGAATAATACTATCATTTTAATTCACGTCTTAATGGAGGCTGCGGTTATGGATGTCCTGAGGGTCATCGACATTCAGAAACCTAGCATTGATAGGCCGTTTGGTGTGCACCTCTGGCCCATATTTAACGCGCTGTTTGGGAAGGTTATGGGATATCCCGCTGCGGACTTCCGTTTTGTCCGCGAGGTCACCCCTATCTCGACGTTCAAGGAGAGTGCGGGTTTGATTACTGCCTACTATGCAATTATCTTTGGTGGGAAGCTTATCATGTCAAATTTTGGTGCCATGAGATTACGAACCCTTTTCCAACTCCACAATCTCTTTTTGACCACTGTATCGGGGACACTGTTGGCCTTGTTTATTGAACAGTTGACTCCCACCTTGTACAATCATGGTTTATTTTACGGAATTTGTAATGGTGATGGTGGCTGGACCCAGCCCATGGTGGTTCTATATTACGTGTGTTCCCCTGAATAACATGGACACGCACGGCACGGCTGAGGCTTTGCGTTTGGGGCGTGATCCCGTTTGAAGCTAACCCGAATGTGCGTGTTTTAGTTGAACTACCTCACGAAATATTTCGAACTCCTCGATACCCTTTTCCTCGTTGTCAAGAAGAAGCCTTTGAGTATGCAAAATCCTCTGTTTGATCGACTTGGCTCCAGTGTAAACTAATGAGTTGTTAGCCTTCTTGCACTGCTACCACCATGGTGCTACTGCGCTTCTTTGCTACACTCAGCTCATTGGAAGCACCGCTGTTGTAAGTGCGTCCATGCCCACTGAGGTGGGGTCGGATTGGCTGTTCAAATTCTAACATGTGGCTTAGTCTTGGGTTCCCATCACCTTGAATTTGTTCGTCCATGTCGTTATGTACTGGTACTACTTCCAGGCTGCCCGCGGCGTTCAGGTCTGGTGGAAACAGTGGATCACCCGTCTTCAAATTATCCAATTCGTTATTGACCTCGGTATGCTCTCATTTACTGGGTTCCACGCGATTCACACGTGTAACTCTAACATCCCTGCTATAGGATTCGTTTACTTTGCTTCTTACACTTACTTCACCTCCACCTACTGGCCTCACATTACCAATATGGGCAAATGCGCCGGTGAGGAATTTGCTGCCTTTGCTGGCTGTGGCATCCTTTCATCATATCTCTTCCTTTTCATTAGCTTCTACTTTTCTACCTACAGGAAGGGTGGTAAGCGTGCTGCCAAGAAGATAGTTGCCAATGGCGACATTGCTGTTGATCCCAAGTTCGCCCGGGACACCTTTGGCGGTGTTGCTAACGGCAATAGCAATGGATACACCAATGGACATGCCGCCGGTGGTGGTGCCATGAAGACCAACGGAAGCGTTAGGTCTCGAAAGGCATAAGCTGCCTCAGTAGGAGTATATACTATTTAACAATGGGGGTGAGAGCTGTGTGTGAGTGAGGAGTTTGGTGCTGGTGAGGTAATATAGCAGTGCGCTGGAATTTACTTGGGATATATGCGTTAGGGAGTGGGGGGTTACGGAAAGAAATAATAATGGGTGGTCACGTCTTCATCTGATTACGGAATGGATTGGATTGGGGGGAAGGAATGGGTGATTGGTGGGTTGGACGCGCAAAAGATACTACGGGGTTTACGTGCCCCATGCTTAATACAGGCGAGTATGGTCTGCTCTCTCAAACTTCTACTTCGGTCACGCTCTAGGGTTTTATATCAACTTCTTGTACATTTCCTTGTCGAGTTTTCTCCGGGAAAACTTTTTTATTTTTTTCTCTGGGCTGTTTTTTCCCCTTTTTTGTTAGCAATATTTTAGTCTCAGTGGCCACTTAAAGGATAATTGCATAAAGATAGAAGCTCCTGATCGCTATATACATAGTCTAGATAGTCTAGCTGTCAAGATACTTATTAACATAATTACAGAGCGATACACTACAAATAATTCACAAGAGAAACAAAGGTTCTATCATGTTATTTCAATGGTTTTTGTGATATGCGATTGATTCGTTGATTAGTACCTTCCAACATTTACCCCGTCCATCCTTGCGTTCCATTTTCACCATACCATAGACTACACTAAAACTACACCCATCTAGGAAACGAAGAAAAAAGAGGGAAGCAAGCAAGCAGACAAGAAAGAAACCGAGTAAAGCAGAAACGTAACACAGGAAAGAGAGAAGAGAGAAAAGAATGCTATGTAAACGCCATCTAACGGGAGAGAAACAAGCAAACAAGCAGACGACAAGAATAAAAAAGGAAAGAGAAAGGGCAACCACTAAGAGCCACCACTGTTGCTGTTGCTGCTGCTGCTATTGCTGCTGTCAACGGCTGGAGTGGAACTCCTGCCGACTACAACTTTCGCCTGGGCGATTTGCAGAATCGCATCACCAGAATTGGAGTACCCTTCCAACTTGGATAGGCGATCGATGAACATTTGGGCGTCTTGGATCATGCTATTCCCATATCAGCACGAGTGATAGAAGATATGTTTGGGGGGGGGGGGGGTAGAGAGAACAAACCGTTCTTTGGCACCATCACTCCGAACCACCACGTCCCGAAACCCATCTCCAATCCTGACCCTATAATCTTCAAACACTGGCGTCATGATCCCGACTAATGTCTCCTCGGGCAGGTGTTTCGAGAGGACTTTGTGCAGGACTGTAGTCTCCTTGCAGAGTGTTTCCATGTAATACTTCGCTCCTGCTTCCTCGCTGGCCCTCGCAACGCCCCAATCCTGCGCTTTCAGGTTCAACACGTGGACCTTCACGCGCTCGGACATGATGCTAATCAGCTTCGTGTGAATTTCGGATTGGTATTGCTGGTAGGTGCGCTTCACTTTATCGAAGTCTTGTAGCGTCGGGGATTGTGGCGTTCGCCGCCGTACCGTCTCGCGCAGGTAGGGTAGCAGCGAGGTGATTATACTTATGCCTTGCGAAGCCATGGCTAGGTGCTTTGTTGTTATGGACTTTAGGCCGGCGGTTTTGGTGGCACCGGCGCCGAGGATTAATTGATAGGTTCGGGAGTTGTGAAGCTTTTTATATACATTTTTGGTTCGTTAGTGATTTTACTTTGTGAAACCTGAGGGAGGGGGGGTACTTTTAGGAATGAGAGGAGGCTGTTGGCAATGTCTGTTGCCATGCCGGGAATTACTATTAGGAGCTTTAGGTAGCCTTCTAGTTCCTTTAATACCATTATTCCACTTTCTGGGAGGATAAATTTCTGGTTGTCGACTACCGCGTAGAGTTTCCCTGGCACTGGCGCTCTGACGCCGTTGGCTTCGGCGCAGTTACCATTGGCGACTGCAGCAGCATCAACAGCAGCAACAGAAGCAGCAGGTGTGGGTGCAGTATTATCTTCCTCATCCCGCAATTCCCAAATCCGACCTGCACGCACCCAATCCTCCGGATCACGGGTTGCCGCCTCCATTATTCTGTCGACACCCTTCTGCCGTTCATCTTCGAATTCGCGCGGCGCCCATTTATCCTTCTCGAGGCATTCCGCCAGCATACGGATTCGCTCTCGCTGCCACAAATTCAGGAATTCACGAATCTGAGCGCTGACAGCGTTCTGCAGCCCACTACCGACACGAACACTTACTGCTTCGCACTCTTGCGTGAATAATCGGTTGAGGGTGAAGTATCGCAGGAACCAGTCTGTGCTATAGAGGGTAACTTGCTCGCTGCGAACATTGACAATCTTGACGATCTGGGATTGTGCTATTTCCACTGCGGAGCTGATCAGGTCTGAGATGTCCATGCTGATGGGCTCTGGGCCGCCGTTGGGGTTCTGCTCTCCGTTCGTGGCTCCGTGGAAGCCATTCTGCTCAAGCCGTGGTGAGAGCATCCCGCCAACTCCGGTTTCTCCCATGCGCATTGTTACATCTAGAAGCATCTTTTGCTGGGTGCCTAGTCGACGGACGAGTTCAGATACACCTGTGTAGATCCTCACGAGTAAGTCTTCTGAATCGGCGGGACCAAGTGAGCGCAGTGAGCGAGCGAGTAGCAAGGATTTATCCTGACTGCTAGTTCGGATACCGCCAGAGCGAGAGTTAGTCATGCCGGACATCACACTTTCGTTGTCATCACCACTAGGCATGTTTCTTCGTATTAGGTTTTTGGCTTCCTTGATAACTGCATCTCTATACGCCTGAACCGCCTCATTAACGTGCTTTGCGCGCTGTAGGCCGTTGAGGTGTCGCATAAGTTGGGATCGCAAACTATCCGAGAGCTGAGTGTATTCCGGAGGTAGGCTTGATGAACGGGGGGGTAGCTGGATATTGCCTTGCTGCTTCGCAGAAACAAATCTTTGATATTGCTCTCTTTGAAAACTTTGGGCAAAGCGTCTTAGAGTCTCAGCGGGTGGTACTCGCTCCACATGCTTTCGAAGGTCTGTGAGTAGACCTTCTACGAACCGGGCCTCGAACGCTTTGCCTATGCGCCAACGGAGGTGAACTAGATCCGCACTGACAGATTCGAGGGCTCGTACAGGGCGGAGGTCCAGTAATCCCTCTTGGCCTCTTCCAAAGATCAATCTCTCAGTTTCTGCGACGCCCGCGAGAGCAGCATCAACCTCATTGTCGGCAAGAGCCCTTTCAGCACCTTGGAAGGTTTGTAGAACCCGCTCCGTCTGCTTGACGGCCCCTTCTAGCCTTGCTATGTTGTCTCTTCGACGTCGCAATCGAACAATCTCCAGTCCCTTTACAGCCTGATCCTCGTCCAATCTGACCAACTCTTTCCGCAGGCTTTGGATCTTTTGAACACTTGCTGTAGCTTCCGAATGTAACTCCCGGAGGTCGCCTAAAGCTGCGAAGAAAGAGGAACTTGCTGTTGAGATGGAAGATATCAGATGAACTTCCACTGTGTCCATGTACCATGATAACTTCTCTTGTAGAATCGCATTCGTCGCCAGCGCTCTGCGTTGCGAATTGAGCGAGGACACCGAGGCTCCAGACGATGACACGGACCATTCGGCTGAATTGGCGGGTATAGGACGAATGACATCGGATCGCTCACTGACAACATCGAACGTACGGGGGTTCTCAAGCTGGAAGTTTTCGTCAAAGTAGATGGTCGGAACCGTTGACAATGGGGTCACTGCTAAGCTTCCTTTCCTAGCCCTCCTTCTCCTAGGGGAGGTATTGGCAGATGAAGCATCCCCTCCACCTCCGGTGATCTGTAACAATCCATTCTCCCCACCAGATCCTGCCAGATCAACTACGCTCGGCGAGGGCGATACAGACCGGTGTTTCGGCTGATTCACGTTCGCTAGCCAGATGTGTTCCTCCAATCCCATGTCCTTTGCCCTCCGATACCTTTCATATTCACCGGATATTCTCAAGTAGGGGGCGAACTCGCTTGGTTTTATTTTAGGGATACTCGTTAGGGTTACCGGAGGAATTTCGCCGGGCTTCGGCCGCGACGCAGCGGACGCACGGGATTGTGGGGTCTCGAGAAGGGAAGAAATTGCTAGTTGAAAATATATAAAAACCACAGCGCAGGGTTTGGTTCCAGCTTCAGCTATCCGACGGGTTTATTTCATTGGGGAGGGAGGGGAGAGGGCTGGAGGGAAGGTCTTGGTGGGCAAACAATAGGGCGAGTAGGAAATAGGGACGTACAGGTGCTGCTAGCGCTTCCACCACCTCCACCTGAATCTTTAGAGGCTCGCCAGTCGACAACTGTTCCCAGGGAAGAGTTCAAAGAAATAATAGAGCTTGCAGTAGAGCCTCTCCGTCCCTTCGGGGGCCTACTGGCTCGAGGAGGGTGTGGGGCGGTAAGGTCTGTTTGAGAAGCAGTTGGAGAGAGAATTGGCGAGAGAAGGACAGAGGAGTCTATAGACTGACGGCGGGAAGGGGTGGGCGAAGCCATTCTGAGAGTTATGAAGTTAGATTAAGAAGAAGGGGAAGAGGAAGAGGAAGAGAAGAGAGCGTGGGGCAACAGATAGGGAACAAAGGAAAGATTAGAGGCAGTTGCTGTATTAGATTAGTTGTACTTTGGTTGGGGGAATTCTTTCACAGGGCTGTTGAAGGCAGGCACAGCTTTTTCGGCCTGTCAGCAGCACCATACTCTAGAAGAAGTTAAGTTTATCCCTGACACACTGATCAATGCCAAGGTTGGCGTGACAATATTATGTCAGCGATGAGAGTGACACAGGCTTGGATCCAACTTGTGAGCCCCTTTTTGGTAGCTGTATCATAATTTAAGTGAGTTTAGGTGTAAGACGCGTTGGACGCGAAATTCTTTTTTTTGGTTTGTTTGGACCGCTCCATTTGCTGTGCTGCGTTAGATTACTCCCCCCTCTATTTGTTTTCCTCTCAACCAAGTTCAACTGCCCCCCCCCCACTATTTCCTATCAATCTCATTTAATACCCCACTATGGATCGTTCTTCTGTCTTCACTATCGATACTGGTCTTCCAAAAGATGACAGTCAGCCAGATGATCAGCCTGGCGAAGTCCAGCGTGCCTTCCGCTCCTTCATACTTGAGTTTCGTCTAGACAACAATTTCATCTATCGGTGGGTTTGAATCATCAAGCTTTGCATTTGAAGACGGTTCGCTGATGCGCTGAGTTTAGGGATGCCCTGCGGACGAATGTGCTCATCAAGAAATACATGCTCGATGTCGACATGGCCCACTTGATCTCCTTCAACGAAGAGCTTGCTCATAGACTTGCTAATGAACCCGCTGAGGTTATTCCAATCGTTTGTCTCGCATTGTTGCTGTCTGCTCCCTTGTATTTTGCTAATTTTTCTCAAGTTTGAAATTGCCATAAAAGAGTGTGCCAAACGCATGTTCTTTCCTGGTGCCGATTCTTCTCGCGGGTTCCCAGAATGCCAATTGATCCTCCATTCAACTGCCAACATGATCTCTATCCGTGATCTCAATGCCTCGTACATTTCTAAGCTTGTCCGGATACCGGGTATAGTTGTTGGGGCCTCAACATTATCGTCAAAAGCTACCGTACTAAGCATAATGTGCCGCGATTGTAGTAATACTAAGAAAATACCTGTGGGTGGGGGGTTCCAGGGGATCTCCTTACCCCGAGTGTGCGATAGGCAACAGGTGCAAGGGGAGGAGGCTCAAAAGTGCAGCTTGGATCCGTTCTTTGTTGTCCACGAGGGGTCTACTTTTATAGACCAACAGGTATTAAAGCTCCAGGAGGCCCCGGATATGGTGCCTGTGGGTGAGCTTCCTCGGCACATCCTTGTTAGCGCAGATAGATACCTTACCAACAGGGTGGTTCCTGGATCCCGTTGTACTGTTATGGGTGTGTTCTCGATTTACCAATCTAAAGGTGGGAAGGGTCCGGCAGCGGCAGTCGCCATTCGAAACCCATATATTCGTGTTGTAGGCATTCAATCCGATGTTGATGCCAGTGCAGCTGGGAACGCATCGTTTACGGGAGAAGAGGAGCAAGAGTTCTTAGAGCTCTCTCGGAATCCCAATCTCTACGAGATGTTTGCCAACTCAATTGCCCCGTCGATTTATGGAAACGCCGATATCAAGAAAGCCATTGCGTGCTTACTGCTCGGTGGCACCAAGAAGATTCTTCCGGATGGAATGAAGCTCCGTGGCGACATTAACGTCCTATTGCTGGGAGATCCCGGTACGGCCAAGTCTCAATTGCTCAAGTTCGTTGAAAAGGTGTCTCCTATAGCAATTTACACCTCCGGAAAGGGGTCTTCGGCAGCCGGTTTAACAGCTTCCGTTCAGCGCGATAACAATACTCGCGAATTCTACTTGGAAGGAGGAGCTATGGTTCTTGCGGACGGTGGTGTAGTTTGTATCGATGAGTTCGATAAAATGCGAGACGAGGATCGGGTAGCTATCCACGAGGCTATGGAACAGCAAACTATTTCTATCGCCAAAGCAGGAATCACTACAATTCTTAATGCTCGGACCTCAGTACTAGCTGCAGCAAATCCAATCTTCGGACGATATGATGACATGAAGAGCCCTGGCGAGAACATCGATTTCCAGACAACCATTCTTTCTAGATTCGACATGATATTCATTGTCAAAGATGATCATAACCCCGAGCGAGACGCCAGGATGGCAAAGCACATCATGGGCCTGCACATGAATCAGCTCCCCCAAGGTGAGGAGGAGACGGGAGACATCAGTATAGCCAAGATGAAGCGTTATATCACATACTGCAAGACTCGATGTGCACCCCGACTTTCCCCAGAAGCAGCCGAGAAGTTATCTTCTCACTTTGTATCTATTCGAAAGCGGGTCCACCAAGCAGAAGTAGATGCAAACGAACGCTCCAGCATTCCCATCACAGTCAGACAATTAGAAGCTATCATTCGTATCACCGAATCGCTTGCAAAGCTTAGCTTGTCGCCCATCGCCACAGAAGACCACGTTGATGAGGCGATTCGTCTGTTCCTTGCGTCTACCATGGATGCGGTCGGACAGGGCGCTGCAACTAGCAGTGAGTTGATGGAGGAGATTAATAAGGTTGAAGCAGAGTTGAGGAGACGTTTGCCAATTGGCTGGAGTACAAGTCTCGCCACTCTCAAACGGGAGCTGTGCGTTAATAAAGGCTACTCAGAGGCAGCGTTGAGCAGAGCGTTGGTGATCATGAGTCGGAGGGAGACTATACAGTTTAGGAGCGGTGGTGGAAGTGTGTTCAGAAGTGGTGTCTAGTCTTCCGCTTACGATTTGTGTTTGCTACGATGGGAGGAGTGATACCATGATTGCTTATGGGATTTGGGAACGCCGGGTTGGAGGCGAGTGACGCAGGGTGATGCATACCTGTATTTGATGATTACGGTTAAAATTAAACCCATCTACACTGTAGTGGAATACATTGTATTCTTTCCCTGTCATATAACCTGCCTGGTAATAAAACACCTTCTAATGCGTTCGCCAACGTTGCAATATGCCAAACCCCTTCAAAAACAACTTAGGCTTCCGCAGCAGAGTTCGTCAAACTCAAGTAGGCGCCCCAGAGGATCCCCCAACTGGAGGCAAACGGCAATTGAAATCTCAATGGAATAAGCCTGAAGTTGACCATCTGCACCGCCGGCCAGAGAATATAATTCGATCTCCTATCCACAAAATAACGCATTAGCCTAACCAACCGCACCACAACCGTCCCCATACGAGAAGGTTCGCCGAAAAAGCCAAAGAACCCACAAAGTTCCGAAATAAACCTCCCCAAACTTCCTCCTGACATCCACCCACCCACCCCTGCCACTAACCGTCATCCAGGCGAAGAACCCCGCAAGCCCAACTGGGGCGAAGACAGCCTGATCCAGTCCAACCCTCTTCACGAGGAGAACCCCCACGCCCCCTCCTCCTCCACCCCCCTCTCCACGGGAGATTGGATACCTCCGAGCGAGGAAGCGTAGCCATGTGAACTGAAACGGCGCGATGATGCAGCCCCAGCTGGCGAATCGGATGAGGCGGTTCCAGTCGAACTGTGGGGGTCGTGATGACCTTTCGGGTGGTGGGGTTAAACTTTGGGCTGTTGTGTCGGCTATCGCGAACAGGAGAGTATTTGTCGCTGTCATTGTTAGGAGCGGGCGCGCGGTGAAGCTTGCATTGTAGTGGCGGAGGAGGGTTGGAAGAATTTGTGACATTATTTTTAGAGGGGGGGGGGTCGGACGAGTGATAGTGGGTGTTGTGTTTGATAATTATAAACGGGGATTGGGGGGGTGTTTAGAGGGGGTGGGAGCGATGGGATGTTATGGATATCGGATGGAGTATCGTTCTTACAGTACAACTCCTGGTATTAGCTCTGTAGGTTCATCGGGAAACTGTGGATAGGTATGATATGATAGCTCTCCACACGATTGGCCGATGTTCCCATTCCCGCCTGAACGGTGGGCTCTCCGTCCGTGACGGCGGTTATGAACCGCGTACTTACCGGTAGTGATACCGGTTCCTAATTGTTTGATACATAACCCCCCTCTAAATTGCCAATCAGGAGGCTATGATACCAGTACGAGTATCATACTCGAGTACACGCGGGGCCCGTTGACGTCATTAAACGTTGCGGCTCTTTCCTCATTTCCATCTTCGCTTTTTGGGAGGAGACCCTAGGTTAAGCTGTATCTAATCTAATCTGATAAGATTAGACCCATCTGGGGTCAGGGATTTCTGGGTATCTCGGCAGGGTAACACTTAAACTTCGCGCGGGACACATCCATCTCTTCCGTGCAATTGTAGACATAGATTTGGGACTTGAGCAACACAACCTACTACATACCTACCCATCCATCCATCCATCCATAACACGAAATAACAAAACCCCCACAAACAGGAAAAAAAAAGGAAAAAAAAAACTCACCACATTACCGCAACGATGAAGCTAGTCCGGTACGTCCATTTTTCCAGTTGCCATCAATCCAATTTCAAAAAAAAAACCAACTAACAAACCTTAGCTTCCTAATGAAATGTCAAAACGAAACTGTAACGGTCGAGCTCAAAAACGGCATTTACCCCTCCTCCTCACCCCCCCACTCCATTGCTAAATTATTTTTTCCCCAGGCACAATCCTCCACGGTACCATCCTCTCCGTCGACGTGAAGATGAACACCTCCCTGCGCACGGTCAAGATGACCATTCGCAATCGCGACCCCGTCAGCCTGGACACCATCAACATCCGCGGCGCCACCATTCGCTACTTCATCCTTCCGGACTCGTTGCCGCTGGATACGCTCTTGGTTGACGATGCGCCGAAGCCGAAGAATAAGGCGAGGAAGGAGAGCGAGAAGGTTAGGGGCGGGAGGGGCGGTGGAGGCGGGGGTAGGGGTGGAGGCAGGGGCGGTGGACGTGGCGGTGGGAGGGGACGGGGTGGGAGGGGTGGTGGGAGGGGGTTTTAGGTTTTCTGCTGGAAATGGGTGGATGGAACGCTGTGTGTGGGGGTTTCTTTTTTTTTTTTTTTTTTGCAACTTTTTGTTTCTGGCTTTGTGGGGGAGGGGGGAGAGGGGGGGGGGATGTGTTTCTTTTCAAAGGGTATATAAAAACAAAAATTCGAGTCAGCGTTATGAATACCAACTCTGAGAGACAAGGTATAGTACACAATACAGCTAATGAACTCTTTTTGTGGGTGTTTTGAGCAGTTTTTAAATATATATATAAATTTGTTAGGACAAACTTGTCAGACTACCTCTGTTTCTCCCACTGCACAGAGACGTGCTCTTCAACATAGCCAACCATATTCCTATCCAGAACCTTTGGTACGCATTTACACGTGAAGGCCATAATAGTCCCCCAATCCATTCCGTCAAACCCTTCATCATCGCCCTCAAGAACAGTGATAGCATGAGGCATGATTTGAAACTCAAACACCCTCGTGGAGCCTCCACAATTCCCACACTTGGGTATCCGCGTAGCGAGGAACCCCTCATCATTCGGATTCAGAAGCCTTCCAACATCATCCGACACAGCGTAGAACAGCGGCGTGCCTCCGCACTCGTAGCGCAACACCTGCTCTGGATTATTAGCTATCCGGTCGGCAAATCTCTGGAATACGTCGTCGTCGATCTGATCGTTGGAAGGGGTGCTATTGTCCTGCCCGGACTTGCCGCCCTCATTTTCGTCATCATCATCCCCCGTCTGAGACATCAGTCTTTCGTACTTTCTGAGTTGGTGGGCTTTGAGCCCGGTGGTTCTCTCTACAGCTTCGTATTCGGCGTCTAAATGGAAGAGGGGGTATTCGTGGGGGAGTTTCTCGGGCCAGGGTTCGGCAGGGCCGAAGTACTGGGTGACTCCAGTTTCGTGGGATGGGACGCCGCCTTCGGCGAGTTTGAGGGCCTGAGCGAAGGACTTTGTTAAAGATTTCGTACCGGTTTGTGGATCCGCGGGTAGCGATTGCTGTGCTGGGGGTGGGGAGAGTGGGATTGGGGTGGCAGTGGATAAAGAGAAAGGGTTCGCATTACTCGTAGAATTTGTGGAGAAAGGATTTGAGTTACTCGTCGTTGACCCCATAGAGAACGGATTCGATCCAGCAGCTGGTTTCGACGATCCGCCAAAGAGAAAATCCCCATGCTGAACCGCCTCCACCTTCTGCTTTTCCGGCCTTGGAAAGTCTTCCTTCTTGGGAACATCGACAAACCCCTCAGGCTCTTCTGGCACATCCGCAGAGCGCATCACTGCTCGAAGCACTTTTGCATAGTTCTTCCTCCGTCGACATGTCTTTGTCCTACAAGCAAACAGGTAGAACATTCTCGCGTGCGGACTCTCGGGGATTTCACCGTTGAGTTGTAATAGTAGCGACATCACCTTGCCACAATGCTCGCACTTGGCTAGTCGGGCGTCTGGGGGGGAATTGGGGTGTAGCCATGTCTGTAAATCACGCAACAGTCTACGAGTTAATGAATGACTGAATTCGTGGGCATTCGTAGGAGGTAAAGTAGGGGAAAAGGAAAGGGAAGGGAGGGAAGTGTTACTGGTTTACCACCGAGATGGCTGTAGGTATCGTCCGTGGGTTCTTTCTCTGCATAGCCTAGGAGAACGGAGGTGGTTTCTATTGAGTCGGAGTCAGGGTCGGGATCGAGGTCCATTTTTGTTTTTGAATTGCTGCCCATTTTGCTCTGGATGTGCTCCCTTATTCTTTTTTGTTAGGTTGTTTAAGTTAAATTGGACCTAGCAGTGGTGTCTGTTTGTGGGTATGATATGATATGCAGAGAGTTGGGAATTTGGAGTGAACTTTATGTTATCCTCCCTGTGGATGGCGGGGTTGTCATCTCGAACATTTTTTCCTATCAGATTCTACTGTCAACAACTCTTAGTGGATGAGGGGCGCGACCGGGATGTTATCTTGGCGCCATTTACGTCGACGATCCTCCCAACGAGTTGTGGGTGCCAACCCCTCCAATAATAACACACAAACATGGCTTCATCTTCTAGTCCTCAACTTTCGAAAGACCGACAGTTTATAGCTGTCATCGGTGACGAGGTGGTTTGCCCATTATCCGTTCTTCTCCTTGTCTGGACATTAAACGCTGATCGTAACAGGACACTGTTACCGGCTTGTTGCTCGCGGGCATAGGTCATGTAACAGCTCCGCCGAGTGTCACCAAGAACTTCCTTGTCGTTGACGCGAAGATCGAGACGGATAAGATCGAGAAGGCTTTCGACGAGTTTGTCAATAGGAAGGATATTGGAATTTTGTTAATCAATCAACACGTATGGATCTTGGGGTGCGAGCCGGTGACGGTAGGAGGTGGGGAAGCTGATGGATGGGGGCGAATAACAGATTGCGGAGAAGATTCGCTATAGGGTCGACACATATACGGCAGCGTTCCCGGCGGTCTTGGAAATCCCGTCTAAAGACCACCCGTACGATCCGGAGAAGGACAGCGTGCTACGCAGGGTGAGGAGGCTATTTGGGGAATAGGTGGGGGGGGGGGTTGACTTAGAATTCTGTTGAAAGGGAGCACGCATGGAATAAGGACTATGGATGCGGTAAAACCTGTGGGATAAAGCTACCAATACCATTGCACAATTAATATGGGTTCCCCCGCTTCGTGCCCCCTTTCGGTGATCATTAAAACCCATGCCCATGGAACTCCGGGACGTTGTGATTAAGTTACATGAATTCATCAGCTTCCGCCTCGGCTTTAGATTTGGCAGCTTGCTCCTCCATTTGCTTCCTCTCAAACTCATCATACTCCTCCCGATTATCTATCCACCGCTCCTGAATATCCTGTGCAGACATCCCAACCCCCCACCCTCCTCTCATCGCCAGTGTCCACACATTATCGCCAGCGCCTTCCGCTTCTCCAAAAGCATACCCACCGGCCCTGTCAACCGCCTGCAGCATATGTGTCATGCTGAGCTTATCCTCAACCGCTAATGTCTCAAAACTGACCAAACCAAAGCTATCGACAAGGTCCACGATCGCCTCATTCAGCTTGGCGTATTTCTTCAGTCGGGGGTCCTCCTCTAGTAACGGTAGCATATGTGTCAAGTCCTGCACCTCTGTGTAGAAATCAAGGTTGAAAGCCAGCGGACCATATTGGTTTATCAGGTCGATTTTTGACAGAACGTTGATATGTGGGAGGTCAAGTTGGAGCATTGAGCGGAGACAGAGGAGAAGGACGGAGATGTATTTTGATGGGTCGGCGCAGTAGTGGGCATCTACTAGGTGTATTACCACTAGCTATTTATTCGCGGTGTTAGCAAGAAGAGCTATTAGGAAGGTCTCAATGAGAGGAAGGGAGCGGGAGAGGGAGGGGAGAGAGAAACGGACTCTATACCCCAATTTCTGTATCCTCAAGAAAATGTTCCTAAGACTGGCATGGTGCGTGAAGAGCTCTACTTGCCCCGGGCAATCGAACAAGACATAATCCTCTACCCTCCTCTCTTGTATTAGCCCCGACACAACCCATCTCCAAAAAAAAGAAACAAAGAAACAAAGAAACAAAGACGCAAAGAAACAAAGGAAAAAGCCAACTCACGACCCAATCGGCTCAACCCCCCCTCCAACCACTCCACATTCCCCTCCAGCTCCTCGAGCGCATACATAATCCCGCCGTTCGGTCCCAATCCTTCCTCATCCATGACCTCCTCCAGCGTGATCAACTCGCGCACGTCCAGTGCGCACGGGTACGTCGTCTTCTCGTTTGCCGGGTCAAGATTCACGATTGAGCATTTCCGTCCGATGGCAGACATGAACTGGTGCATGCCGTTGCAGTAGGTGGATTTCCCTGAGCCGGGGGGGCCAATCACTAGTTGCGCGAAGGGCATCTCAATTTTTTGGCTTTTGATTTGATGGCGTGGTGGGATTTTTGATTGAGTGGTGAGGTGGAATTGTGGAGTGGGATAGGTAAGTTCAATGGGTATTTGGGTTACCCGGTTAGTGATAGTTACTGTTGGCTTCTGTTCATCAATGGTCACTCGGGGGAATGGTTTCAGGCTACCGTAGGTTCCTCCAAACATCTGTCTCAACTAATAATTGAGCTGTGGTATGAGAGGTATGGTTCCGGTCGCGATAGACCTGTGCGTTCGGCTATTGTCCATCCTGATTATTAAGCGTATTCTTAGTATTTTTGACTTTTTTTTTTTTTTTTTTTTTTTGGTTTTGCAGGCGGCAATTACTAGGTGTTCCCATACAAGATGACCCAACTTCGGACTCAAAGACTATGGTCACCCAGTCCATATTTCCAGAAATTGAAATCATATATTAATGCAGCAGGTTTAGGGATTTTTGTCTGTATAGAGATGGATGTTAAAACGCTACTATTTAGTCCTTGCATGGCAAGGATTAGTACGAGTACTTCTGAATAGGCTAATCGGCCTGTACTAGTGAAATGCTCGCTACAGTTTCAAACCCTACGATTGTAACTTAATACCGTCATTAAATATAATTCCATTTACTCCCTTTCAACTACTTCCGCGATTGGAGTATCCTTGTTATAGGTTCTCAGCATATTAACACAATAGGGGAATATTATCTCTGGATAATTCACACCCTTCTTCTGACTGGTGCGATGGGAAATGTTAGCGAGGTAAGGAAAAGCTTTATTAGGAGGGATGCTTTGACTGTCTTGGGTGTATTTTGGTATTCGAGTTGTAAGGGCTATATTAAGGTAAGCAAGCCATATCTTTAATATACTGGAGCTACTATGATACACTTTATGTCACACTTGTAATAAAACTTGAGTCAGCTAATATATTTTTCTCCTTAAAGCTCTTGATGCTTTCTCAAACAAATAGTTAGAGTTCTCCTATACTGCTGGCGATTAGCTTATAGATATGGGATTGAGGTTCTCTGACTCCTTGCCAAGTGTATGATACTACAATTATCTGCGGTTAGTATCTTTCAATTGAATTTTCATCTTCGAACTTGAAATATTATTAAATTTCTTGAGAGCTGGAACTTATCATACAATGGAGGTGCTTTTGTGTGTCTTGCTCATAATAGGGCCTGATAATTCGGGTTCTGCCAATTTATTAGGTATACTCCGAAGCCCGAAAAACCAATAGCTTTAGGGAACCGCATATGAAATAATACCACAACCGGTACGAGACCTGACTGACATGACCGCTTGCTGCCGCGGTCACTACTGCCTCCAGCACTTACGGGCTCTTCTGCAAACAAATTACCTCTGTGTACAAGTTCTCTCCACATACAACCTTCCTCACATATCCAATACCTCTCAAAAATCTTTCTACAAAATCTGACAAAAAACAACAAAAAAAGTACCACGATGCAATCCACTCGGAATTTGTTTCTATCGGCTGCTACCGCCCGCGAAGCTCGCAAAAACTACCTCCAAACGCTCCGCACCGAGGGTTACTCCCTCCACCACCAGATCTTTAAGCGCCTGAAACTTATCGAAGAGTACATCACTCATGTCGACAATATGATTAAAGGGTACAACGAACAAGGCATAAAGGTGGCACATGGCACTCACGAGGTGAACTGCATGCAGAAACTCTTCGTGGACGTGGTTGGCCTTCTCGATATCGTCAAGGTGTTCGTTTCCTTCCCTCTCGCGCCGGGAGTCGAAGAATGGGGAGCTCTTAATAGAATCAGGAACTTGATTCAGCCGTATGCGGACAATGACGATTGGAAGTTGGCGGGACCTTACTGGACATGTATGGAGGTCTGGAAGGGCCTGGCGTCTGAGGTGCTTAAGTGTGGCAGAAATTTTCTCAGTAGCGTTGGCGACCTTATCTATAGACTCAATTTTATTGCCAACCGTGAGAGATTTATTCTTGAAGTTGGTAGTGTCTGGTTTTTTCCTTAACTGGCGTATGTTTTTGAACCTGCTGATTGCTTCTACTGTTGTTGGTAACTAACGACCCCGAATTAGTAGATCTTCCCTCTCTCTTCTTCTTTTCTGTTTGGGCATGGGCTGTTATCGTGTGTTTCTTTTCATTATGGTTTCCGTTTTTATTTTTTTATTCTCGTATGACTCTTTAGTCAAATGCCTCAAATGCTGTAAGCTCTTTCATGTTTGCTGGTTATACTTGGTGGTATTAGCTGTAGAGTATCAGTACTTCTAAATAAAATAAAAAATGGTAACCATATAACTTAACAATTACCGCCGAGACCACCAACACACTTATAATTGCCATAATATTAGAACTGTTCCTACCCAGCGGAACCAATAAGAGCAGATCTTTCATACAGCCGAACAGCCTATACGGAAGCCACAGGAAGTATATATATATATATACGATACCTACCGTCCGCTATAAAGTGAAAAAAGTAGCAGCACACAGAAAATGAAAGTCGATGATAGTAATAACTTATACAACAGTACCAGATAGATATGGAAAGAAATTATCTCAACTATTTATATGCCTGTCCGGACTTACTTATCATCTAGAACCACAACTCACAAACGCTTATCCGTAGGATAACAAAGACGTACTACTTAAGTGACTAACCAAAAGTGGAAAGAACAAAGGGAGCAAGAAAAATAAAAATCTCTATTACCAACCACATCACCGATCGGAATACGAGAAAATGACTCAAAAGTCATTTGACGGCATAAAGAAATCCTCTTGTCAGCAAAGAAAACTGAGTAAGTACGAGTGATTTATTGTGATCCACATCAACCCGCTCATGTGTGATTGCGGAGCGTTTCAGATTCTACTTATGCTTGGTAATTTTGTGAAAGTCACCTCTTTGGCGGGCTGTTCGATACTGTATGCTCGTTACTTTGACGCGTGGAGTGGTCAGACTTGGGTTATTATATAAATTCCAACATATGTCGATAAACAAATGGGACTTGAGTTTTCTTGTTATTTTTTTTTATTTTTGTTATTTTATTTTTTAAAAATGCCATATTTACAAAGCGATAAACGGTAAGAGGTGGACCACCGAGCGACCTCTTATGAAACTGTAGTCGCTATAGTATACTATAGGTTCTACACAATCTCCAAACTTTAGAGGTTACTTCTGAACAAACAAAGAATGATTTTTCTTCCTCCTCCTCCCAGCTACGAGGGATAAGGGTAGTGATGCATGAAGTGAGGTTAGTGTTACTCGCAGTTCTCTTCTTTGTACTTCCGTCTGAGTGTATTTGTGGATAACCGCTTGCTGGCTAACCAACATTGACGGGCATAGCTCAATGGAGAACTAGATTACAGTCAATTCTGCTGAACGTTTGGCTCCACGACGACACCCCTCTGTGCAGCTGGCAGAAGCAGTAGGAGGGTTCTTTTGATTGTTCATCAACAGCCCGGTGGCTTGCTCAAACATGTTAATAGCGTTTATATCGCTGTGGGCGTCTTAATAGAATTGGCTACTATCGGCGACCTGGAACATTGCTGCGGTGTTGGAAATATTAGACCCTATTCGGCATGCCACCATTTTAAAAAATGATATTTTTTAGAAATAATTGTGTTCGGCAATCTTTTCTCCATATTCTAGGATTTTTATATGTGAACAAAAAACACCCTGGAAGGTAGGTTTAAATAAGGTAAACATAAATATTCCTGTTCTTTGTATATATCATTATCAATGTGACAGTATTTTCAAAAGTTCCAACAAAATTTAATGATAAGTTGCTTATTTCTCTCCCAGAACTTCAATTATGATAGTTATACTATTTTTTCTTTATTGTACCCTACTTTTCTAATCTTATCATACGAAAAAAAAAAGCCATAAAAGGAAGAAGAAGCTAGATTTTTAAACATGCCATTTTTCATGCCTGCCGAACAGGGCCTAAATTAGGAGAGATGTGTTGCTGGGTTGGTAGTTCGTAGTATGGCCTGTTTGGATGCCTTGCTGCTTTCCTGCTTTCAATATTATACTATTAAATTTTGATTAAGTTTGAAGAATTAGAAACTGGGTATCGGGGCATAGTATACTTCTGGCTCGGCGCTGTTTATAATAATATTATTATTATGAGAATATTATTATGATACTGGCTTATACGTGCTTACAACTATCGCAGTGCCATTGCTTTTCCCATACACCTACCGTGTCCACTCACCTACAGCGTTGGAGAAAACGTCTACAATCAGTCAATAAAAAACCTTTTAAAGTCACATCTAATATATGATATAATAAAAAATGTCCAACCAGTTCAATCAAAATAATACCACATTACCTATAATTGAACAGCAGCAACCGCAGCCCGCTCCAACCCACACCCCTACTCAGGAGCGAGCCCGGTACCTCCAAAACCTGCACAAGCAAGCAGCGATCCTCTACCGTGAACTATCCACGCGCCTCACCTTCCTAGGCCACTACATCGACCACGCTGTCTGCGTTATGGACGCCAATCCCGGCCACTGGCATAAAGTTATTAACACCGCACAGGCGCTTCTCAACAGCGTTCAGGACCTCGTGCGTTCCGCGGAGATATTGTCCTCTTTGGGTCTTCATGGGGGTTCCGAAGATGGGCAGAAACTCGAAAGCCTTACCCTCACTATTGTAGAATCTGTTGGTCAGACGGGATGGATGTACCTGGGGGAGAGAGATTTTCGTGAGATCGAGGGCTGGGTGAGTGAGGCGGATAAGCTGCTCGGGGACGGGAAATGCGCGATTGCGTGTGTTGAGGAGACTGTTCGGAAGGTGGAGGAAATTCAGGCGGGTGGTGAGGGGGTTGCTATTGGGGCTGATGCGTAGACCGTGTGGTCTATCAGCGAGTCGCGGCAAGACTTGGCTGCAAAAGCTTGTTGATTTTAATTGCAGTAACAAGACAAGCTGTGCCGCGCCACGCTGAGGGCTCACACGGTCTAATGGATTTGTTTGACTGTAGGGCTTATGTAATTTGAAATTCTGTAATGGGCATTCTGTGAAAAGCTCTATTGATACTGTCCGTCTCCTGCTCTCTGACTGCACTTGTGGTCAATTGGTTCTCAGAAGCTTAGCTATTAAACTGGCTATCATACTCCGTATATATACCCCGTAGTATCGCTGTGGGAACAAGTACTTATCCTACTGGCAGGAATCAAATTTGGATTTCCGCTTTCCCATTAGTGCAGGTATGATAGAGTATTGAATGTCTAATGCATCCAGGAAGAAAACTCTAAAAATTACTCACTGACAGGGCCCTTCCCAGTGAGGAGCAATCACAGTCGTGATTTCAGTAGTTAACAAAGCCAGCTCCGGCCGTGGGCAAAATCAGTATTCGGAAAGGCAGTTGAATGGCCGAAAGCGGTTAGTCACCAGTGCATCGGTTTGCACATAGCGAGAGGGGTAGCCTACTCCGGTAGGGTATCCACCGCTCGTAGTAACCTCTCTCTCGCGTCGCTAAGCCCTACATACAAGCCAGGTGCCGTGAGTATTGAAAGAGTGCTAAGCGCGGTAGCCGACCTGCGGCAGTTGAGTTTTATGAGCGAGTGATATTATATGAACTTAGTTAGAGTGTATTTTGTTTGGGAAGCTAAGGAGGAATAATGGAAAGTCGTAACTACCGTAGTTGGGGGAAAAGATTTCTTCTAGAATGTATCATATTTGTCTATGCTCTTGAGGATATCAGAGGCAAAACGCCGTGCTGTTCCGGGAGCTACTTTTTGAGGTTAACTATTAGACAATCTGTAAGTTACTTGTATTATAAACTACTGTAGTCACATGACCACTTGGGACTGTCAACTGCCGGCATCTGGAGTTCGGTTCCCCCCCCCAAAAAAACCACAATTGTTCCTAGTGATAGGACCCTTCAGCGATCGTGTAGTATACTGTACCTACACTTCTCCGCCTTCTATTTTGTAGTCTGGTATGGGGAAATAGGGGGGGATCACTTTAAGGGAGAAAAAAGAGTGTCACAATCCTTTGTCCTATCATAGTTGCTTTTATGTCAGCTCGGGCTGTCTCAAGTAACTTGACCAGTTTTTTCGTGTCGGCAATTATTTAGACTGTCTTAAGTGGTTGTGTGACGGAAGTATCATAGATGTCCGGGTTCCTGCCAAGCCCACATATTTCGCTACCGGTATTCTGATTATTGGCAACGATGTTTGCTTGGATGTACATATTACAAGGGAATCTTGTGCACGGAGCTATGCTAAAACCAGCTTAGGAGTGTGGGCTATAATAGAGATAAAGAGTGCAAGAGCTTCCATGATCCAGATAACAAATGGTAAATACACCATAACATTTAGGAAATATACCGCTCCAAGAGATCTACCACCGCCTGCTTGCTACGTCTCCTAGCAAGCATCAGAGGCGACTTACCACGCTGATTGATCGGAGCCCTGTTAACCACATCGCTCTCCACAAGCATTCGAACCAGACCTACATTCCCAAATCTAGCAGCCTTATGTAAAGGCGTTTCACCAGACGCATCAGCAAGGTTAGCATCGGCCCGGCCACTCGACATTAGTATCCATGCGATATGATTGTAGTTCATCTGAGCGGCGACTACGAACGGCGTGGACCCGCCTATGTCCCTAATGTTAACATCCACCATAGTGTTACGAACAAGCACCGAGATGCCCTCGGGACAGTTGGAGAATGTCAGCCAGTGCAACAGGGTCCGGCCGTAGTGATCCACAGAGTTTAGTTCTGCCGCCCCGGGGTAGGCGTGCAGGACGAGGCGAAAGGCGTCTGCGTGCCCGGAGCGGGCCGCTTGCATGAGCGGGCAGTGGGGCATGCTTTCCGTTTTGGCCTCCGCGCCCCGGGAGAGCAGCAGTTCTACTAGATCCAGTCTCCCGCGCCCAGCTGCCGCCGCCAGGGGCGTCACGCCGAAGTTGCTTGGCTTGTTTATTTTCGCTCCGCAGTCTATGAATGTGCGGACGATTTCCTCGCTGCACTCCCTTCTTATTGCGTCGTTCAGAAGCGCTCCGTCGGCAGCGAGTGAGCCGACTCCCTGCTGGATAAGTCTGCTTACTAGCCAGTGGTCTCTCCTGGCCGCTGCGTAGTAGAGCGCTTTCCTTGCGGAGTCGCGTAGGCCGGAGGCATGGATGCTGTCATATAGGGAGACGTGAAGGACTCTGGCTAAATTCTTGTTCGTGCTTCGGAGAGAGGCTATGTCCTGTGTGTGTAGATATCCTGCAATCTTCGAGAGGAGCTCGTTTGGTAGGCGAGAAAGTGACATGTTGTCGTTGGGAAGTTTCGGGTCATGAAGGATGGTATCCTGAAATGATAATGCAGTAATTGCTTGTATCATACTGGGTGGAGGAGGGAAGGTGTGGGATTAGGGTGGAGAGTTATGGTGCTCAAGTATGATAGGGTGAACCTTTTCAATATCATGCTCTCGGCAAAAGGACCTTCCGGATACTATTGGCCGAGAGATATATCATACCATCGAAAAAGTGAAACCTTCGCACAGAATCACATTGGTCTGACCATGCCTAAACATGGTATAGTATGTTCTTGTTGGTCTTTTGGGCCAAGAATCCCAAGAAAATTTCTAGCGAGAATTTTTTAAAATATTAGCAGGTCTTGAGTAGTTCTAGACTTTTTGAAGGTCGGGGAGGTCGGGGAACTGAGTGCTAGAGTGAATAATTTGTTGCTCATTGTAATGTGGATCCTTGTGATAGTATGTTTTTGCCAAGAATGGTATTCTAAAGGTATGATATGATACCAACCCGTTTTCAATGGTATGGTTCCGGACATTGGAAATCAACCCCTTTGATAATTCGCCAGAATGCTTAGTAAACTGCCAAGACATCAAGTGATACACTATCTGTATAATAATGTATGGATAGGGGTTATATTTTAATCACTCAAAATCACTCGCTTGTATACTCTCCATAAAACTGCGGCTGCTGGACTAATAATCCCCTTGAAATATACCCCGATCCCGAAGGCATAGGAGAAGATAATAACCACACTAAGAAATCCGAAGGCAGCGGAGACAAAGAGAGTGAAGATCTGAGAAGAGCATACTATAGTACTATCGTGTAGCAGTTTTGCGCCCGCGTAGAAAGGTTGCAGGTAGGCACGGAAGAAGCATATGTTTAATACAGCCACCAAGTTTGGGATATTGAGTGTTCAGAAGGTGGAGTAGGCCAGCACGTGCTTTGGGGAGTTTCGGGATGCGCCCTAGGTGCGGATTGCGGTATCATACTGGGGGTATGTTAAGTTCTGGTTGTGAAAGGGGCAGTAAGACTCTGGGAAAGGAAGGTTACAGGAGGACAATCTTTTGGCGCTTCCCCTTGGGAACGAATTCTGCCACTGTAGGAAGCTCTCGCCACGAGAGCGTTTCGAGAGTGGTGTCAGCACTGACCTGGGTGGATAGTTCTGCACCCATTTCGCTCCCCCCCTGAATGTTTCCGGTCTTTCCATATGTTAGGTACTAGTATGGGGTGCTTTTGAAATAAGCTTCCGGGGTGGTTGGGAAGGTTCACATTGGTCTTGGAACAAAGAGCCTCACATTTGGAAGTTGATTAGGAAAAGCCTCTTATTTGAAAAGCGGCTCCTCCGGTACAATATCATATTTCTTGAAATATACTCTCACAACTTTGAGAAGGAAGAAGAGAGGAGGAGATCCTACTGTATCTTTCAATTGTTCTTATTTTTGATCGCGCTCTAAATAAAAGATTTTTCCTATTTTATCTCCCAGTTCCATACTACTATCCCTACAGCAACGGAAAACCTTTGCACTGAATAGCCTAGAAGTATCAACATACTAGAATTCTACTTGTGTTTGTCTCCATCCCCTATTCAAATACCTCCGGGAAATACCAGACAATACAACTCCATTATTCCTACCTCCAAGATCATTCGTCCTTTAATTACTGGTCAGGGGATTTATCATAATTTCCGTGACAGGTTGAATTTGATAAGACGTGGTTTTATTGTGAGAAAAACAGACTAATAAGAGAGGAGGAAATTGTATAATTTGATAGATCGAGTGAGGTTCAAATTCTGGGTTGTTTACAAAGACAGAAGATTGATGTTCAGGTTCGAATATTATTTCTAACTGCATGATCGGGTCCTTCTTAATAGGGTCTATTTCCTCCAATATCGAGTCCATGTGGGTGAAAATATTCACATCCGGGAAAGGGGTAAATATTTTCTCTCGCTGGGTGAAGGGTTTTGCCGGTGGGGGGTGGAGAGTTTCGGGCGGATGAATGAGACTATAGCTTGGGATATCCTGATCTCCTAAAAAATAAAACAAGCAAGGAGACTACTCGAGTACTAAGAGTTTGAAAGATAACTGAGTTGACCGGTGGGGACCAAGAATCCAACATTTACGGCAAGTCTTGTATGTACCTATGGACCTGTTCGGGGCTGTTATTTTTACCGATATCTTACTTACAGACTACCGCTTGTTTAGAGTAACTGCAATGACAATGACGTGGTTTCCACGCAGGGTCCGAATGCAGATGGTATTGGAGCAGATCCTTATCTGGCTCCCAGCCAACAACCAGCATCCCCCACGATCAAAGAGTTCAATGCGCTTGATAAGGTAGCTGGTAGCTTCTCCCTTCTCAAGTCATCTTATGTTAACTATCCCTTAGGAGGTTACGATCTTGAAGCTGCAAGTTGATGGTATCAAAACAAACCTTCGTGATCTCGACTGCAAGGTCGAGAAAAAATTTGATTACATTTCCAAGAATTTCAGCTATCTTAACAAGAAAATCGATTTGAAATTCGACCGGCAAATGCTACTCATCGTTGGCGGAGTCTTGGTCAAGGGAGGGTTCGGCGTGTTCAGGGATGGGCGGAATTATTCGCGTGGTGGAAAGCACCCGTAAAAATGTTAACTGTTCATTGCAATTCCGTAAATGGGTTTGAATCAATTTATTGCTTAATAATTAGTACTAATCAGTATTCCCAACCGCCCGGTCCGCACCCAAGTACGGACGGACATTAGGATGGTGTTTTTTTATAGATTTGGTTGGGTTGAAATGGCAGTACGTGGACCTAACAAGAGGGTAGATTGCAAATAACTCGGTATCCTGTTTTACTAGATTGCCTCAACCGCCAATGTACCAGTTGAAAAAATAATAATAATAATTTGGATTGCCCTAAAACTAAGTAAACTGTATTACCTCACATTGTAGTGAATCGGGCGTTTGAAATTTGCTGATAGATAAGTGAGTGTGTTCATAAGGTGGTAGGATACACTTCCTTTCCCAAGCCAAACATTAACGTCCCATCCCCCGCATATCAACCCAAGCCTTCTCCGGCACCTTAACCAACGGGACCAACCCCACATTCCTCCTTCTTTCATTGGTCTAGGACCTCTTAGGCTCTTCGAAGTTTATCTGCATTCCCTAATATAGTCTGGCCTCGCCACCCTCGATCTGCCTCCTATCCTCTACACCTTCTGATTCGATCCCGGCCTTTGAGTAGTAATGGAGGGTTACGTATCTGCGAACTTGATAGAGCAGTCATCGAGTGTCACTCGATAGAGAAAAAAAAAATGTAATGAATAAACCGGGAGGAAAAGGATAGATTCGGTGGATCCAACTTACAAGAACCGATTTCACTCTCATATCGCTTTCATCCCTGCCTTAAGTGCAATACCTTTGGTGGCCGAGCGGTCGTGGATTCCCCGTTGCGCGTTTCCTTGGTTACTTGGGCCTCCGACGTTTGACAACGACAACACCCGCGACCGGGCGAAGTTTACGTGAGAGGTTTAAGAAGAGCCATTTCTCTTGATCTTGGGGGTTTCTCTCCATTCCCCTCTCCCGCCTTCCAGTTTAACCAACCGAAGGCCAGGTCAATTTGCTCCCGTTGAGACCCTCTTTTTCCATTCCATTCCCAAACTTCAAGAACGCTTCACAATGGAAGCCTCTCCAAGCTTCCATACTACAGAAAAAGAGCAGGAGTCCCCACCGCCTCCATATCAACAGCACCCCTCACCTCTGAAGCACCACATCTTCCCCGCCGACTCAAAACTTCGTCCGCTACAGATGCATAATCCGCGGTATTTACCCCCGCATGAGCAATTGGAAATGCATATTAGCCCTGCCCGGAACCTCATTTCAGAACTCCTACATAAGGTCTGGGTCTGGAACCTACCTACTGACAAGGGAGATGCATATCCATACGTTATGAACATCAGCCTCTGCGTTGATGAAGCAGAAGATGCCACGAGCAAGACCATCAAACACGAGATCAACCCGGCAGAGGGTAGGTGAATGATATTGAGCAGTGTGTCCAAAATCCAGGGAATTGAAAGACATCATGACGAAGAGATGGGGAAAGAGGGAATTCTAATACCCGAAAAGTTTCCATGAAAGCCAACACCGTTGGAAGGAGAGGGGAGGGGGGGAGAGGGGGCAAGGGGCTAAAGAGGGGTTGGGGGGAGCATTCTCGCTTGGGGCTTCTGGGGGATGGGGGGGGGGCGTTGGTCGAGTTTTAGTTGTCGCAAAGGACTGAATTGCCTATGGACAGCAGTCCTTGAATGGGTAAGGCTCTCCCAGCTTGTATATCTAGAGGGCCTACCCAAGTGTGCTAATATATCCGAGTTATAGAAATGATACAGGATCGCGAGGTGGTTGGTTTATGGGGGCGTGATATGTTCTTTATGGCTGGTTCTCCAGCGTACCTCTTGTTGTGTCAGTTCCCCCAAGCATTGATGCGTGCATGAGTTGGGTATTGCGACTAACACGGCGGGACAGACACAAATTTTGCAAGAATACTCCTCAGATTCAAATATTTTCCGACTACTCTTACCTCAAGGTGTTTCCGGAACCACCGTCAATAATTGTCTACCAGAGTAACCCTTTGTTGGGTATTATTCTTTAACCTCATCTAGATACCATTCTTCAGAGATTTCCCATCCTGTGCAACTGGGAGCTGCTATATGATAACCTAAATAATTCTAACCTAGGCTCGGGTATTTCTACTTGAACTTGCCGCGATAGGACGATTATGCCGGTTCGGATGCTATCGATCAGAAAGAACTCTTTATGTACCGTGCGGAACCAGATTCGCTATAACTTACAAGGGTCGGAAAAAGCGCTCTCTCAAGGGTACCTATGTGGCAGCAACAATCGCAGGTGTGGGTTTCAAGGGATAGGATGTATTTTTAGTTGAAAGTAGTGTGAGGCCAGGCATCCACTAAGGGGGTGAAAAGCAATTGAAACAATTATTAGCAAACTACATGAAATACTTAGACATTTCGCCAAGTAAGTTTGCGACCACCTTTTCTGATGATAAAGGATACTGTGTGTAAGGGGTATTGGGTGATCGGGCGAAGCCAGAAAGTCCTCGACATCAGACCAAATACCATTATGTTTATCATATTCGCCGCCGCTTTCCCACCGCCAGCAGTAAATATATTCTACAAGTGTGGAGCTATAGAACCCCCTCCCAGCCCATCTGCTCAATTATACCAGGGGGAAGCTTGAGGAAGGAGTACAAGAAACCCTTCCACGCCGAGGATCAATCCGGATCTATGAGGGTATGGAAGCGTTCCTGGGGTCATGGTGAGTATTCTGCGCGGGCAGGAAAGTACTTGCGGATCGGCAGGCTCTAGGAACTGCGGGGTGATCTTGGAGCGGCGATTTTAGTTGGCCTCAGCTTGAGAGAACAGTTTTCGGCAGGTCAGCCACCATGGACAACTAAAGTGAATTGGTGTCAAGACCCCATACAACCACTATCCAAACCGCTGGCGGTATTCTGGTATGGGCAGGACAAGATACGGTACTTCTCTCGCTGCCCAGCTTGCCCAAAAATGAGAGACATCACGTCTTGATTCAGGAGAAGAGGAAGTATATACATCGCTCAACCCAAGAGCAGTTAGAGTCTTGACTAAACCATCGTTATATTATGCTAGTTATGGCACTGCATTATCTTATACCGCCTCGATCCTTCTTTACAATATATTTCTCCGGATGTGATAATTCAAAATGTGGCCAGAGATCCCTCCTCTTTGCTTTTCTCGACAGATGCCGGATATTGCGAAGCCTTACTTCTGTTCGTACCTACATAGACCTCCTTACGTCTTCTAACGAAGCCCCTACTTTCTCCCTAATAAGCAGCGATGCCTCTTCCTCCCATTCTCCACCCCCGATCCTGCTCGCTGCAGCCCTCGATGGCACTGTCGCCTCCACTCGTATAACACATATCAAACATCCAAAACCATCTCTGGCTTCGCCATCCGGGGGTCCTCCCCGAGTAACAATCCTCCACCCCCCATCTCTGGGCTAAGACTAACACACACCTCATCTAGCAACAACGACCCCGCTTCTACCGGCCTCGGTGAACAACTAGAAGGTACTCCCTTCCTCTTTACAATCCCGAGCGAAGTACCAGAACTCTTGGCCGACTCCTGTCCGAACAAGGTCTTGGCTTCTGCGGCAAAGAGAACTCCTGCTGCCCGATGAAGGGGACCTGTTGCCCTATGGGCACCGGATATCGCGCGGAGGCCAGATCTGGATGATTTCCGGACAAGGATGGTAAGACGAGTGGTGCTGCAACCTGAGCGCGGAGAAGCTCTGCCCAAGCAGAACTGGCATCTCGAAAAATACCGCCTGCTGTCGGGACGGCACCATTAAGGTGCTTTTAAGGTGTCACACAAATTTCCTAATTTGTGCTATGTTCCGCACGGGTTCGGTGGGATTGAGACGAGGTTGTAGGAAAAGTAGACGAAGGTAGCAGTGGGGTGGAGATGTGCTGCCGCGCGGGCCGGCTTGGGTGGGCGGGAATTGACCTTGGGCAGACTCACTAGGATGGTGGCCACCTTATAGTCACGACAGCTCAAGAAGTTGGGAATTGGTGGGGGTGGTATTGCTGCCGTTGTTTGAGGGTGAGTGGTGGGCTCTGGAGGAGTGGTATGTTTGAGCCTTACAGGCCTGGATCTTGATGTCCTCGGGTCGCCAGTCTGCGAGCTCTGGCATCATGGCGATGTAGATGAAGTCTCTTTGGCTTGACATTTTGTTTTTCTTTTCGAGGTTAAGGTATTCTTGTTGGGAGGCCACCCCCACTCGACAAACCGGGAGAACTATACTGGATTATCGAGGGCTTCGGATTATAGATAGCCCTTTTTCGATGCCCAGCTAGATTCACAAGCTATCTGAGAGTTCTCGCTAGTACCCCACACTTCGCTTATCACCAACTATTTATGGATCGTAGTGTTAGCTGTTGGCGAGACGTAAAGACCAAGAAGAATAGATATGTGATGCGTTACCAGCCACCTCTTATTCATCAGCCGCGGAGAGCTTGAGGAATGGTTGGGCGGTTTCCTGGTGTATTAACCAACTACCAACCCCAGAAGGCCGATGGCGAAAAAAAAAAAACATTAACATTGCACACGACAAGTTCGTAACCTATGGTGTCACAATGTTCCCCCGCGAGATTTAGCCTCCTAGCATGCCGAACCCTGAAAGTGTAAAAAAAAAGAGAAAGAAAGAAAATTTGTAGAGACATGTGCGGGTAATATAACCAGCCAAACCACGAAGCAAACCCACCAGAGAATCCCATGCACGATAGATCTATGTATATTCCCTTCAGGTCCTGCACTGACCAAGCGAACCCAACGCGATTCGAGTACGCTACCAGTAACTCGTTGAGCTGATTCAGCATCATCCTCCAGAAGACTCTTCTGGACCAAGTGACGCCAGGTTGCTTCCTCAATATATCTCGGGAGACGATCGAATTGGAGAGAGATAGTATTATCTTCCTCCCAGCCCTCGCTTGCCAGGTCATCAAACCGACCGCGAAGAATATCTCCAAGTGGCAGCTCCAGTTTCTGCGCTGCATGCCTTCCTGGAGGAGGGAGGGGATGAACTCTAGATATTCTGTATTAGCAAAAGTAAAGCCTGACATGGGATGATTGTGGGAGTCACCTTCCTGCGACCGTGCTTCTTTGCCTGTCCACCCACTAAGTGCCATATCTCAACCAATCCTTTCTGGATCACAGTATCTCCACCATGGAGTGGGTCGAGCTTGATTATTATTGCGTTGCTGATTTTTCCTCCACTCCCCTCACGCGAGAGCTTGGCGTCTGCTTTCGAGTCCTCATACGGCCAGTCAACCCAAGCGTCCGGTCCGTCCGTCCTTGGGTGCGGACCAGACGGACGGACGGGCCCTGTAGGTAAGGACCGGGAGATGTCATTTGTTTTGACTGCGGGACCCGGGTGTCAACTCTTTGGACGGCCGTCTTTATGGGAGACGGACGCAATCCCCCGCCGTCCTCACCTACCCTGTCCCGGGACGCCCGGGACTACCGCCCGCCAGTGCCCTGTGGGCGCTCCGGACGGTTGGGAACACTGCGTACGGTTCGGCGTGGCCGAACTCAAAGACCAGGGTGGGCGGGCCAGAACCGCTCCCGGGGCACAATTGCACAGTCAGGAACTTTTGTTCTGTTGGAGTGTGAGCATGGTGATAGTGGAGGAATTGTTGAAATAGAACACAACCTACATTCCTTCTATTCTTCCACAAACCCTAAAAGGAGTCCTTTAGAAATAAGAGAGAGATCTCTAGAATCAAAAGCCCCAACTACCTCCCCTTCTTGCCTTAAATCTGCAGCCCGGCTTGGCACCGTCCCATGGATTTGGGTCGCCATTTTTATCTTTAATTCAACCATAGCGGGACGGTAGGTATATCTAGAAGTAGTTCGTCAATATCTGGTTGTGGAAAATTCTTTGAATACATACGCTCGGGTTCCAACATGCGGCTCCAATTCAGCAAAGTCTTTCGGGGTTAATGATGGGCTAGATCATGATCGAGCAGATCATAGGGGTTCTGCTCGAGCATGATCTGATCGAGTGACCCTTATGATCGAGGGTGATCGAGCATGATCTGCTCGAGCAAAACTCGATCATGACCTGATCGTGGCCATCACTATTTCGGTGGAATATCAAGAACCTGATATTCATCCAACAATGGTATTTTGCGAAGTTCATCCAGCATCTTTTGGAGGACGAAAATTCTGAACAGTTGTGGGATACTCGAAATCATAGAGGATTAAATAGTTGGGGTGAAGAAGAAAGAGGATGATAGAGGAAAACACACAACCCGCAACAGTTTTCCCCCAAAGGTGGAGGAGGAGGAGCAACAGCAAACGAGACCCGCTGGCGTATGATACAAGCACATGGAAAGTGTCTTGGCAGACTGCAATTGCCTTTTGCTTGTTCCTCTAACCTTGTGTTGTTTGCGGTCTCGACGGTTTGAAAACGGTGGTTCCGACTAGAGTCCTGGCGGCAAGGTGCTGCTTCCCTGCTTGGTCGCCTGCTCCCCCAGCGAAGACAACCTGACGTAAATTATCGCTGACCAGAATTTGCGCACTATACAACCGACCTCACCCGGCCCGACCAGTAACCTGGGAACCAATGTCCTCCCTTTCGAGCCCGGGTTGCCATCATCCGCTATCTTTCCGACCACTCCTGCGATTTCCAATTCATCACCCACACCACCCATCGCGAACGCGGTGGGGGATGTTTGGATTTACAACGTAAGTTAAGCTTTACTTGCCTTTTTTTTTTGGCTATGGTAAGCTAGCTGGTCACTTATTCATATTAAGCAATATATATGGTATACATTGCCTTTTTGCATCAAACTTTATCTGTTAGCAGGGTGCTACTATAATCGCATGAGACTATTGTGTCAGCCCTCATGAGAGATCACTCGGATGAAACAGGCTATCATATCATGAGTCGGTTATATATTTAGGCAGTCCGACTTGGAAGCTAGGTTAAACCTGCATTATAACACTCCTCTGTTCTGCTCTTATCATATAGGTATACAACCCCCTACACCCTGCCACGCTCTAGAATAACCAATACTCGTTCCTTGAATCTTTCAAAACCAGAACCCTATCTGTTTTCCTTTTCTAATAACCAACCCAGCACCATAGTTTACAGGCAACCTCTCTCCTAATGGTGCATGATATCTACCGGTGCCGGTGGTCCTGAATCCACCTCCTTGGAGGAGAAACGCTTACTCCCTTCCATCTGTTCATATCTCCATCTCTTAGGGGTCCCCTTCCTTCTCTATCATATAACCCGCTCCCTCCCAGGGGTTCCCTGGAGGTAACCACCAAAGATTTAAGCCTTTGGTCCTTTTCGACATAACCAAGGCAATGGCGCGGGGCGGGGAAAATAATGGGAAAGGGACTAAATCTAGTTGACTGCAAAAGTGATAACTAGCTCCAAGATGGGAGGAATGACTGTTTTGCCCGGGCTCGAACCAGGGACCGCTACTGAGTTAGGCTCGTGTGGTTCCAGTTCTGTAAGGGGAAATGGGCGCCCGGAGCCGTGTAAAACATGACAAGTCCAGTGGCCGGAGGGGCGTTACTTATTTGGCTCAGCCGCCACGAAATGTCCGCGTCCAACCAATGACTGACTGATCACTTTCCTATTCAGGTTTAGTTGTAGAGCTCGATCAAATTTTAGGTAGAGCCAAGCAAGTGTCCAGAACCACTGTCCGTACACCTTGTTGAAAAGTATCATAGCACGGTTCCAGCTTGCAAAGGGAAGATCGGGCCCAGGAGTCATGCAAAGGTTGATAATTTTTGACATTGGAAGTGAACTTACCAATGTCCTCAAGCTGGGGTGGGTCCGCCGATGGGAGAACGATACCGTATCTCATTGTGCTTGCATTTTCGGGAATTGCTAGTTGTGCTGTATTGGCTACCGGGGACGGGGGGAATTCAATTCCCCGTATTGTTTAGCATCACATCTCACATCTCACCCGGATTTTGGCGGAAATTATGAATGGGGATCAGTGCTAAACGCTGATTTTTTAAAATTTTTGTAGTTCCCGAGGTACACATCAAATGGCGTCCTAACTTTGCTTCAATCACAACCCACAGTTGCATTAAGGCGGCTGAACAGCTCGAATTCCATTCTCGCCGTAGCCTTTGGACCGCTCATAATCTCACCTATCATGTCTGAACCAGGTGGGAAATCGGTCTCGAAACAAGGTTCCCAGCTCCTTTCATATTGGTGAGAACTGCCTGCTCAAAATGCCAGCGTAGAAGTTCATCGGGCGGCCAACCTATATTCTCGTGTAACAGCGGATCAAGTCGAGTGGGGAGATTATAGAAAAGGGGTTGGGGTCCAAAGCAGACAATCTTGTAGTTTTCCTACACAAAAATTAGCCACGATAACCTCAATATTTCACCTTCCATACATTGGGATTAATTGCCACAAGATAGTTATCAAAAAAACAGTGCATATCGCTAGAGAGGCAGATCCCATTTTGGACAGAGTTGATCGATCCGTCGGACTCACGGGCCGGCAGAATGGTGATCAAATTACCGTAGCCATAACAATTCCAGTGCCCCTCGTATGCCAGTGGAAAGATATGGGTGACTTGCAAGCTCGTCCACATACCTAGCATAGCGGGCCTACGAGTTAAAATGCACCCCCCGTCTCGGTGACACACCGCTTCACGGAACGATGCAGTGCGGGTTCCGGACTGCGTTGAAGTCGTACGAAGTAGCGGGACTTCCTCGGTGAGAGTGATGGAACCTGTTCGGAGTGAGTAGCTACTAATGATGGAAGTATAGAGGAGACCTACCGTTAGTAGCAATATAGTTACTGCCCGGTTGGAGCTGTTCTTCATCTCTCTCAACAAATTGTCCGTTGTCGTCGCGTAGCTCGAAGGTGTCACTGAAAACACAGATAATCTCCAGCATGGAATGGAAATTGGAATGGGTGATACCGGGTGTGGCCCAGAGCCCTCCGAGTAGGGCATCACGGTTGTCGGCAGCAGAGATGAAAGTATTGCGCATTGCGGAGCGGTCCACTAGCGGCATGTTTGGTTGATTGTCGTGGCAGGTCAGCGGTGTCATTCTAACTGGGGGAAGAAAGGAAGACAGGATCCGAGAAGAGCAAAATAATTTAAATATATGATACCCCAACTGCCAACTGTTATGATAATTATTATTATTAATAATATGATAATAATATTATCATAACTAGGAATCGGCGTTTATGTAACCACAAACACCTAAACCCTCATTTCACTTACTCGTCCTTGGCAAGAAGTATACGAAAACACGGATTCGTGAAACATGGCAAAACATCCGTGCGCAGTACCGCTGCCAAAAACAAAAACACCTCTAAGAAACAGCAACCATCTAAATGGCCGAAAATAAAAACAACTCAGATGAGAATCACCCCCTCGCACCCATTCCCAGCCCCCCACGAAACGCTCTCCCGACTCGTCTTCAACCACATCCCTAACGACTTCCGGCACCTTCACCGCCACAAAAACTAGACATCTACCACACGATGACAACCCTCCAAACCGTCTTCTAGCTCCGAAACACCATCACGGCCACGGCGAAATTGTTGAACATTTACAGCGTCCTCATACTAGAGGGCAACCCGGCACTGCTCATCCACCTCATGCTCTCACTGACACGCGCCGGAAACTTTCACTCTGGCGGTTTGAGGAGTGCGTTAGGTACAATTGCGCATTGGGGTGGTGCATCACTGATCTAGGCAAGGTCGCTAGGGGGGTTGGTGGAAGCCTGAGGGCGTTTTTAGCTCTTATGGAGGAGGCCAGCGGAGTTTAGCGGGGTGGAATGGTTGTGGTGAGGGGTCGAAGGAGGGTCAGGGGGGATGCAGGTTCCATACTACAGTATGTGATGCGAGGTCTCACTTTTGCGAGTGAGAGGCTGTGATTTCTGCACTGCTGTTTTCCGACGGATATGTACAGTACTGTACTATACTCATATAGTGCTAATTGCAGGACGCCTGATTGGTTGGTCGGCTGAGGGGGCTCTTGGTGTGGCTTGTATCGCTGGTCTCCTGTGGGGCTTGTCCGATCCTTGGCTGTCCGTCATCTCTCCACCCCTCTTCACCTAAGGCAACCGAATAGCTAAGATGAGTTTCCCATTCCTTCCTCCCCCCTACCTCCTCCTCCACGCCAACCCCATACTCCCCGGAATTCGTTTCTTACCCAACGAGGCATGATGTACTCCAATGAACTCGGGCTGTGACGCTACAGAACAGCTTCCTAATCGACTCTCCGAGGTCGAGTCTGCCGGGAGTTAATGTAATCACGGCTCCTACTCACTGCGAACTAACGGCTTTCCGGTCAAGGGCAGCAGGTCATTTAGCCACTCCCGCATGATAGCTTGCAGGGAGCCAAGTAGCCCGGTCCTATACGCTGTGAGTAATTCACCCAAGCCGTCAATGCAAATATCCACCCATTGTTGCTGCCAAATCGCCGTCTTTAGCATTTCCAGGAATTCTGGAACTCGCGGGCTTACCCCCGCCACAATGCCATTGCTCCTCTCGGAACGCTTTGCATGTCTCCCAGGAAGTTCCCTCTCTCTATCAACAGTCCGAGAATGGCTCCAAGCCTACTCGATGTATCACATTCTGTTCCCCTCAGTCGAGGTGGTCACAACAGAGCCCAGTAACTATGGTATCTTGTCCGCTACCATAAAAATGATCGATTACTTGAGAGACAAAATCGCTTGTGATTGGCGATGTGGGCTTTCCCCAGCGATTTCTTCTGTTGCCTGGGATGAGACTTTCCCACACCTGGCTCATCATAATAGAATAATGTAGAGTGAAAGGGATGTCGTTTCTGGGGCTCGAGTGGTAACAACCGCTGTAGGATCAGAGCCCTGTCATCCGCTATGGTTGTGTGGAGTGTTTGGTCGAGACAGTTGAAGTTGAATGACCAGCTACCTCGACCAGAAGAAGCTCAGGTCAGTGTTCCCAACCGTCCCGTCCGGACGCCAGGGCCCTGGCGTCCTATAGTCCCGTCCGTCCCGGGTAGGGTGGGTAAGGACGGCCGGCAACGGCGTCCGTCTTTTGTAAACACCGCAGGACTGTAGGTTGACGGGCGGGCCCTGCAGTCTTTTTGGAAATGGTAACTTCCGGCAGGGCCCGACTATCATGAGTAATGACGGCCGTCACCTGTAGGTACCTACCGTCCTGAGTAAGGAAGGGTGTCCCTTGTAGGCCCTGGCTGCTTCCCACATACCCCCATCACTACCTTCTCGGCCCTGTCGTAATCCAAATCGCCTAACCCATTGCCTATAGGCTACGTGGTCTCTCCACACCTCTGCCTGGGTAAATAAATACAGACCTGAGAGACGATGATTAACTATTTTGAGAAATCCTAGCGATAAAGTAGAGTCCGCCTCCCTTGGTCTCAGAATTTGTACTCACTAAACCTTCTGCCTTACCTTCCCTTCCAGCGACATATGATACCTGATAGTAGAGCCTAAGCTTCTCTACATTGGAATAAAAATGTTTCACTTCTTAATAACACTAACCTAATGCTAATGAAATTTGATAATGAAACATAATATAAGACACCTATAGGGCCCGGCCGTCCGTCCCGGGCATAGGTCAGGACGGACTGCAACTGGGCGTCCGTCCCGGGCAAAGGTCTCAAACTTGGCGTCCGTCCCGTCCTAGGCGAAAGACGGACGGACTGGACGCTTGGGAACACTGGCTCAGGTACCCCACCGCCGACCAACCAAATAGCTCATCCGAGAAGAGGACTATCCTCAATACTGCTGCCCAGGAACCAGAGCTCTAGGTGAAGGAAGGGGCGCGGGGTGGATAATTGTCATGAGGTGCGCGGGGCGTTGCGGAGGGTGATATTTGGGTTTACAATTTTAGTATTGCTTTCATTTTTAGCTACTGCATGCTATCTAGCTAATTACGCCTATCAAGCGATAACACTTGGTAGACGATACCTTTCCCATTAGGCGTTATCGGTTCGTGGGATGCTACTGCGATCGAATAAGACTGTTGCATCTCCCGTCATGAGAAATCACTCGGCTAAATTAGCACATCATGTTGAAAACCTGAGATAGATGTCAACAAGTAGGAGAGGAATTGCGGCAAAAGAATTGCTCTATTAACTATGGTGCTCGGGGGCGTTGCTATATACCCGAGTACCCATATTGTAGATGTCCGTATCCAGACTTTCACAGACCTCTCAACACTAGTTGACTAGCTCGCCCGCCAAGCATCGTAAACTCCACAATACTGGTATCGATACAGTATGAAAGGCGCATATTCCAACACATCATAATAATATTATTATGTTGTATTTCTTGCTTAATGATAATGGTATGATACCTATAACCGAGGGCCCGTAGGGCCCTATTTATGCTACAGAAAGGAAGACAAAAGCAATAGATAATGTACTCCGTATGGCAGAGGTGGGGAAAAAGGAAAAGTCAACAGCGGGCAACAGTAACCGAGAGGAAAAGCGAGCGAGATTTCATAACTAAACTATTAGTGGCACGATAGAGTTTCCGAAAAAAAAATCTGTCACAATCAACAATATAACAAATTCATCTACTGATGAACTCATACCAGTAGACTATGACAGAAATTCTGCCATAATCAAATACTCAACCCGTGCATATTTGAAAGTCATATTATAACATCATAATATGATACGTCGGTCCGTTATGTACTCGGGTAGCGCTGCTTAGAAACTAAATCAATTCTACATAGACGAGTACAGTACCTGCGTTGACTTGTTAGGCACTCTCCTGGAGTGTCACCGCCTTCGAAGGTCGCTTAGCGTCTTCCGAAGAGGTGGGAACCTTGGCACAGGTATATCGTTATTAATTTTGCTCATCTTAGATCCTGTCCTCCCTTCCCCATCCCCTGTTAGAATGACACCGCTAACATGCCAAGACAATCAATCAAGCATGGCAGTGGACCGCTCCACAATACGCGATACTTTCTTCTATGCTTCTGACGATCATGATACCCAACTTGGAGGCCTCTACACCTCGCCGGGTATCACCAACGACAATTTCTATTCCATGGTGGAGATTGTCTGTTCGTTCAGTGACAGCTTTGAGCTACGTGACGATAACGGACAGCTTGTTGAAAGAGATGACGAACAGCTTCAACCGGGAGATTACTATATTGCCACTAACGGTAGGTCTCTTCTATACTTCTATCGTTAGCAGCCACTCACTCCGAACAGGTTCTGTCATACCCACCGAGGAAGTCCCGCTACTTCGTACGACTTCAATGCAGTCGGGAACACGCACTAAATCGTTCAGTGAAGCAGTACGTCGCCGGGACGGGGGGTGCATTTTAACTGGTAGGCCCTCTATCTCGGATAGGTGGTTTGGCTTGCAAGTTGCCCACATCTTTCCACTGGCATACGAGGGGCACTGGGATCGTTATGGCTACGGTAATTTGATCACGATTCTGCCGGCCCGTGAGTCCGACGGATCCATCAACTCTGTCCAAAATGGGATCTGCCTCTCTAGCGATATGCACTGTTTTTTTGATAACTATCTTGTTGCAATTAATCCCAATGTATAGAAGGTGAAATCCTGAAGCTTTCATGGCTAATGATTGTGTAGGACAACTACAAGATTGTCTCTTTCGGACCTGAACCCCTTTTCTTCAACCTCCCCACTCGACTGGATCCGCTGTTACACGAGAATATAGGTTGGCCGCCCGATGAACTTCTACGCTGGCATTTTGAGCAGGCAGTCCTCACCAATATGAAAGGAGTTGGGGAACCCTGTTTCGAGACTGATTTTCCGCCTGGCTCGGACATGGTAGGTGAGATTATGAGCGGTCCAAAGGCTGCAGCGAGAATGGAGTTTGAACTCTTCAGCCGTCTTAATGCATTTGAGAGTTGCGGTTGAAGAAATGTTAGGACACCAGTTTCAGGCCCCCCAAGAAATAGTAAGAGCAAATTGACTTGGTGGAAATACTATGGATAATGTGACGGGTAGATAAGCACTTGTACGTACCGGAACATACCACATGTGGCGGTTTAGTGTGACATATATAACCTGCAGATGGCGGAGGTGCTAATCCAGTATGCATCACAGTACAACACCGACAATCAGTAGGGCACAAGCTCGCCATTCCTAATACTTTCCGCTGCAATACCATCTGCACGGTACCTAGCATAATGGAGAGTGGTGAGCATCTGTTTACAATCACATAGCATTCATCCCTTTCCATCAGGGATCCCAGGAAGGCTAACAAGTTGGATTGAGGCATGTTGTAGGGGCTTGCCTTGGAACCATATCAGTACCGGACACCAACAGGGAGAGTAACAACCGCAATCAACCGTCCTATCATTACTACCTAATGCCTTTACCATGATCTCTGGTCCATTGTCGCCGCCGCACAGAGGTCGCATCCCCACAGTTCCCTTCATGCCTAACCGGGCAGGAGTTGAGTCCGGCCACTACGGTAAACCTGCACATGTGCCGTGAAAGGTGTATAAGTCTACCACTTCCCCAACGTCTGTCCCCTCGTACTACGGCTTTGGTTTTAGGCTGCGCATTTACACGGAACATTGCTAAAACATCGAAGTAAACCATCATCAGGATTAGGATGCAGGATATCCAACTGGGCACTGCTGGGTATGAACTCCGGATTGTGGTAGCTCTCCTACGGCTATTTAGGTATCGACCTCGTAGGCAGTGCCCAGGAGGTACGTTTGAACAGCAGCAGTCGGCTACTCCTACACTGGGCTGGCACAATCTGCAATGCCCTACCGCTCTACGCAAGCTACCATGCCGAGACACAGCTATAGCTGAGCGGCGGCGGTGGCGGCCGTCGGTGACCCCAACCCCCGACCGGCGCGATCGATGTTGGAATAAATTGAGATAGATTGTGGAGGTTTCGGGAGTCTGGCGGAGAGTTTAAAGGTTCAATGGATTGGTGTGGAGGTTCAGAGATTGACAGGAGATTCTCCAGACATGTCTTTCCTGTGTTATCACGGGAGTGTATGGAGGAAAGGGTAGCATGCTGGGAGAGATACGGAGAGGTGTGGTGATTCATGGAATGGTCAGGATACATTGTTTATGTTTTACTTATACACCTGTCTTTACCCTTAGTTTATAGCAGAGACGAACGAAGTTGTTTTTTCCTTTCCTTACACTCTTCTCCACGTCCTGCCACAGTTCCCACATTGTCCTTTATTTTTTCTCAATCCGGGTTGCGTTTGCACAATACACAGGGTGGGGCCACATAGAAGCACTATCCTCACCGGATGTAGTTATTGCACTCATGTATGATAGTATGGTTCGCAACATCGAAAACGTGCACCAGAAATTACACAATTTTTAAATCCTATAGGCTCTATACCTCATACATTTATATATAAAAAAAATATATTTCTTGAAGAGAAGATGAAGGAGTATAAGAACTAAGTTTTTTTTTTATAAAAAATAGCTTTGATTAATGTTCCTACAGAATTTGAAAAGTTGGATTTTTTTGATGTAAGTTGTATGATAGAAATGATAGAAAAGTGTTTTGACACCTACACTTTAAAGAATTAGGAATGACAAAATTCTTGATCAGAACAAAGGGTTTGATGAAATAATAACGATATTTTCTGGCCCATTTTGTAAATCCAATAATGTGTAAAATTTTTCTAGGTTTTATTAACAGTAGGTTTTTAGATATAATAGAGGAAATAAATCTAGTATGTATTGAGAAAACAATAAACTATAAAACATAACATTCTTATTTCCTGATATGGAGGCCTGATTTTGGCATATCTGTTTGCACAACTACATGTAGTACTTTTGTTTCAACTAGGTATGATATAGTTTATGCTATCCAAAATGTACGCCAGGCTGAAACAAAAGTGTTATATGTGGCTGGTAAACAGATGTGCCAAGACTAGGTTTCTATGCCAAGAAATATGAATTTTAGGTTTTGTGTTTTTTTCTTTTCTCAATACAAACTATATTATTATTCAACTTTCAAGAAAGGATATATTAATACCATACTACAATTTACTTGCTAACATTTAATAACCTGTTAAAAATTATGACTGATATTATTAAAACACAGAAAACACTTTATAGGTTATAGGATTTACAAAATTGGCCACAAAATCTTGGAATTACTTTATCAAACCCTTTATCCCAATCAAGGATTTTATCGTTACTAAGCCTCTGGAGTGTGGCTGCTGTAACATTTATTCTACAATTTACACTAAACATTCAACCTTTTAAATTCTATAGGAAAATCAAGCATAGGTTCTTTTTTTATAGAAAATGCCTAGTTCTTATACTTCTTCATCTGCTCTTCAAGAAGCAGGTTTTTTTTTATTATACATGTTTTAAGTATGGAGCCTATAGAATTTGAAAATTGTGTAATTTCTGGTACACGTTTTGGATGGCACGAACCATACACGTTTTGGATGTCACGAACCATAACACTTCTTTCCTTTCTTTGACGCCGAGTGACAGCGTGTGATCCTCCAATTCCCACCCGCCCGGCTGAGTGACAAACTTAATAACAGGAATCCACCCCCCTGGAGCCGGCAATACTTCGGCCAAGGGAAAATACGCCCTTAAGGCCTATTTATCATAATCCCGAGAGTGCATGGTACAAGTAAGTTGCTGTGGCGCTTACCGAATCTGGGCGTTGACCTATAATGGATGACAGAGTGTTGGATGCGAATGCCAAGGCTGGTTAGTCATCCGGCCTCTCCTTTGTCATTCCCCCATAAATCTCATTGACCTTTCCTCCTTTCCTCAGCCCTCCTTCCTACTCCTTGTATGATATAACGGTCTACTCTAATCTTCGCACCTTCGCCTCCGCATCAGGATCCTGCTCTGCCTCTAAAGGTCTTCTCGTTTCTTCCTTTTCTTTAAAAGTGTGTCCCTTTGCGTTTTCTTGCTAGTCTCGTAGTATACTAACCTGCCTTTCTTTTTTTAATTTTATTCCGCTCCAGGTCTCTTGTTGTCTACTTCTGACATCATCTCTGCTTCCTAACTCCTTACGTCCGGAGAAAAACAGTCACTTTACAAGTAATCCCACTTCGTTTCTTTCAACTCCACCTCATTACTAACGGAGGATTTTTTCTACCCTCTTCTGGACAGTGTTTTCATCTACCTCCTCTTCCGCTTCCTCTAAAAGCCTTCTCGCTTCGCGTTTTTCTTCACAAGTGCGTCCCGCCGGGCTTTCCTCCTTGTTTCGTAATATTTACATTCACCTCATCTTGGTTATTTTTTTTCTTCCGCTCCAGGTCTCTCGTCGTCTACCAGCGAAACTTTCTCGACCTCTTCTCTCGCTTCTACCAAAAAGACGCGGTCTCTCCGCGAGTAGGTCCACTTCTTCTCTGCTAATCCAGCCTTATTACTCTGCATTGGTTTTTTATTTATTTTTTCACGCTCTCCTGTCAACAGTGTCATCCATCCCCCCTTACCCTGTCAACCTTGACGAGGAGTTTGCTGCCTCCTGCTTAGCCATCGCGAGGAAGGTCGAGAACCGGACTCCTATCTCCCCGATCGATACGCTCATCCCTCCAACTGCCTTCTCTTTCGGCAAGCTCGCCCTTACCAACAATGGTGAGAGGATGGCCGCGGACAACCTCGATTCAGAGGCGACACGGCTTACAGAAAAGTACCCCAATGCTTACAGCGACTTCTATGGCAGTGGCACTCCCTGTATCTTCAAGTCTGGCCCTGACTGGCATGTCCGCGAGGGCCTTCAGGCACAGGGCATCGAACGTGAGGCGCGCCCAGTCTACCAGCATGCTATCGGGCGCACTTGGCTCTCTATCGGGAAGCGCATCTACTCCCGGCTAGACTCCCTTGGCGTGGAGTGGACCTCCATCAACCCCTTCGCCTATGCTGACGCCGGGGAGGCCAAGCCCTTCTGCTCTCTCATCATCTCCATCGGTGTGAAGACCCACTCCCTCCACTACGATGCCGCTGTTGCCGCTGCTGTGGCTGTCAAGGAGATCCTGGCTGAGGCTGGCTTCCCAGCCATTGAGGTGGCGCTTGTCGAGTCGGTAGTTACTCGTTCTGTCGCTCTCGGCCCTAAGCTCCTCTCTTTCGACCCCCTACTCGACAGTGTTCCCGACCTGCGAAAGCCCTTCACTAGCACTCTTGGTCTCTCTATCGCACCTCTCAAGTACCCCTACTTTGAGGGCACAGCCGCTCTGTACTTTCGCCTTGGCAAAGACGACAATCGCACGGCTATCCTAACCTGTGCCCATGTCGCCCGTCCCCCTCCGGCCTACACCAACAAGGGCTTGACGTACAGGAACCCAAGCCAGGCTCGCGAGGAGTTTGTTGCCCTCGGTAACATGGGCTATAGCAATGCCGTTATGTCCATGATGTGTACTATTGGCTATCTCCTTGACACAATCGAAGCCTGCAACAAAGTGATCAGCAGGCTGGGGGAACCTGTCAAGGGAGAGGACAAGAAGGTCACTGAAAGGCGGAAGGAGCACTTGGAGTTTGTAGCGAAGGCAACAAAGAAGATTGAGGAAGTAAATGCGCTCCACGATGAGGTCACCAAGCACCGTACTACCCCTGACCAGCGCGTCATTGGCTTCGTTCTTCACTCTGAGAAGATTGGGGTCTCTGTTGAGCCCTATGGGTTCACTCAAGATTGGGCCCTGATTGAACTCTATGATGAGAAGGTTGATTGGACTACATTTAAGGGAAATAAAGTTTATGTTGGTGCGTCATTTTTCATATCTTTGTCTCCATCTCGCCTCTATCTCTGGTGTCCTTCATCTCTCCTTTAGTGTTCCCAACCGTCCGGGGCGGCCTACAGGGCCCTGGCGGGCTGCAGTCCAGGGCGTCCCGGTCAGGGTGGGTGGGGATGGCAGGGCATGGCGTCCGCCTTTCGTAAAGACGGCCGTCAAAGGGGTTGACGCCTGGGCACCGTAGTCTTAGAACAAATGGCATCTTCCGGCGGTTATCTTCAGGGCCCGGTCATTACCTACAAGGCCCGGTCATTACCTACAGGGCCCGGCCGTCATCTGCCGTCACCCGTTAGAACCCGGTACATCCCGTCTCCTGAGAAACCTGCAGGGCCCGCCCGTCCGTCCCGGCCATCCACCCATGCACTGCCGTCCGTCCCGTCCGCACCCCAGGACGGACGGACTGGACGCTTGGGTTCACTGCTCTCCTTGCATTTTCAGTCTCTGGTATTGTCTTCATTTTTGGCTGACTAATACATTCCTTTCCTCCATAGGCGGCAACCTCTCAATTGGTGACTTCGGCAGCACAATGTTCCCGCAACCCGTGGATCGGATGAACTACTGCTATCCAGAGGATGGCCTTCTTCAGGCCTATGGTGTCGTCCAGGGTGATGAGATCGGCAACCCCCAGCACCTTGACGTCCATGGGGAGAAGTGCCTGCTGGTTGTGAAAAATGGGTTAGCCACAGGTACTACTGTTGGTCGCTGCAATGGTCTTGAGTCCTTCACCCGCAACTACAGTGACGATGGCATCAATCAAACCTCTGTTGAGATCGCGGTCTTGCCGTATGACAAGACCCATGGCAAGTTTTCTGACGCTGGTGACTCTGGTTCTATCGTCCTTGCTAGGGATGGTCGCATCGTGGGAATACTCACTGGTGGTGGAGGCCCTACTAGCGATACTGACACCAGCTACCTCACACCTTACTGGTGGGTCGAGCAGCAGGTCAAGGCGAAGTACCCAGGCTGCTTCCTCTATGACCCATAGGTATCTCACGCAATAGTAGAATAAACCCGGGGTCCGCACCCCTAATAAAACAATAAATCTTGCCTTTTTAACTCAGTAGGTAGTGATTAAAAATGAATGAATTGAACCCAGAGTGAATCCAAAAATACAGCTAAAGCCTAAAGCCTAAAGAAGCAAGCAAACTTGCTTTTATCATGATGTAGACAATATTTGAGCATTCTAGGCATCAGACAAGGTAACTTGTACTAAATAAGAGAAAAGGGAATGTTAACCTTTTTACCATTGCTCGCCATTACTTCCACATGACAGCGCTACCTGTGCTCCTTCTCCTCCCATCTATGCTCTCTTAATCCTCCTCTTCTATCCTCCTCCCTTCACGGTCTGATCATTTTTCCTCACTTTGGAACGCTAACCTTTCTCAACACACATGTGCTCCTCTCTACACTTCATCCCTCTTCTCTATGCTACTATTGCCTTCTCATACTTCGAACCTATCCATTGTCGGCGGCTATTCACGCGAAGCTAGGCTCTAATTCTATGCTTAAGATTCTGTCGTCCATAGAGGTTGTGCTAATCACCGCCGGTGGTCTCCAGCAGGTTGTCGCAAGAAAGCCATGGCCTATAGCTGGGAACCCTGGGGAAGAGGCTGCCGGAGTCAGAAGAATATCTTCCTCTGGTTCGAGTGAGAATATGTTGAAGAGAAAGAATATGTCCAATGATTGAGGGATGGAAAGGAAGATGACTGCGTTGTGTTTATATCTCGTGTCCTTTCCGTTAGCTAGGCTAGGTTGTGCGAGAAAGAAAACCTTCCCACTCACCCAAGGCTGCGCCTTGCTATCGCTCACGGTATTTCACGACCATTTAGCGGTCTCTGCTGGAGTCATATCTCCTTGAACATGTTACTGCGTACACCGCGGCCTTAGTGTCCACTTAGCGCCGAAATTGACTGTTAGCGGTTCCATAGACCACAGACGCCTGACGACGGCTAACGAGGCACTCCAGTTTCCTCGTATGGGTACGGTACCAGTACTGATTGGATTGTTCCCGTAAATAGAGCCATCAGCCCCCGGGATTAGTGTCCCCAGAGATGGCGAATTTATACAAGTTATCACTAGGAAAGAGGAAGCAACAGGTTGTCATGGTAACGGGGGCGGCACTTTACTTGTATTGTGCGACAGGCCGTGTCCCCATAGGCCCGGGTGACCTGATCGACAGTTCACCATTTATCCAAGGTCACATGAAACTCTTGAATTTGTAGAACGAAGCCTATAGCCCATGTGTTTTGGACTATCGGATGACCATCTTGAGAGGGTACTCGCAGAATATTCGCAAAGGCCACCGGATGTCGATGAAGCCATGTTAACTGGTAAAGGAAACTGGGATGAGATATTAAGGAATCCGGGTTGCGGATTGTTACGCAGCCCCCCCCCCCCGCGAGGCGGTTGGATGCACACGGAGGCGAGGAATCTCTACTAAAGGTATAATAATCTTGGAGGACTGGATCGCATTTTCAACCGGTATGATACCTGGAGGGATCAAGTGACCTGCGGAAAACAAACTCTAATGATGGATGTTAAAAGAGATATCTCCAGGTTGTATCCCTGAGATAGAGGAGTTGGAGGTTAGCGGGTGCCAGGAAATCATAGCACGAAGGGACCATAGCAGTGTTGAAGCCGAGTAGGCATAACAAGGATAATAAATTACGTTGAGTCAGGGGAACAGGGGGGCGTTCCACTTTAGCGAATGGGTACGAGTACATTTTCCACCCATACCTAAGTATCGCCTCCCCAGGACGGAACGGCGGCGATTGACCACATTAGGAAGGGGGGGGGGGACCATATCTAATCAAGTTATTTTTCAATAGGCTGATATCAGTAATCACATCTCTACCATGTGCAATATCATTTCCCTCTTAAATAGATGTTTTGATTCCGATTCCTTCCATCCCCATGTGGATTCGTAGTATTGTAAAAAATCGCTTTCTGATCCTGACTGTACTGTCCTGAAGAGGACTAAGTATCGTAATATTTTCCTCCATCTGCTGTAGCCTATTTAGGATCTCGTGGGTGGCATAGTTGGAATAAACTATTTCAGAATTGCTGGACAATCCGGCTTCAAATCGTGATATCGCCGGGATGGCGTTTGTCAAGTATTTGACAACTTATTCCCGGTCTTCCTCCATATTACTACTTCCTTGAACCTCGTAGTACACAAGTCCTGCCAACATTTGCAAGATGATATTACTTTGTAGGTTTTAAAAATTCCCTAAAATTGACCCAACGAAATATCGATTGACATGAGGGCTTACTGTGCACCACTTGCAGACGGAGTACCCCCGTATTCAAGTGACTGTCCAAGCGGTTGTAGTAGTATCAGCAATGCCAACTCGCACCTGTATTAAGTTTTGGTCTTAAACCAAGCTTAATGGACATGTGTCACACCACTTATCAAGAAACTCAATAGCTAGGACGTGCAATCGTTCCACAAGGATTGCGGGGCAGGATTTGAGGGTTGGAATTTGAGGTAATTTGAAGAAGTTTGATGTTTCTTCAGGGTCCAAGTGGTATAGCGTATATAAGTATCTTTTGGATCAATGGCCAAAGTGTGGTATGGTACGGTAAAGGTGAATGTTCATTTGTACGTAGAGAATATCTGATGCTCAACCACCAGAGCAGTGATAGGAAAATGTCTGGTGCCCAAAGATTAGAGAAATTAAGTGAAAAGTTGTTGTTTGTGTTGAAACGTGCCATGGCTGGGCATAGTGTTTCGACGACCTCAGCAGTAAGCTTCGGTGTTTGGGAAACATGTATCTGTTTGACCCTATATAGTGCAAATGCACATTGTTTAAGGATGAAACAGATGGGAGCAAATATTGGATGTCTACGCTGGATTCATGTTAGTAGTGTCTGATGATTAAGGAGTGTGGTGGATTTCTTTCATCTTGTGATATTTTGGTATTTTTCTCTTCCACTGGCACATGTGTTTTTCACAGAATTTCTTTCTATAAAAGACCATTCACTTTGTCTTTCTTTTCCGCTCATTGTTCTCATACTCATTTGCCTTTCTCTATTCTCTAAAATTCTCTCAATCCACTCTTTCGTCAGTCTCGTTGTTGCACCTCAATAGAAGTGAATATACCGGTAACTCGACCTTCACCCTATATACTTCGCAGCTAGGGGGATGGATGGGAGAGACCAAGGAGGGCTGAGAGAAAATAAAGAGCGGAAGAGAGAGGAGATTTGATGAAAAGGTTTTTGTTAGGAGGTTGGATGGAGGAGATCAAGGAGGGCGGAGAGAAAATAAGGAGCGAAAGAGAGAGAGAGAGATTTGATGAGAAGTTTTTGTTAGGAGGATCGATTGTGGAGATGAAGGAGGGCGGAGAGAAAATAAAGAGCAGGGGAGAAAGGAGAATAGAAGCGGTCCTTTTAGTCTATCTTCTATTAGTCTATGTACTCGTACAGTACTGTACAAGTAATAGTCATTGCAGAGTTCGGGATTGCTAAGAGTATCATATCCCAATCTAACCCCTAATGGTCTTGGCAACATCTGGGGCAGCAACGCTGACCGCACTGTTCTCATTACGAAGGTCTGCCTTTAGCATTCCGGCTACCGAGGCCTCTTGGAGAGTGAGGTCTTTCATTTATCTTCTCCTTCCAGCAGTCGGTAGTGAATAGGTGGCATTTATCTTCCTCCGCCAGATGGCCTGCTCTCACGCCCACGCATTCTGCAGGTTCGGTACCTTCGCTACTCTCGGCTTCTCGTCCCTAACCGATACATGGAGATTTTCCAACTCCTCTGTCTACCCCATCTCCTTCGCCAGCTTTCTCACCTCTTCGCCGTATAAGCGCGGAAAAAGCACCCAGTCTACCTGCTCGCTCATTATAAAATATAACTTGAACAGCGCCTCCTTTACCTGTCTTCAACAGTGATCCCAAGCGGCCAGGCCGACCTACGGTTTGGCCTGCAGGTCGGCAGTCCGGCCAGTCCGGCCAGGGTTTTGAAGAGCCTGGGTTAGTCCGGCTTGAATTTGTCCGGCCGCCAAAACCTGCCGGCCGCCAAAACCTGCCGGCACCCAGGCAACCGCCCGGCTGTGGGGCTTGGCGGTGGGGGTCCAAGATGCCAGATGCCAAGGTAAAGCCGCCAGATGCCCAGGCAAAACCGTCAAATGCCCAGGTAAAGCCGCCAGATGCCTAGATGTCCAGGCAAAACCGTCAAATGCCCAGGCCGGGCCAGGTGTTTTTTCTGGAGAGCCGCTTTCCCACAGTCCGGTCAGGCCATCCCCTAGAAGGTGGTGGGTCAGTCCGGCCGTACCCAAAGCCGGACGGACTGGCCACTTGGGATCACTGGTCTTCAAAGCGCCGCAAACGGATAAATTCTCAACAGACTCCGTATAATAACCAGCCAGTCCGCCTCCTTCACAATTCTAAGTCCAGTATAAAACTCCCTCCGCAAACTCTACTCAAAGAATAAAATATCTAACCACCCAAAGCCAGCGCAAGCCTCGCACTGATAAACCATCTTGGCCTTCTCATAGAAATCCGGTGTACTCCACCCTTCCCCCTCGTTCTTCCTCCACGGCCCTGACCCTAACGTGCTGCCACCCCGCCCCACTTTCTGGGTCGAAAATAGGCTCTCTGGGGGACTTGATCTTGACCCGGCTTCACTAGCCGGCGGATTCAGTAACCGAGTACGGGAATCAATTTCTGGGGGCGAGGGTGCCTGGGATGAATTCATTGGTTATCCGGATCCACCAGTCCCACTTTAATTGTGGGGGTGGGGTCGTGGAGTATGACAGTCCGGGAGGGATGGGAACAGCGAAGTTGATGGATGCCGAATCTGCCTAGGGCGGTGTAAACTTTCATCCGGAGTGTGTACTGGTTGCGCCCCCGGGGTGGGGTGGGAAGCAAGACCATGGAAATGGCGGGGACAAGAGACGGGCTGTGCATCTAGTTTTGAGCTTGGTTTCCCAATTCAGGCTCTAGACCTGCCTGGCCCTCAGGGAGTAAGCTGTTATTGGAATCGTAGTGAGGATTAGCAGGCCTGGGATGTGTTTCTTCCCTTCGCTGCGGACGAGTGTTTCAGTTGCTTAATTGTCAAGCCGAAGTTTGTGTCGCCGGCACGGTTGTGCGCTCTCCAGCGGAAGCCAATGGGGGCCCCACGAACCGATAGGTTATCGGGTGCGTATGCATGAGAGGGGGAATTGACGGAGCAGGGGGCGCATTGTCGGTTTTATGTTCAGTGTATTGTAGGGGTTGGTGGAAGTTTTGGTGGAACTTCTAGTGGTTATCGCGGGGGATATGGTATGGTAATGCAGTGGTATCTGTTCACTGCCAGCTAGCCAGTTTTTGTCATGCGCCCCCCCCCCCCCATTGCAGACTACAGTATCATACTGCATTCGCAATTATGTTGACCTGTCAAACGACTTGTGCTTTACTCGTATGTCCGTCTGTCAGTTCCAAAAAAGTTCGGAAGGACCAGTATCTTTGTCGTGCAGGGTTAAGTTAGTGAGCAGGAAACAAAAAAGTATGGAGAGGGTTCGGCCAGCCCGGAGACCCGTAATATGTCGAGGATGGAAAGAGAGTGGATGGTGAGGTGTAGAAGCTAGTGGAACTAATGGCAGATCCTAGCTGAGCCCTCGTTTTTTCTTCCTCATAGTTCTTGTGATCCACTCTTTTGCTGCTTCGTCTTTTGTCTTTTATTATTATCCTACTGGACGACCCGGTTCTCAGAGCGCGGCGGCTGGAGCTTGGTGGAAGGGTGACGAAAAGATAGATATGGTTTGGACGTTCTTGGGCTCCTTATGTTATATAATATTATATCGCCTGCAGGGGCAATTCGTTAGATGTGTTCAGCCTCATCCGGCTCACCAACCGTGTAGAGAGGGAAACGAGGGCTCAATTGCCAGCATCTTGGTATTATACGCTATCCTTTTCGTCGTCCTTGGTTGAGCTAATGAATACCATGATAATAGACATGTTTTTAACAATGATGTATGTCTGAATTAGTTATGATACGGTCCCCACGGACACGATCGTGATCCATCTGCTCGGCAGCCTCGTCCATAGGGGGTCACTCAGTCAGATCGTTGCTTGATCAGGGGTATTATTACTCTATGACACTCGGATAATGTTGATTGTGCTCGTGTGTGCGTGGTCATAATCGATGACTCGGTCTATATCTATATCTTATTGATTCACAATCTTCTTCCCGCTGGCCCTGAACATTTTCTACGATAACGCTATTTCCTACCCCTCCCATTATCACCCTCTCATCCTCAAGCTACCTTCCTTAATCACATCATTCACGACCTATCGGTACCTTTAGAATCCCCTCCTACCCATTCTGAATCTATCTCCCTCTTATTTTCTCTGCTATTGCCTTCTTTACTTACCCCCTTCGCTCCTTCCTTACAAAATAATAGTAAGTTTTGGGCAGCCTCATTCATCTCAATCGCGAGCTCCCATCGGAGCCTCCTCGGTTTCTCCCATCACCACTTCCATATTATCCCGCTATCTACAATATCCCAATTTCCCTCCTCCCTACTAAATTCTAAGTGAGCTTAACCGATTGCCAATTACAAAGAATTGCCATAGAGACCAACCAATCCCCCTTTACCGGAAGAGCTCATATACGGCGAATCAGGAACCACCACCGGGATCTCTACCCCACATTCTACATCACCTCTCCGGCTTCTCGTTCATAATAGCGGGCCACTTGAGCACCCCCTACTCGTCCTGATTTCCATTCCTTCTCATTCCACCGAGCTTCGTCCGTGCCTTACGTTCTAATTGCCACCTCCTACAGACGAATTTGCTCTCGGCGAAGAGCCACCCTCAGTCCTTGAGCTTCCTTCCTAGCTTTAGCATTTGGCGACCAAGCCAGTTGTAGCAGGGGAGGATGACGCACGGGGAACCTATGATGATATTTTACGCCTTGCTGTGACTGAATTCGAAGGTCATTTTCGGCGCGTCAACGAGGTTCATGCTATGGCCGCTCAATTGTCTGCCATAGTGCTTAGGTTCGTTGACCGAGGTGCCGAAACTGTCAGGCGGCGGTTGGGTTCTCGGCTGGGATGGGGGAGCATGATGTTAAGAATGTGCTTGATGTGAGGGGGGGAGGCTCGGGTACTGGCTTGGCAGAGTATTGTCGGAGCGGAAGGGGAAGAAAGGAACTATGATATGAGCTTTCAGAGAGGACAGGGAAGCGGCCACCTGGCCGGGGTGGGAAGGCTCTCCCGACGGTGAGGGAGAGGAGCGGATTGAAAACAGTTATCGTCACAGCTCTTGGACGATACTCTGTTTATCCCTCGAGCACCGGACATCTATTTTGAGAACCTACACTGCGCGCCGGGCACCCTGATGGAGAAGGATAAGGCTCATTCGAAATAGCTCTACGATCTGATCATTGATACAAACAGAATCCTCCCAATAGGGATTCGTTTTTCCCCTGCCAACCAATTGAACAACTCTGGTCGCACCTGGATACGAACGGTGGTGTCCTTGCGATCATCTAAATCGGCATGCGAATGAGCGTGGCTGTCGCCTACGCCCGCTCCACCATCCTAGAGGACTACATCAGGAATACTGGCAAAGTTTTTCGATCCCCCCCCGATCAGGAATGCCAGCGGCTTCGCCAACCCCATATCGAAAAGGAGAACGTTACTGTAATCGCCCCTTGCACGAACCAAGAACAATGCCGTGTTCCCCGCTGGCCCCACAGACAGCACCAACCACAAAGACCACTGTCACTTCTCACGGCGCTATGAGCGCCGCGGATATCTGCGGGGACTCGCGGGTGGGCCATCCGGGGGAGACGGGGGAGACCGTGGAGATCTCGAGTAGTTGTATGTGGCCTTCCATCGTGGGATCCACCGCCGCGCCGGGACAAGGAACGAGATTAACCCAACAATAGTCGACTTTGGCATATCTCTATTTGACGGCAAGCTCAACAAGCCAATTCAGAGCCCGTACACAATGCAACTCTACAATTACAGTTTGACCCTCCTGCGCATCATATCCCACCTATGCAAACGCGAATCGCACAGTATATTCGACTTATGCACTCCGACGGGCTCTATCAAATACTGGGTTTTCCCCAAGAGCCGCAGAAAATTGGGGTACAGCGATACGTGGGAGAGCAGGGTGCGTGATCGCATGGCGCTTGGAAACAAAGCTCGCACAAGCTCGAACTAAAGATTGATAGCGGCAACAGGAAGACTGAGTCAAAGTTTGTCGCCATCAAGGGCCCTGACGGTGACGGGGTGAGGGCTATTGTCAAGGACAAGACAACCACCTTCCGGAAGGCGAAGAAGGCCACAAGGCTTCAAAGGAAGCCGGATGCTAGGAAGAGGCATCTCGAAATGGTTAGGGCGCAAAAGGAGATGAAGGGGAGGAGGCCGCAGAAGAAGGAGACGAAAGGGAAGGGGACCGGGGACATGGTAGAAGAAATTATTAGGATGTGTAGTGAAAGGAGGGGAATAACGCAGCTGGGGGTGCAAACACGGAAAAAAAGAGGAGGCAATGAAAGGGGGGGGGCGTAATGGGAGTTTTGTACTTGCAATGTAACAATATTTTCAAACCTGGAGCGTAGGCCGCCGGTGGGTGGAGTGTACATATGGGGCTTCTCAATTTTTGTAAATTGTTTCCCTAGTTCTAAAAAGTGTTATCCGCAGCAGCTAATGGGTGCCATTCGAAAAAGTCGAGTGATTGTTGGTGAAAAGTGCCACCACAGCACCATTCATGAATCCACTAACCTCTCCCATTTACCCGCCCAGCAGTTGCGAGAACGAGGGGACTTATAACGGTGCGTTTACGGCACCCGTGCTCCGGAGGAATTCGAGTGCAAATGCTGTCGTCCACCCGACCAGATCCGGCGAAGTGTGTCTCTTCGTGGTTCGTGGCTTGGAAAATGGGTCTCTGTCAAGTGATGTTTCGTGATCTTGATGAATATATCATAGCTACGAACACAAGGAAGGAGTGGTCCTGGTAATAGATACTGTGCTCTCCCATTGTGTATCCAAATTCATTGCTAAATGAACCCGATGAGTGGGGGATTATCCGTCCGCTTCGACGGCCACAAATGTTATTCTAGGCAGTAGGAATGGTCCACTGTAATTTTTAAGAACTTGCACTAGGGCCTCTAATACCAAGGTTGTGATTCCGTCTATACTCCATAACTTTCCATTAGGCTCTAACTTACAGGGTTGCTTTTGGGCTCTGGGAGAACGTACCGGGTTGCCGGGGGCAAGTAAAAGTAGAGCAGAAGTCCTGGGAGCGAGGGTGCAGCATAGCCCCCACGAACGGCTGAGTTGAGTTTAGTAGGTGGGATTTCGATGTTTTTCACATGCAACGTGGTGTATCATACGAGTAGATATGTACCAACTACACGAGGGGACAAGATTTCTTCATAACCCTTGGGCCATCTGAAACCGTCAAAAATCGTCCCAGACACGCTAAGGCAGGATTTGGCAACCCTTTATCTGAACTTGTTGAGGAAATAAGGCTTTCGGCCTTTCCGTCGCTCAAATGACTCAGCGCACTTAGCCAGCTTGAATACTCTCAGCAAATCACAAAGCTGAAATGGTTCCATGATAGGATTTTAGCATGCCTAGGACGATCTTTGGCGGTTTCAGACCTCCCAAGGGCATAGGATAATGTCCGGTAATAAATTAAATGGCATTTGGCTGTCATCGCTTCGCCAAACCCTGTAAATTAGATAAGGGAGCTGGCTACCTAATGGAAGGTGTTGAGCGTGGTCTTTTAGTTGTTGACGGCTGGAAGGAAAACGTGACACAAGACCTCTCCATCCAAGAGACACTGATGGCCAGAATGGTCAAGGCCGATCTTGGCGGCAAGAGCAGCACCGTCAGCCTATTGGAAACCGTGAATGTTGCTTTGTGTGTTCATTGTTAGTTATTCATTGGTTTGTTTGTTCGCTCATTCGCTCATTCCCTCACTTGCTCGTTCGCTTGTTTACATAAGGATTTCGGAGATGCGCTTTGGATCGGCCTGCAGTTGGGAGGAAATGGCGCACTCGTTGGAAGCGGTAGGGAGTGTCAGAGGGACTGCGCGGAGACTACGAGCAAGTGGGAGCCCTCCCCGAAGTCTGTCCTTCCCCATGAAGCCTGTCTTTTTTTTGTTAACCTGAGACTGAACGGGAGAAAGGGGAACTTGTGTAGATATGTGTGGTGATAGGTAGAAGCTAGGAGGATACCCTTGTCATGATTGATATGTACTCCGGTCTTTTCTGCTTAGTTAGTTTAGCTAGTTGTGTTGAGTGACCGAGTAAGCGGCGAGCGAGAGTGTTGAACTAGAGTGAACCTCCACCCTTTTCCGAAGTCTTGAGTTGGTAATATAAGCTATAGTTCTACAGAGTGACTAATCGTCATCTCGGTTCGTTTCATTGGGCGTTTCGTCACTTTGCCACTTCGCCGTTCGTCACATAGTTGTTTCACTGCAGCCGTTTTTGTTGTTGTTTGGAACAGCAAAAGCCTCCCCCGAGAATCAGACTAACCTCAATACTGCCACGTTGGAGCCAGAGGTTTAGGTAAAAACAGTGGGTAGCACGAGGACGGATAATTATCATAAAACATGAGTGCCTGGTTAAATATTTGGATATGGAGTTCTATGTTATCTTTGGATTCTTATTTTGTTGTGGTACGATAGTTGGTCAGTTATTCCTTTTAAGAAATATATATCATATGCTTTGCCTTTTCTTATAAGACCTTATCCATTTGCAGGGCGCTACTATGATCCCATGGGGGATGTTGTATTTGACGTCATGGATGGTCACTCGGGCAAAGTGGCCTATCACACAAGGGTCTATTTTTTTCTTTTCTACTTGCGCAGCCAGACTTGGAACCAGATAAATTCTACATCAAAATATCGTGCTCCTTTGTTCTGTGGCTATAATGCGGGCGTGTAGCCAATGGTGTCCTATACCCCTTCATTTGCTTTTCTTTTCTAATATCCGACCTAACACACTAACTTACTGGCATGGTCCCTGATATCTGCAGGTATGATAATGATAACGCCAAATCCACCTCGCAGGGGAATAGTGCTTACTTCCTTCCTTCCTTTCCAATTTCTACTTTTCCTCCTCATATCTCCATCTGCTTACCCTGCCTTCTATATCACACCACCCGCTACCAGACCCTCCTTAGAGACAACCATCAAGAGTTTAGGCTCGTGATACATTGTACTCTTTCTAAATAAAACAAGGGGAGCAATGGGAAAGAAACAGTAAATGTAATTAAATCTACTTGGAAAAAAGAAAAAAAGCGACAACTAGCCCAAAGAGGGAGAAAAAATTGGTTTCTCCCGCCTGGGCTTGAACCGGGGATACTCGTTTGGTAGGCTGGAGTAGTTCTAGTTCCGCAAGGGAAAATGCGCACCTGGAGCCATGCAAAGCATGATGAGTCTGGAGGTTGGAGAGGATCTTGCTTATGTAGCACACATGAAATATCTCTAAGTTGAGGTTAATGGGGAGAAGTCGATTGTTTGACTGCCAATGTGGTATTCAACCAATGACTGACTCATCACCTCCCTATTCGTGTTTAGGGGAAGAATTTGATCAACCTTTTGGGCGGTTTCGTGGTGTATAATACAACTATACCACGAAACCACCTTTGTGCCTTACCACTTTACTTGAATCATAGAAACTCAAATAATCAAACCACCTGATATGTTATTGTAGTTGCCTCCTGCAAAAAATTTTTCTTCCGTCTCTTACAAGGGGCCGAGCAGTGCTTGTTTTATCATACCATGTTACCGCAGCTAATTATTCAAGGGTTCAAGTTCATGGTTTTGTCCTTGCATAAGTGCCGATTTCCAGTTGGCAGTTAGAGGACTCGTATGTTTAGACTGTGCCCTCAGTATGGTCAGGCTGCAAGACCTGTCCTCTCAACCACCTTTGCGAGCCAAACCATGCCAAGGCTTTGCTGAGGGTGTCATGACTTAGCCGCCGTTGCCTCACAGAGGGCATTAGGGGCTGGTGGCTTGCCCAGCCGGGTAAATTTGGTTACTCTCTTGTAGCAATTTTCTTATTTAAGTATTGCTCGTTAACAAAATTAACCGACTACAACGAACAGAAAAATAATTTGATTGTACAAGGCTATCTGCAAAAATCGTTGACACCCTGCCATTGCAACCAATATTCTCATGAAAAGTCACTTCAACAAAATTCCTTCAACACTACCACGTAACAGTCTGAGGGGTGAATAGACTACTCCAACAAGGGTCACAGTACTTACTCTGTTAGATAGCGGCATTTTGCAAGCTGCAGTCTTGCGTTGCACTGGAGTTCCTCGTTCCACAGTGATTTCATGGTCTAAAACACAAAGATCACAATGAAATCACACACGTCCAGGATGCCCACCAGCACTCACACAACAAGATATCTGGCATCTCATCTACATTCTGTGGAAGAACTGGGAAGGGAGAAAGCTTTGCTGGAGGAAACTCAGACAAGCGGCGGGGCTTAGCGTTTCTGAAGCCACAATTCCTCGAGCACTCTAAAAAGAAGGTTATTCACGATGCAAGGCCTGCAGAAAACCCCTTTATCTCTCATGAGTGTCAGAGAGAGTGAAAGGACTATGTGATAAAACATCATGATAAACCAATCAAGTTTTGGAGAGGTTTGACATATATGGATGAGTGTGCATTTAATACCGCTTCTCAGGACTCTAAAGGGGTCACATGAAAACCGAGTGAACGCTACTACGATGACTATCTTCAGTGGAATTACTATAGTGGGTGTGGTTCGGTAATAGTGTGGGGTGCAATCAGTTATAATTGGAAATCACTATTGGTTATTTTGAAGTGAACAGGAACTCGAGACTTAACCTGTCAAGATTATCTAGATCAGGTCTAAGAACCAATCATTGCCCCTGCTTTTTATGGACTTGATACCTACAACGTAAGAGATGATGTTCTATTTGTCGAGGACCAAGCATCCTATTATGGTATGAAGATTTGGTTGGTAGAGGTTAAGAAATCACTGAGAATTTCTGTTCATCTGAGGCCAGCATCTAGGTCATCCCCTCAGGCTGACCTCAATCCGATAGAAAAAGTTTGGAGAATATTGAAATAAAGAATCAAAGCACGTATAATGTTTCCGGGTACGGTGGAGAGTATGACACAGGCTGTAACCGGTACTGGTACTTGGTTAAGGATTTTGTTTTATGTTTTGTTTTAAGTATCGCTTTGATACTTGGTTTGTTTTATGTTTTGTTTTATGTTTTGTTTTATGTTTTGTTTTGAGTATTGATTTGATATATATATTGTTTTACCAAAGTGTATCGCTTGATACCTTTGTTTAGTTCCGTTCATACTAGACATGAACAGATTTGTGTATTTAAAGACAGTCCCGTTCCACGATGGAAAGGACAGACTTCGACAGACAGTATTTCAATATACTTGGTTGAACGGTTACTCTTTAGTTTCTCCGGTACACCTCCGAAGCCTCCTTTAGTTCATACAGCTCTCGCCTCCTCTGGAAGAGCAGGCCACCTGTCAACTATCGTACACCCCTCGAAACCTGATTAGCACCTAGCGAATACGTTACATTATGGTTGCAGCTGGACACCATGAACCCAATGGCCAAGTATAACGCAAAATCCCAGCAGTAAAGACTGGAATCCGGAACCTTATCAATGAGTGACAAACCAACTGGAAATCAACCTTTATCGAGCTTGCAGCATATATCAATACCGGATATTCCGATACCCTTGGTATGTCACCTTACAAAGCAGTCTTCAGCCGACAATACCCCCTCCTACCTACCACTCTTTTCAAGACCTCCTCAATCCCAGACTCAGATGAACACCTGAACCGATACCAAGGAATCCACAATGACGCCCTCCAAGTTCTCAAAGCTGCACAGTTCCGAAGCACTACTAGTGTCTAGAAGTGAAGATGCAAGCATGTACTTATCCCTGTTGGAAACATTCTGATAGTTAATGGAAGCATGTTCATCACTACCTCTGGACGAAGCAAGAAGCTACAGCCATGCTGGAGAGGACCCTTTAAGGTCTTAGTATTCGATGAGCATACTGAAAATTACACTGTTCAGATAGATGGACACATGTATCGCCACCTTACAGCTGTTTTCCATGCCTCCTCTGTTAAACGATTCTACACTAATGACGACTCCGATTTCCCTGGACGAATTCACTCTTACCCCGCATCCATCACCATTGACAAGAAAAAGGAATGGGAAGTTGAAGAAATCCGAGACCAGTACCTTTGGTGTGGAAATAATCAGTTCTTTGTCAAATGAAAAGAATATTTTACAAGTGAGAACAGTTGGGAACCGCTGGAAGGACTGGAGCTCGCTATGGAGATGGTGAATGAATGGTGGGAAGCAAACATGCCCGACAGCTCCCTGCCACCAACCATCAACTATATTATCATGTGCTAATCTCTAACTGCACCAGAAACCGAGCGATGGCACCAAAAACTGGAAGCCAGAGATGGTTTCTGGGCCCCACACTTTGAGTCCAAATTTGAAAGCAGTGATGAGGAGAACCAAACTATGGAGCAAGCTCTCGATGATTTCGTCTAAATCGCCACTATCTGAATACCTAAACGATGTCAAACTATGAGGAGATCAATGTGAAGCAGTGATAACAGCTTGTTGACTTGTTGAACTGCAATGTTATCCAACTCGAAGACTATTTCGCCATCCTTTGGGTAGACTACTGTCCTGACTGCAATGAGGCATGGGTGGAAGCTCATCACGAATCTGGTATTTGTGACTATTGTGTTTTATCTTTCTTTGAATACTGCTGTTATGTTAGGATTTCTACTAGTGTTTGGTGTCTCAATGCCGATAATTAGATGTTAGCAGAAAGGAAGTTTTTTGAGCCTTCTGAGGACTGTAATTTTCAGGACTTTTAGGCTTGATTTTGTTTAAACAGTTATTTTGTTTTGAGGAATGTAACCAGTACTGGTACTCGGGTAGGAATTTTGCTTTATGTTTTATTTTAAGTATCCGAGTCGCTTTGATACTTGATTTGTTTGAAGTATCGTTTTGATACTTATTTTATTTTATGTTTTGTTTTAAGTATCCCTTCAATACTTGGTTTGTTTGAAATATAGTTTTGATACTTAGATTGTTTTATGTTTTGTTTTAAGTATCAATTTGATACTTATATTGTTTTACTAAAGTGTATCGCTTGATACCTTTGTTTAGTTTCATTCATGCTAGACATGAACAAATTTGTGTATTAAAAGACTGTCCCATTTCACAATGGAAAGGACAGACTTCAATAGAGAGTATTTCAATATACTTGGTTGAACGGTTACTCTTTAGTTTCTCCAGTACACCTCCGAAGCCTTCTTTCGTTCATACAGCTCTCGCCTCCTCTCTGGAAGAGCAGGCCACCTGTCAACTATCGTACACCTATTGAAACGTGATTAGCATCTAGCGAACACGATACAGGTATATAGCTATCTTCCAGAATGAAATAGAAATGAGTAGAGCTGGATAGATATTCTAGGTCTGTGAATGCTTATATGAGACTAAGTGTATATGGGTAGAGAATTCCATAGTTGGCATAGTATCTGTACAGGCATGTCAGCTTGCCACTGACATGACTGCGATATGAAGAGGTTTTACTCCCTTGATTGCAGTGGAGATGCATTGGCTAAAATACTTCTATTGGGCAGATGTTAGAAAACTACCAAGCAGTCTAGTTTGCTATAGGAGATCATTGGTTCGACCCATAGAGGTTGGCTAGACAACCCACTGGAGATGGGTGCTCGCGAATACAGAGTAGTGATGTGGAGCTTTTTTTTTATTTATTTATTTATATATATATATCATGTATTCCTTGTTAAGGTACAAGAACTCGCATGCAGTGTGAGCTATGGCGTAAACAAAACCTCAATCTCAAAGAAACAAACAAAAAAAACCATCAGCTCCTGTCTTCCAATTGATATCTGTTGTCACACCACAATCAGTGACTACTCAGGCATGTAAAGAAATAATAACAACCTCAGCTAGCCAAGGAAAGTCATCAATATAAATGTTAAAACAAGAAAAGTAAGTACAAGGTGGCCTATGTGGCCAAGTTGGTAGCGGAGTTGGGCCCGGAGTTGGGCACGAAGGTGGACACATCTGGTGGCAAGCCTGTTCGCATGAGAATGATGTCGTTGGCTAACTCCTTAATGAGGTTGACTGCAGTGTAGCGGTGTGAGTCTGGGCCAACATCAGGGACTCCAGGGTGATGGAGTGCCCATTGATCAGCCTTGGCAGGGCAGGTGAGAAGCACATAGTGGAGATTCTGGTCCTCCTCCTGGCAGTGTAGCTATAGTGTAGGTTCCCCCGCTATGACCTATGAGCAGTGCCCGGCTAAGTAGCCCTTGCTGGACCAAATCTGATGGATCCTACCCACAGTAAACCAATCTAGGCCAATGAATGCATGAGACTTCGTAGTTACAGAACAGTCGTAGTAAAGAAAAGGCAGGGCCTAAAGCGCCCAGTCTGTGACCAGCCTCAACCTGAGCTTAACCTTCAGGGAGGAGTAGGTTAGGTGAGGATCAGGGTTGAGGTCCGGGAGCAGGTACGGGAGGAGATGCAGGTGTGCAAGCGGGCAGCGATCAATGGAATTGTAAAGTGTTCGCTAGGTGCTAATCACATTTCGATAGGTGTACGATAGTTGACAACTGGCCTGCTCTTTCTGAGAGGAGGCGAGAGCTATGTGAACTAAAGAAGGCTTCGGAGGTGTACTGGAGAAACTAAAGAGTAACCATTCAACCAAGTATATTGAAATACTGTCTGTCGAAGTCTGTCCTTTCCATCGTGGAATAGAATGATTTTTAAATACACAAATCTTGTTTATATCTAGCATGAAGGAAACTAAACAAAGGTATCAAGGGGTACACTTTAGTAAAACAACATAAGTATCAAATCGATACTTAAAACAAAACATAAAACAAACTAAGTATTAATACGATACTTCAAACTAAACATAACATAAACTAAGTATCGAAATGATACTTCAAACAAATCAAGTATCAAAATAATACTTAAAACAACATAAAACAAACTAGGTATCGAAACGATATTTCAAACAAACCAAGTATTAAAATGATACTTAAAACAAAACGTAAAACAAACTAAGTATCGAAACGATACTTCAAACAAAACAAGTATCAAAACGATACTTAAAATAAAACATAAAACAAAATCCCTAACTGAGTACTAGTACTGGTTACAGGAATCAAGCATAGGAAGGAGTAAGTGGCAGAATGCATCCAGCGGTAGGTAGCACCTACCAGGCAGGAGAGAGCGTTATCTGTCCCAGCTGAGTGGGGTGTAGCTGCCAGCGGGCCTCAGTCGCTACCTCACCGCTACCAGAACTGGTTTTCCCCCAGACATGTATGCACACTACGCCCCAAACCTGCCCTCCCTATCCCCCTCCTCTTCCCCCTCTACCTCGCCTCGATTGTCGTTGGCTGGGTTGCCAAATGGTCTAAGTGATGGAAGGTCTCTTGTTTGATTTGACTACTTGCTGGTGTGAGTTTTGGTTTGTTTTCCTTACGATACTAGTTAGTTAGTAGTTTTCCTTTATAAGTCCTGTGTAGGCAATGCGTCGGTTAGTGGACACCATCGGAGGAACCGGTTTTGTTTGTTTCTTTTGTTAGTTGTTTATTTTTGGGTTTTGTTTCTGCCATAGCTAGCACCGCACGCACGTTCTTGTACCTTACACAAATAATGAATATATGATATAAAAAAAACAAAAAGAAAAAAGAGGGCATCTAGCTGCCGGGTATTTGAAGAGAGGGCCGGCGAGCAGCCAAATCGAGATCAGAGCTCCCTACCAAGGGGAAGTCCGGTAAGAGGTGTGCTGCTGCAGGATTGATGAGAGGGGAGAAGCAGGCGAGGCGAAAAGCTGCTATCCTTCTCTTGTAGGACAGGATGATGGCCATAGGTGGCAAGTAGGCTTCACAGGCCAGGATGGAAGAAGGAGTGGAGAAGAAGCAGTTCGTTGTCCAGTGAAGAACCTTCAAGTTGTTTCAGTATGTAGACATCTTGTCGAGAGTAGTGAGTATGGGGGTGAACAACTCCACCCATTAAGTAAGGATGAGATGCAGTAGGCTGGAGGCGATCTGTTAGGCGGAAGCCGACTCTAAATACTTGTCGAGAAGACTTAGGCCTGAATGTTTCGTAATAGACAGAGATTTGTCTAGGAAGGCTCGGTGTCTTTCTTTTCGTTTATGACTACTAAGAACTCGCTTAATCGATGGAAGAAATATTTTATAAAGATTCGTAGGTAAAACAATGTTATATTGTTAAGGTCTCTTCTCCGTTGCTTGATCATGTCTAAAAGCTTGGGAGGCACTTCGATATTTATATCCCGCGTCTGAGTGTTCGCGGACTACTTCTAATCCTCCTATAACTAAGTACCTTTCCCAAGATCGTACGCTAACGTCTCATAGTCTTAACAAGTGCGAACACCGTTTGACCCTGAATTCTTTCACACCATCTTCGTACTTATAAAATCTTTTTCCGTCTTATCGTAGGATGCGTTATTATCCTCGAATGACCGGTCTTCGATTTATAGAGACGAGTAGACTTATATTTGAAACTTCAGTCGACTTGACTATCGTTCCAGTAGTCTCTTCCGATTTCACATAGTGGCCAGCGTATGTGTTGGGCACCTATGCAAAATGCAGGCTTCATAGACGGTGCGCCAACACACATATGTCTACCGCCTATTAGGTCTTCTGAGTCTGAGCAGCTTCCCCTCGGTCCGCCTCGCCTCAAAGAGAATCACCTCTCGAGGGATCACGTTTCCAGGACCAACCAACATACAGCGGACTTCAGATAAGTATTGGTGTCGTATCTATCCCCTATGGCCTCTGGGGCAATGTAGGAGTAGTTGCGGATTTTCGAACTGAAAACGTCCTGTCACTTTCGGCCCGTAGTTAGGATGCCTAACTTTAAAGCCTAATAACTCAATGCGCCTCTGACGGATTTCCTCCATTCTACTTCCCAGAGGTACCCAGAGGTGCCCTCTTATATATCTTGTGAACAGCTTCCAGTCGGACTGACGGCAGCGACGTATATGGTGTTATGAAGTTGGCTTCATTGAGATGACATTATAGTCATGGGACGCAACTCTTCGAAATCTCGCTAAGGACGTGCGGGCCCCAGAGCGGGGCCGGAGGGGGGTGTTAAGCTTCGATAAATGAGGGTCTGTGCGCAGTTACCCTACCGAGAGGTCTGTGCATTTCCTTTACGCCTAACACGATCCAGCGGACCATGTAGGATGGGATATACACGCCAGGAGGGGACAAGCTCTTAACTATGCTGAGTGCCCCTCGCGCTACTCCCCGTTACTTGAGAAAATGTGTAGTTGTTTCTAGGGAAGGAATGAACCAGTAGCTGAGCCATCGCAGTACCTTGGAGGGATGGAAAAGAGTACTATTGTGAGTGATGGGCATCGTGCAGGCTGGGTCCCAGTCCTTCTGTATTTGCCAGTGAATGAGCTCTGTCTTGGCGATGGTGAAGGCAACGCCAACCTTGGTTGCCTTGTGTGAGAGCAATAAAAAAATATATTAAAGAACCCTTACATTCCCCTAATAAGAACCAGTAGAAACGGAAATGGAAAATTCAGTAACATAAGAAAAAATAACGCCTTGAGGTATAGAAATATGCAAATCTGATAAGTAAATTAAAAATAACAAAGGAGAGACGGGAGATCCCTGAGGGGTGCCAACAGATACAGGTGAGAAAATCTTCAGTGTGCCCTGAAATAAGAGCTGGCATTACCAGTTTGTAAGGAAGGACCTAACCCAGTGGACCAGGTAGGCAGAAATACCCTTAGAAGAGAGCTTGTAGGATAGGTTGAAGGCAGAGATATTGTCAAACCCCCCCCTTAATGTCAAGAAACAATGAGGAGACCTTGGATCATGGAGACTGCCTCATCCGCACTTTTTAAACACGTGCAGCAGAGGTATCAAAAGTGATAGGCCGGCCAATAAGCCACATTGATTGGAGTTGATAACCTCCATGGACCTGGTGATCAGAGCTAGGTGTGTGGCCACTATCCATTCTAAGAGTTTGGAGACTGTTTTAAGAAGCACAATGATCCTGAAGGAGGGGGAGCTAGAGTAGTCGGGCTTTCCCAGGTTAGGGAGGACACCACCATTGGCCCTCTTAAGAGCCCTTAGGTGATAACCATGTTCCAGCAGAGGGCTGAGAAGCTGCGGCAGAATGGCAGAATTGAGGGCATTGACCCTTTTCCATACCTCATATGGGATACGGTCTGAGCCAGGGGCCGAGGTGTTAGAGGACTTGGAAAGCACACTGGCGATCTCCTCAGGTGAGACCAGAGATGGATCCGGGTAACTGTGCAGGAAAGAGGCTAAGGGGAGGTGAGGTTTTGGCGAGAAGAAATGATCCAACAGCGTGGAGTTAAGTTGGAGAGGATTATACCCTCCAGGGAGGTGAGGGAACCGTTCTGGTTCCGCACCCTAGGCCGCTTTCTTGGCCCGCCACACTGGCTTTGGGGTGACCTGAGCCAGAAGGTCCTTCTAAGATTGTCTCTTAGCATGCTTGATGGCCTTGAGGTACCTGTTTTTGTACTCCTGAAGCTCAGAGAGGGAAGTTATGGTAGAGTTGTGCCAGTAGGCCCTAGAGAAGGTGTGAAAAAGTTTTCTAAGATCAGAGAGTGTGGCGTTCCACCAGGGCTTGGAGTGCAGAGAGGCTCTCTTGGTTAGGATATGCTGGTAGAGGAGAGTGGTAAGGAAACTGAGATGTTTATCTAGTGACTTATCCAGTTCTAGGTCCATGACGTGTAGGCCATAAGGAGGGCACAAGAATGATTTCAAAAAAGGAAAGATGGTGGACCTGTCAATGCTGTCCCAGTTGGGGTTGGGGTCCAGTTTCTTTAGCAGTGAAGCTGATAGGCAAACTGAGATAGAGAGGTGATCAGGCCCTGTTGCTGTGAGGTCTGAGGACCACACTCCAGCGAAAGGCGCGAGGAGAGAATTAGTAAAGGAAGAGTTCAATACACTAGGCCTAGACTCAGCATCAAAGGGGTAGCGGGTGAAGACACCCAGGGAGTTGAGAAGATAGTAGGCAAGCTCATCTGCTCAGTTGAAATAGGAAGAAGAAATGGAATATTCGTTCAACGAAATTAAATGAAGGTGGTCCGAGTTGCTATGGTGAATATTGAGATTGCTGGCAACCAGGCAGAGGAAATCATGTGCCACAAAGAGGAATTCACAAGACATCATTCTGTTGCCAGATGAGGTACCAGTAGTAGTATAGGCATTGTAGATCCAGAGCCTGGTAAGGGAGGAATCAAACAAGCCGAGAAGAGAAAAAACATCAATCACCATCAAATCAGGCTGATCAAAAAAGCAAGATAGTAATGAAAAAACATCCATAAACTCAAGAAAAGAATAAATGGCAACCCTGGGTGGGGTTCCCAAAACAAATGGTGGGGCAAATGCCTTGAAGCCCTGAAAAGTGGGCAGGCGATTCATGTAAATCAGGGGGGTCTTGAATTGAAACCAATATAGGAAAATCCCTTAAGATCTTAAAATAATTAAACCAGGAAAGAAAAACATCTCAACTTCCCAAGCAGTTACTATATTGCATGATGAAAAGTTTATTAAATGAACATAAAGAGGAGCACCCAGAGGAATATGAGAGTGCCCGGTCACACTCACTCATTAATTGCATGGGGCGGGAGAAGAAGAAACTTGAAGTGCGTTATTGTTTACCGATAGGAGGGAGGCAACCATGCCTCTGGGAAGAGGGGCTAAAAAGGGAGGAACAAAGGGATTTGCCAGTGAGCGAGGAGTCTCATCCTTAGCGGTATTAGCTGGGTGCTAAACTGGTGTGACAGGGGCAGAGAGAATGTCCGGAGAGGTGTCCACGTTGTTGGCCTTCCTGGCAGCTGGTCGGGCACTATCACAGGACGGCAGTGGAGGCCCCTTGGGCTACTTGGAATCGGTAGAGGTGTGGGTTCCCTGGCAGTTGGGACACTTGAGCAGAGAGGCGGGACAGTAGGCTGAGATGGCTTCAATGTTGCTGCCCTTGGGGCACAATAGGTTGAGGCAGCGGTGTGCCGACCTGGCATTGGTTCCAGAGTAGAGTGGGCAGACAGGAAGGTCCTGTTTGCACATAGGCATGGGGTGACCAAACTGCCAGCATTTGTAGCATTGGGTGGAGTTTGAGCGGGAGTGGGCCAGAGAGACCTCTCAGGAGTGGGAGTTCAGGTAAATGCCCTTACCTATCTGGCAAGGTCAGTAGTTGCCACTATGACCACTACCAAGGTGGTTGTCTTAGTGGCGCATATGTCAGTATTGGGTTGCAGGAAGCGCGTAGAGAAGATAGTTACATTGTCAGTGTTCTTAATGCTGCCTGTTAGCTCAGAAGTAATTTTTGGTTGCTTCCCAGGGAGGAACACTAGAGGGAGGTTGTGGATCATGAGGTGGACCTCATTTCGGGCTGGTCGGAAGAGAAGGTATGGGTTATCCCTGATGGGGAAGGCCTGGTTCATTTTGGCAATCAGAGCCTCATATGAGGGAAAGTAGGTAGCAGCTGGTATGTATAAGTGATGTGCCAGAAGGTTCAGTGCTTCATGGGTGTTAACTGTGGCAGTGAAGGTGAGCAGATGAGGGCAGTTGGCCTCTCGGACCATGGAGGCGGCAACATCCGGAGTGGTAGCAGCAATGTGGGCTGCTTCCTGGTGTATGAGGGGATAAGAACAAGGGGCGAAGAATGAGGAGTGAAGAACGGGCAGTCAGCCAGAGGTAGGGGTGTGGGTCATTTTATGACTGCATCCTGGGTGGACGCTACAACTTGGACTGAAGACGGAGTGTTTTTGCCCTTCAAGTTGTTTCTAAGCAGTAGGCCACCGTGACAGGAGGAAGATGAGGCAGCCTGAGCATAGATATTGGTTGAATAGGATTGTGGGGGAGCAGCAGGCTTGGTCGAGATTGAGACAAATTCTTAGTTATTGTAAGCTCCTTCTCACTACTGCTTGACTTTGAAGAAGTTGGGGAAGCGGACAGCATAGGCAGCGGGGTTACCATATCAGATTTTCAAGGTCCTATTGAGATAACAGAAGTCAGGGTCAGCTGATAGTTGTGGGTCTGCACAAGTTTCCAATCTGCAAGGTATGGGAGCAAGTTGCTTAAAGGGTGGTGGGTAGGGAGTGGGACGGGCAACAGCTGGTGGTGCAGCCTGGCGAGCAGAGGAGTGGGTGTAATGAGACTCCGCTGAGTATGATACTATTACAAGTAGCCAACCCTATACCCATACGGTGTCAAGAGACTACCGCGGTAGGGATGGCAGTAGACTTAGGTCTACCGAGTAGAGGTATCAGTGGTTAGGTACCTCAGTCGGGCATACTAGACCATACCAAAGGTACATAGGTACTAGTAAAGGTTGGGAGTTACCCTACTCTGTAGGGTAACCCAAGTAGTCAATTTGGGAGTTACCCTAAATTACTTAACAGAGAGTCCAGCTAGAGTTACCCTACTTTTGGACTAGGGTCACCCTACCATGGGCCATGGGTTACCCTGCTATGGAGTCAAGTTACCCTACCTTGAAAGTAACTTGTTACGCAGGACTTCGGGGGAAGTGACTAGATTGTTTGTCACACGAAACTACATAGAGCGTTCGAATCTCAGGTTGTGCGGATCACTCCGACACAACCAGTTGAGCTCCGAACAAGCTGTAACTTGGAGGTGTGGTTGCTAACACCCCCCTCCGGCCCCGTTATAAGTCCCTAGCGTCATGGATTACAGACTGAAGAGTTGCTATACTTGTGCTTCCAAGGTTAGATCAGGTCACGTGATTAAAGCAGGAAAGCAATGTGTTGAAGAGTAGCATCACCGTCATGGAATCAATTCAGCTTAACCATTATGATTGTTACTACCACCTTTCTCTAAACTAAGTCAAAGATTACAATGAAAATTATCACACCACCTATCTATAAGGTCTTGAGGAATGCGATATCATTCGTCAATCAGGATCTCCTTTGCTTTCTCAAGTACAACATAACTAGTTCCTCTCAGATCATCATAATGTTGAGGCATTATATATTTAATATACCTCCATGCCTGTTCAGATATATTGTAGTCTGGGAAATTGGGAGGAGCATTACACCAATGAACTCTATTCAAATCAGCCTCCTCTTGATTAATTCTTGCTGCCTTTGTATGATTTCCTGCATTGTCCTCGAATAACCATACTGGATTCCTTCCACTCTCCTCTCGTATATGTCGAACTAATGGGTAAAGGCGTTTGTGAAGAACCTCTTTTCGATACAACTACCAATCCAGACCCCCTCCCTTGCTCCTCTCTGTGGTCTCCTTCTTAAAAACCCACTCAGGATGTTAGGGCATTCGTCGTGGTTCATTGGATAAGTGATGCTAGTTGTAGTTCCAAATATCTGCATTGATTGACTCGGGAAACCGATACTTCTCAGTTCCAGGTATTCGAGCATTCATTCGCATTTGTTCTTGGTATTGTTGTTTTCGTTTGTTTTCCTCCTCAAGCTCTAATGTGTGCTTCTTCCTCTCCCTTGAAGTTTCTTTTACCTAAATATATGGCTCTTCATAGTATCCACGAGTAAAGTGACCAGAGAGCATTAGGGTAAACTCAGGTCCAGAGTCAGTCGGAATTATAAACTCGTGTGGATCAGACCTAACAGGTCTCCAGATATTGAGTTTGCCTCAGTGTGAGCCAATTTCAATCCACGTCTCATCTGTGAAGATGAAGTTTTCTTGCGGTTAAGTTAAGGCCCACTGAGCAAATTGAATACTAGAGAGGATATCATTTTGACTGAGTTTTGGCTTACAGCGTGGCTTATATGTAGCGAAGTTGTGATATTGATGAATATACTTATAGGCAGTCAAAGAAGCAATGTCGAGGTTGGCGAGACCGGCAAGTTGAGCAGGATTCTTGCCAAAGTTCTCAGGGTCAAAAGCAACCTCCTTCAATTTTTCTGACACTTCAGATCCTTTAGGATACTTTTGAGGAGGGCCTGAAGGATGTACAGGCTCATCATGACCAACATCGAAGACTAATGCGAAGAAATCTTCACTGAGGCATGCTTTTGAGTGCTAAATTATCTGGCGAGCACTCTCTGGATGGAGGTTTAGGTGTGTGGAGATCTTGTTCCATTGCATATGTGCGATAGAGTAGAGAGTCAGGATAGCGATACGCAATTTTTGAGGTATTGATACACCTTTGGTCACTGCCTCACAACAGCCCGATGAGGACAGTTTTGAGTAGGTGGGGATGGTTTGATGAGGTTTCAGGAAATTGCCACCTCAGTGTCACACCCCCACTTATTATTGATGCTCTATCACGTGACCTGTTCTAACCTCGGAAGCACGAGTAAGTCTAGTAAAAGTCTCTAAGTGGAGATGTTGCCGTAGCTCCGTATGCGCTCACACCATCCGTCTGACCGGAATCTGTCTACAGGATATATGAGGGGGAAGAGGAGAACCCGGAGAATACCCTCCAGGTGGTTTCATGTAAAATAGACCAAGGCTGATGGAGTAATACTACTTTGAAGTCAGGAGTAGTAAGTGAGGTTACTGGAGACCAGTAGGTGAGGTAGTCGAAGTCCGTTGCCCCGAAAGTGTAATAGCATTGGAGAATTGTTAAGGACTCTGAGACACTAGTCCGAGGTCATGATAAGTCCTACTTCCAAGAGGGTTGACTGTGGGTAGCGCCTATTGGTAGTCAACCTCCAGAGTGGTCTATCGGGGGAGCTATGTGGCTATCTTCCGGAATGATATAGAAATGAGTAGAACCAGATAGATATTCAGGGGCTGTGAATGCTTGCAGAAGACTAAGTGTATGTGGGTAGATAGTTCCATAGTTGGTATAGTATTCACATGAGCATGACAGCTTGGTACTGGCATGACCATGATATGAAGAGTTTTTACTTCTGCGGTTGTATTAGAGATGCAGCAGCTAAAACACTTCTATCCCACAGATGCTAGAACACCACCGAGTGGTTTAGTTCACTACGGGAGATCTTTGGTCCGACCCGTAGAGGTTGGCTAAATAGCCCACGGGTGTTGGGTGTTCGCGAATGCAGAGTAGTGATGCGGAGTAACTGGCAGTATATCAAACCTACTTAAGTATATGCGAGTTCTCCTCTACTCTGGCAATTAACTACCTCTCAAGATCTAGACTTAATTGAGTAAAGCTGTGGCTTAACGATATTAAGTTTTATCATACTGTTTTGTTTTTTCAACTCTACTGTTGATTTTCTTTATGTCTACTTTCAGAAAGAACACTTCGGTGAGGTCGCAACCTTGAAATCCATCTTCCCAGAGAAAGTCACGATGCCAGTGAGGTCCTTGAGCCCAGACTCAAGACCAGCAAGTGACTGTGGGGGATTTGGAGGGCTGTCAGCCTCAAGCTTAGCATGCTTTTAGTTGACAGCTTGCAGGCTATTCAGCACTATGCAGACAAGTAAGATAAGGATGTGCTCATTGGCAGAGAGACAAGAGAGGTCAGAGTCATCTAACAGGAGAGGGACAGCAGGGTTGAGTTTCAGGAATCACCTAGTAGTCTCATAGTAATGACGCATGTCATAGAGCTTGAAGTTGGGAGGGGCCATGAAGTGGGAGCAGGAGGGCAAAGGAGCACCTTTCTCTGTAAGAGAAGGGGGCTGTGCATGGAGTGTGGTATGATAGTAACGGAATGTGAGCTAAAGATGGCTGTGAGAGGAGAAAGAAGGTGTGCTGGCCCTAGAAGCTGTGTCAAGTACGTGACTCATCGTAGGGGGGCTGTGCATGAGGGTAGGAAGAAGTTCGCTTATCGGTGAAGCCTAAGGCCCTGTTCGGTTGCGCTGGACCCATTTCATTTTTACATACAAACGACCGTTTCTCTTCCATTTTGAAATAGAAGAACCGAATAGCTGTTCGGCAATGGTAAATGGTGTTGACCTTCCATTTCTGATACAACCCTAACACAATACAAGTAGTTCCTACGAATAAACATCACAATGTCATATAAATAGTTGTTATATCATATTAGCATCAATGTAATAATTATTATTCTCCAAAATAAGTTTGTAGAGGATATTATTATCTATAAGACATCTTTTATTCAAATTCCAATTTCAAACAATTCAATAATAAGTACTTCAGCTAATAATAATTGAAGCTAATGGTAAAAAAATATTCACAAAGCCCTAAGGTGAAAAATTTTTTTAATTTTTTTTTTTTTCAGGTGTTTGCCACTAGTGAACGGTCATTCCCAATTGGCAACCATTCCAGCAGGTCTGTCCATTTCACACTGGAATGGTCCAAAATGGGCCCAGCGCAACCGAACAGTGCCTAAGTGAAAAGTAAAACTTAGTATATGGATGTGGTTGCCACCTAAGACTCTTAGGTTTAGGCATGGCTGGATGCGGTAATTTTTTGATAACGAGGTGAGTAGAAGGCGCAGAGCGTGGTAGTGATGGGGGTTTTTTTTTTTCTTTTTTTATATATCATGTATTCGTTATTAAGGTACAAGAACTTGTATATAGTGTGAGCTTTGATATAAACAAAACTAAAAACACGCTTACCTCCTCTGTCTGGGGTGAAAACCGAGAGCCCCAAGCCTCTCTGGTATAGAGTCAACTGTATATCTCACCCTGAATCAAGCCTATCCTTATAAAATAAGCGAACTGAGTTCTAAGAGAAGCCCAACTTAAGACAAGCAAGAAGCCACAAGGAAAAATCCCCCCAGAAATATCAACCTGAAGGCTCAAAAGAAACCAAACTAATAACCCTCCAGAACAGCCTAAAGCAGTCATGGACGCTGAAAAGCTAAATCAATATTGGGTCCCAATGAGGGGCAGATGTACCGGCAACAGTGCTCCCCTGCCAAGGCAGCAGGAGGCTGACAGAAGTACTGATCAGCCTGAGACAGTGCAATACCGACCAGAGGAAAGCGGCCAGGGCTGAGGCACCCGGGAGGAGGTGTTAGGCGGTAGCTGAGGTCAATTGTATAGGTCGGACTAGGGCCTGAATCTTTGATCGGAGATTGTCTAGGAAGACTCGTAAAGTAATAAATAATAAAAGAGTGAAGATTCGTAATTGTAAACTTATTATATTGTTAAGGTCTCTTCTCTGTTGCTTGCTTCCTCTAACTATCCGAGAAACCTTAAACCTATTTATACTAATCTAACGGTACTTAGTATTCCTATACTAACTTGTAGTACCGAGGAGCTTTTAACTTTAGTTTCTACTAAGTGCGAACACCATTTGACCCTGAAAGTTCATACACCACTTCAACCTTAATTGAGACAAGATATATATCTTGAGAGGGTAGCATCCTATCTCCCAATGATCTCTTTCCGATCTCTAGGCTTGAATGGACTAAGTATGTAAATGTAGTCCGAATGGCTATCATTCCAATCGTCCCTTCTGATCAAGCACTAGCTAAGTTCGTTGTCAGGAACTGGTGTATAATTAATATATACGTACATGAGTCTCAACATGCCAGTATCATAAAAAGACTCAAGCATCTCCAGTCTTCCAATCCAAGTGTAGTTCCCCTCAGACCTCCTGCCTCTAAGAGGGACTCCTATTGGAGTCGTCTGACATACACCTAATCCTGAATGGGTATCGGTAACTTCTGATGTAGTTTGATAGCACCAGATTATCTTGTATCTAATTGATAGAAAATCCCTCAGTCGGCTATTCACTAATGTGAGTGGTCTTATATGGTTTGTGGTCAGGGAGTTATGAATTAGAAATTATTATTTTAATTCCTATATAGCTTTACCGCAACCATCTTATTGAGTCACTTGACCTCTATGGTCAGATGCGTGATATTACCACTTATGCTAGGTCTTATATGCCTAACAGGAGGAGAAGAGGAGATAGAGAGACCTAGCCAACTCAGCCCCAGAGGAGTAGGGTGGCAGTAAGATGCTAGTAGCTGAGCAGATGGACAGTTGCATGCTAGCTGAGAGAGAGAAGTGGGGTAGTAGGGTACCAGCAGATCGAGCTGAGGCAAGAAGGAAGCAGGGTTAGACACAAATGCCGAAACAACTATCAGAAATATGTTCATGTCTAACTAGACGGTCCCCATAAGCCTCCAGCACCCAAGGCAGAAAAAGCACCCAGATAGGTCAGCGAGGAGGCAAATGGCGAAATCAACTTAAACAGTACCATGCTGAGAAGACAAACCACCACCCCCAGCCATGGGACTAACCGGTACTCTCTGGTGGGACAAGATCTGGACCCAGAGGAGGGACTAATCCGAACCAACCGAGAGAAGCAGGAGGAATCCATTGTGATTGCATACCACCAACTGTATTTCCAGCTATCTATTATAGGGAAGAAGGAGTGACCCAACCGACGGTGCTGAAACTAAGCAAGGCTACAGCAAAAGTGGGGTAGAAATAAAAACCAATATCTTGAGATGCCAGGAAAGAGGAAGCAGGATCTCAAGAGGGTAGACCTCATGAGAGAAGGCAGGAGAAAAGATCCACTGTAGTGGAAGGATAAAAACAGGATAGCCTAGTCCTCCCCCCCCTGGGTGAGGGACCAGATGCAAAAAGTGTTGAGAAGTTCTTTGGTGTTGAGTTGTTCCCAAATAGGAAATAAATTTCAATCACTGGAGTTGTAAAGGAGACAGTCGATCGGTAGTGATAGGGGGTAACTGGCAGCATATGAAATCTACTTAATTATATGTAAGTTCTCCTATACTCTAGTAACCAACTACCTTTTAAGATCCACACTTAATTGAGTAAAGCTGTGGCTTATCAATATTAAGATTTACTGTTTTGTTTTTTCAACTCTATGGTTGATTTATCTTTATCTTTACTTCTGCAAGAACACTTTGGTGTAGTCACTACCTTGGGATCCATCTTCCCAGAGGGAGCACCCATTATCACAGATTGTTCACTTGACCAACTCACAATATCACTCTCCTGGACACAAATAAATGTTGTCAATATGGTAGGCAATATGCTATTTATCGTTCCTCCAATTAATAATAAGCAGTTTATTGTCAACCTTCATACCCAAACCTGCTCCTGTGGCCATTACCAGGACAATGGCATTCTCCGTGGGCACTTATTTAGATCCATTCATCATATAGGTCTAGTATTAGCAAATACCTAAATCTCTAATGCATCTTTGATTACAACTCTTAAAAATACCTGCTGAATCAACTTCAATCCAATTATCCTCGCCAATATTGATAGCCTTACACTAAACCCAGATCTAAGTCCCCCCCCGTGTGCCTTTCGTCGACAAAACTACAGCCAAAGTTTGGATGTCCAAAACTTGCTCATGCAATGCACCAGAGTTATCGAACCTGTATTATTTGTACTCGAACCGTTGTCGCCCTTCAAGGTATACTCCCTGCTGATTTTCCTGTTAGCAAGCAAACCTGTCAGAATTGTGGCAAGCTTGGACATGATCATCGTACTTGTCAACACCCAAGGCTTGAGCTTTTACTTTAGTTCTCTTTTTTACTTTTTTTACTTTTTTTTGTTTTTTGTTTTCTTCTCTGCGGAGTACAAAATATTCAGGATGAGATGAGGACTGGGTCGCACCCTCTAAGAGTCTGAAGTTGTGGTGGTTGGACGGGTCACACCTGCTTTTTCTCTACATTTTTCTTGTTTTTTACTTGTAGGTTTCAGTGTTTCTGAACACAGGAAATACTTAGTCTATAGAGGTCCATACGTTAGGTGTCATAGTTTTGTTTGACTTTAATTTACCGAGGTCTACGCATTAGAGGTTATAGTTTTGTTTCTGGCGGGCATGTTTTGGCCAAGGAGGGTATTGGAAAGGTATGTATGTAGTGTGCCAGAGGGTATGGGAAAGATTTTCTCCATCTACTTTCACCTTTATTCCTTCTTCTCCTTCCTATCCTCTAATTGGACATGTTCATTTCCGGCACCCTCCTGGAGGCTGTCGCACTCGTAATGGAGCAGAATGGCTCTCGAGCTTGCTTTGTCATTGGTACACTCCGCATACTCCCCTGGCTGGCGGACGCATTTATTATAAATTTTCACACTGACAGGACGGCATGAATGGCACCAACCAAAGCACACCCTGGGAGAATACGTATTTCATAGACAAGGAGGTTTGCCCCTCCCTATCGTGCTTGCTTTTGCTCCTATGGCAATTGTTGCTGACCCCAACTTGTTCGTGCACAGACGACGCTGCTGTTGGCAGAATGCGTGCTCATGAGATTGAAAACTGGCTCAGTCGAGGCGGCATTCTTGGCGGCATTTTGTCTGATACAGGACGTTCCATATTTCACTGTTATTGAGTATGTTTTAGCTCATGGGTAGTAGAATCTCCACCTTCTTTAGCTCCCGGACTTTCACGGACGGGTGGAGGTGCTTTTGAGGGTTAAGTTTGCAATAGTCCAGAAGCGGGGGGTGGTGAGTGGTCAGACGGTGTGCTTTTTCCGTGCTTGTTCGGTGAGGTGAGAAAGTTAGCAAAAGAGTTGGGGTGGACGGAGGATTTGGAAGAGGTTTGTGGGTCGGTCGGTGGGAGTGGTAAGAAGGCCGTGGAGGCAATGGCAGAGAGCAGCGAAGATGCCGGACTGGGAGACGGCAGGAAGGGAAACAGGGTGAAGTACCTCTCTATCCAGGAGGCACTGATGGCCAGGATGGCAGAGGCCGACCTTCGCGGAGAGGAATGTGTGGTCAGCCACATTGAAAAGAAGCTTAGGGGCTCCACAGCATATCAATAAACTTGCACTTCCGAGAATAGGACTAACCTCAATACCACCACCTAAGAACCAGCGCGCTAGGTGAAGTGGGTAGCCCGGGTTGAATAATTATCATAAAAATTTAATGTTAGTACTGTGGCTGGTGTGGGGCATGTTTTGATTAGTGTTCGTTACCGGGCGGGGCGGAGGGGCTGTTTTTTTTCCGTTGCCCCCGCCCCGCCCCCGCCCAAGGCCCTGTTTCTTCACACCAAAAATTTGCGGGGGCCTGTCCAGGCCATGAGCGGGGCAGGGCCCTGGGTCCGGGCAAAGGCGGGCCAAGGGAAAAATACGCCCGACGCCGGGCCGGGGGCCCGTGTTTTGTGGGGCCCCGGAGGCCCCGTAACGATCACAAATTGAACTTCCACTATTTCCTCCGACCAATCAACAGCCATTAGGGGGGTTTAGCTACACCGTGCTATTAGCATTCTGTGTTAAATTTAAGAATTGGTTTCCTGGACAATGTGATAGGGAATTTTGTGGATTTAGCCAATCTGTGCTAAATTAGGTTAATGCTTAGTGATGTAACGGTGGCGAGAAAAAATAAGGGATGCCACACCACCAAATCCCAGTGCCCAACGATGCAGTGATTCCAGTAAGGCTGCACATTCATACAACCTACTACCACACTCTCCGTCCTCCCTTCACGATGTGCGATCCGATACGGAAAAGACAAGCAGCAGTAGCCCTCACGGCATCAGTTAGTTATCATTACATGACCGGAAGATATAGGCAGCTGAAACGGCAGTTGGTAGAAGAAGAGAAGGAGAAGGATAACCGTATTCGACCTGCTATAAGTTACCTCCGACAACCACATTGGTCACTAGATAACCCAGGATCACATTTCTTCCTTGATGAGCAGGACTTTATCGAATATCTTCGGTATGCAAGTTGTTTTTCATTGTATTACCGATTGCCTATACCAAGTATTGAGTCTGATTGAAGAACAGCTTTAGTAGACAGGAAATCCGTACGCTAATTCCAATTCTGGGGATAAAAAATATACCATGGTGTAACCGTCTTCGACCCTCTCCTGAGCTTGCAATATGCATTTTTCTCCATCGTCTATCCGCCTCTGGTGCACGATTGAAGGACGAAATCAAGATTTTCGGTCATTCACGAAGTTATATATCATTAGTATTTAATGATATACTAATGTACCTTTGCCAAAGATTTGGCAAGTTCCTTTTTTGGGACAGTCAACGCCTCACATTAAGCCAAATCTCCCAATATGCCAATGCGGTAGAAAAGGTGGTAGGAGGAAGAGGGGTTTGGGGTTGGATAGATGGAACGATGCGTCCTTTTTGTCGTCCGGGAGAAAATCAGGCTACTTATTATAGTGGTCACAAGAAAGCCCATGGTTTTCAATTTCAGTCAATTATGACTCCCGATGGGATCATGTCAAGTCTACATGGTCCCTATACTGGACCGAGTGGAGATTGGATGATTTGGAACGACTCTGGAATTGAGGAGATATTGCGTGATCTTCATTCAAGCTCTGTTGAAGATCAGAGATACTATCTCTATGGTGATTTAGCTTATTGGCCCTCCTTTGGCATCATGGGTCCCTATCGATCTCCTGCAACAGATATTCCTCTCTCACGTGCTGAGGAAGCTGCCAACCTTCTGATGTCTAGTGCTCGGATATCTGTAGAATGGGGTTTTGGTTTAAATGTAAATTTCTGGGGAATTAATAATTATAAAAAAGGGTCTAAAATAATGTCTTCTCCCGTTGCAGCATATTATCTAGTTTCTACATTACTAACTAATATTCATACATGCTTAAAAGGAAGAAATATTGTATCCGATAAGTTTAAGTGTTATCCTCCGAGTTTGGAGGAGTATGTACGTAGTGTGTTTTCTGAGTAGTTCATTTGATTAAACTTTTGTTAGTTAGCTATTTTGCTTTGCTAGGAGTTCTAAGATACGATCAACCTTTGAGGAAGTATTCTTTAAGGTTTCCTTGAGCTCCGCGACTTCCTTACGTACAGTTTTTGTCTCCTCCTCAAGTCCAGCTACCTTTTCTTTTTCCAGTTTTTCTTCTCCTCCTGTCATAGTAAAAGCACGACTCATATTTTGTACAGCCTCCACTAAACAATCTCCTTGCTTAACATACTTTTCATCCAATGCTGTTGCCCGATCTCGCAACTTCCTCTTTCTCTCTCGCATATTTTCCACCTTCTGCCTTTTCGAGATTGGCTTTTCTTCAATACTATCACTGAATTCGGCTTCTGTCTCATCGCCTTCTGACAAGGCTGCGGCAGCTTCTCGAAAAATTCTTTTTTTTGAGATTGGTAGTAACATATTTTCCCGGTCTTTCTTTGCCTGCTCTTGGTCTCTTTTGGCCTCCTCTCCTCCTTGTCGTTTGACTGTCTTATTGTCATCTGCTCGAACTATCCACTGATTCCAAGCTCGTAAAGCCTGATCAAGTTCCGTTTCAACAAAGACAGTGCCAGAGGCTCGGGTATCCTAAAGGTATATGGTTGGTCTCAAATATAAATTAAATTACCATGAAAAGCCTTGACTAACCTTTGCTAATCGGGCAGTAAACAACTTCAGCATGCGCATCACGATAGATCGAGCATTTGCGATATGTTTACCCGTTGTCGCATTAAACTCCTTGGTTCGGCGTGACCAGAACTTTTCTTTTCCCTGTAAATACTCCTCTCCTCGAGTACAGCAAAGGCGAACTAGTTGAAGCCGTTCGTTCTTGGTTAAACTTGCTCGTTGTCGCGAGGATTCAATTCCTGGAGTGCTGCTACCGAGAGTAGCCCCTTGCAGTATCTGGACTTCTTCGGACTCCAACTCATGGTAACTTTGCGGAGCTGATCGTTAGGGGTCGGGGGCGATTGCTGAATTAATCTGGTATGTTGGACTTGGTGTTTGGGATGGATCGGAGTCGTTCATTTTGTGAAATCATTTAGCAAAACTCAAGATATGTCTCGAGATAGCCGGCAAGTGATGTTCGAGATCAGAGATTTACTGTGTGGCTAATTTTCTTGCCCTAACTTGTACTAACTAGGATTGGATATTTGGTGATAGGTCAGCACGGATGATAACACAGTGCTATACAACACCGTTTAACACATCGTGTATCTTCAACCAAAATATAAACATTCACACTAGCGCCGTTACCATGGTGAATCGTCTTGTTGCCTCTAGCAACAGTACAATTATCAATTAGCACGGTGCAGCTAAACCCCCCTATTAGGCAGGTTCTGCTAAGACGGTCGTAATACGAACTGTGCTTATTTTGTGGCGAATTATGAATGTTGCAACAAGGTCAGAACACTGGCGTTTTGCTAAGTACAGTACAAAATTTGGTGTGGGTTGAAAACTTTTCTCCTAGCGTTAGTGCAAACTATACCCATTTTTGGTAAACAAAAGTGTAAACATAACCACTTTACGACCGTCTTATTTAAGAACTGTTCTTAAGACTTTACTAAAGTTGAGCCACAATGACCCTATCCAAGTTTGGAATGGTTAGCGCCGTTGCTCTGACAATAAGTATAGTTCTTATTACGACCGTCTTAGCAGAACCCGCCTATTGAGAACCTTCAACGCAATGTCAGAAACCGTTCAAACCCAACTCTTTTTTTAGTGGAGGAGGGGGAAATCACCCCAGGTTTGCAAAAGCGGGTAATAAGTAAAGGGGGGTTTAATGGAAGGTGGTACTATACAGTACTAGGAAGCGCCGAAAGAGAAATATAAGAAATGCATCCGTCACTAATCCATGTTGGTTACTCGCCTAATTTCATTGAAGACTACTATACGAGTAGGATAAGCTGGCTTGGGATCCAATGTCGCTTAGCCCCCCACCGGGATTGGCTATATTGGGCAAAGTGTGGGAGAGGACCTAAAGGTGGTGGAGAACCAGCTACGCCACGAAACCACATACTTAAGTACTGCACTGGCAGTGGTCCCGGGTCAATAGAAAATGCGGATTTATTTATCTGGGCTCTGCATGACATAATCCCGTTAGAATGAGGGAAGAATATCAGTTTGCGGCTCTCAAGTAGCTACTGGCACAGTGTGAAATGTGTGAACGTGACATGAATTGTGCCTGAGCTTTGATATCCCACATATGTATCGCCATATGGATAGAGAAGACAATGCTAGTGCGCGCCCAAGGCAAGGAACCTTATTCAACCTCGTATGTATGCAGTCTTCCAGTAACAACATAGGAAATGAGAAACAACAGCATGAAAAACCCCCTTTGTCAATTTCCAGACTGCAGAAAAGAAACAGCTTCCGATCTTAACGAGTGGCGCTACCGCAGAAAGAAACCGGAAGGTCGAAAATTACGACCAACGAAAACAAGAACCACTCCACATTGTGATGTGATCGCCACCCAACACAATCTCACAAGTCGAGCATTACGAAAGGAACTTGTGGTCCGAGGTTTAAGTGTGAACGTTTCCTACGCCTCTCTAGGATCTTTTTCATCCTCGACTCTTGGCGCCGCTGGCGGTTCATAAAATACTCTTCCAACAGCTTGGCCTGATGAACCTTGGATAGAACTTTATTCTGCTGGTGGGGCAAATCGAGGGCAAGATACCTTGACAAATAGTCCAGGTCAGATTCAGGAATAATACAGGATTCATCATCAACGTGGCTCCGACCCCCGGTACAGCTCAGACATGAGTCAAGATATTGGGGGATGGTTGGTATAAAAGCGGGGAAGGCGACTGGCTCGGCTCCCACGAATTTGATGTTTTTATCGGTAATAAGATAGGGCTTAACTTGGCGATCCGTGGGGTTCGGGTGAAATTCGGACTCCACCAACCCAGCATTCCAGCTAATGGGATGTGGCACTCGGATTTTCTCGGTGTCGACCAGCAGCTTGTAGGTGTTCTCGGTGCAAAGAGAAATATACCAGTGATCATCCAGCCTCTTGAATCGGCCAACGGAGCGTTGCTCCTCACGTTCTGCCGTTGAAACTAGCCCTGGAATGCTTGCATCGTCGACCTCCATCCATCCACTTGTTTGGGCTAATGACTGGTGTATAGAAGCCGCTTGTGAGTTTCTCACCAGGATATCCATTATCTATCCCTGCAATGTTAGGAATAGGAAGCAGGAAATCATAAAGGGGTGAGTAGTAAGTACATATCCTGTATGCACTCCAACTCCCATCCATTTAAGTGCATATGTTCCAACCATAACAAACGGGTGATCGTGGTCGCTAAGAACATGGAAAACGCTTTCCAGGGAACGAGCACTGGGTGACCACGCTTGTGCCATCTGATCTCTCGACAATACCCGTGGTGGATGATAATAGATTTCTCAGCTTTGGTGAATACGGTAAATATGCTAGGTTTGACGAGGGTGGTAGTAGGGATACCGTAATGAAGTAGTTGGGCGGTTTCAGGGATGAGGAAGAGGGGTTGCAAGAAAAACTTTGGCTTTGGCGGCTAGGGTGGTGGAAATCATTTGGTTATGGTGGCCGTCTTTGAGACACGTGACAACAACCTAATTTAAGTTAACTCATCGGTAATCCAAAATGGTGTGCGTCAGAGCTGTCAAGTAAAGCCAAGCCAATGATACGTTCGAGTTCCGGTACGGCGCTGGAGCTCATGTTTGGAAGAAATACGGAGGTATAGCCACTAAGTATTGTATATTTCACTAGGGATAGATGTTCGGCCACAAGGGGTAAAAGTATGGAATCGGGTATGATGACTACCCGATTAAGTGTGATGACTGCCCCGATGCCTCACTAGTGAAATATACAATACTTAAGGGCTATACCTCCGTATACCGGTACCTAGCTCCCAAACCGGCATAGTCCCCGCTGAGGGCTATACCCGCCGTCATGAATGATCACTCGGATGAAGTAGCCAATTGGGAGTTGGAAATAGCTGCAAAAGTACCCACATACTGATAAGCGTCAGCCAAATGATATAGAGCTGAAGGGCGATGTCTTCATCTGCACTCCTTTCTTTTTCTTGTACTTGACAATATTTATCTCTCCCACTAGACTAAACAATCAACTAACTTTCTCTTCTCCTCATGAGCGCTAGTGAGCATGTCGTGGTAATTTGAGATTTGTGTTTGGGAGGAGGGGCGGGAGATGGGTATGCCCACCGTTGTGATTTACGATTTGTTATTGTTTTAATGCTTGTTGAAACCGGGTCGGCAAGCAAGCATAAGCGAGAGATATTGAACTCTCATCTCCTAGTATCATACGGACATTCTTTTGTTCTCTAAGCTGGAAGCCCATCCAACCCTGCCTCCATGATGGACCGGCTGGACCGTTCAGAGTCATGGTGGTAAGAGAGTAACCTTCTGATCCTCGGATATCATTACCAATGACTGAGACTTCGATATTCATAATAACCAGGCGATCTCATACCGCTCTTCCACCTACATTCCAAGTTACCCCGAGGTGCATACGCAGCCCATGACGAACAATTGCTGGGTCGATATATGATACTCAAAAAGCATCCTCTTCGCTTATGTGTCGAAAGCAGAAACTTCATCTCCGTTTCTATCCTCTGTCCTCCCCCGCAAACCACCAAACAAAAGTCTCCTCTATGTCTACCTCAAATCAAACACCTTTTGTCCATGCCCTGCCTCAATCATCTTCCCTCCTTCCCGTCCAATTAGCAGCAATGGAAGCAGCCCGCGCTGTTTGGGAAATACTGGGTGAAGACCACCGCGAAAATTTCGTCGTTATCGGAGGAGCAGCCCTCCTTTTTCACGGTGCGAACATCAGGACCGAAGATGCAGACATAGCAGTCACGGCCGATTCTTACAACAAGTTTATAAATCTCGCCAAACACGATAACCGCTTCGCGGAGACAGTATTAGGGCCATGGGAATACACCTCTTCCTACGATTTCGTGGTCAAAATAGATTTTCTCAATAAAAAGGGCGATGGGGACTATATACATGAGCTGAAAGGGTATACTCTGATCAATGACATCCCGGTAGCAACACCGATCGACCTTGCAATCGGGAAGGGGTCTGCCTGGGTGGAGCGGAAGGCACCCAAGGACTTCACCGGGTTGAAGTACGCAGTCACGATAATGGCACAACGGGGGTTGGATTTCAAATATCTGAGTGAGCACGCAGCTGAGCGATTGGATGATATTATGGTGGAACTAAGGGAATCGGGATCAGGACCTCAGCTCCTGCAGCTGATTAGGAGACTCTTGTAGATAGGGCGGTTTCTAGATGAGGTTTTATGGAGTTTACACAATGGGCAAAGGGACAGCGGTTGACCCTGGGTAGCGGAATAATATTATAGAGAAGGAGGAAAACAGTTTGTGGCTATCAAGTTGCTATTGGCGCCGCATGTGAATCGCAACATGACTAGAGGAGACAATGCTAGTACACTCCCAACTAGCATCCCCCCGCTCCACGCGGACCGATTTCTGTGCTCCTGTTATATTATTAGGCTTGGTTACATTAAATTTTTATTGATATTGTATACCGTGGTGGATGAGTCATTGCTTATGTGATACATTGTCAGATATGTGATTCAAACTGCACTGGGGCGCATTGTTCAGCATACGTGCATAAGATTAGATGGAATAGATCATATTTTTTTTATCGGGTGGATCGAATTTGGAGATTAGGGTTGTACAATACATATATAGAGAGACTCAAGGAACATTATTCAGCCTAGTCTGCTCCACCGCACCTATATTCTGTTCTTCAGTAACAATATAGGAACCAAGAAATAACAAGACAGAAACACCCTCTGTTAATCACCAAAGTCTAGAAAAGAAACAACTGCCAAACTCATGAGTCGAGCAGGCGGAGAAACACTGTGAAAGATTGACAATTGTGATCGACGGAGACAAGAACTATTCCATATTTTGAGGCAATTGTCATTTAATACAATCCGACAAGTCAAGCATCACGAAAGGAGCTTGCTGCCCGGAGTTTAAATGAGAGGGTTTCCTACTCCTCTCCAGGACCTTTTTCATCCTCCCCCAATGGTGCATGGTATCGACCGAAGACATTCTTGCCAGAAGTATTCCATAGTGCTAGGCTTGTGGAGGCTTGGTTTGCGGAATATTGTATTCTAAGGGGAGAGCTTGCTAGAGGAGTTTGTGTAAGGGGCTTTGAATGATCGAGGAGGTGGATTTGGTAATTTTTGCGCAGCGTTCGTGAAGTGTTTATCGATTTACACTGCTTCCAGGACAGGGGAAGCGGGAGCGATAATTAAGGTTTTAATTTGCAATGAGTGGGTAGGGGGGGAAGGTAGGTGAGTGGATGATGTGCCTTGGCTACCGGGTGCGACTGGGGAGCAAGAAAGCAGGGAAAGGATCTAGGGCGGTCGCATATTAACTGCATACCCCAAGGATAATAACAGTAATTAACATGTTCCGGGCATTCTCTGACTTCAACCACAATTTCAACCAACTTTCAAACCCTAATACCTCCATGGAAACTTGAGATATATTGGTTTTCTCTCTACTAATGTGTAGAGAATCGCCCACCTCTTCATCAAATAGAGCCATAATTCTGGTGGGAGTAATTGTTGAGAACTCTTTAGGGGTTGTTTGGCAACGACGGTTCCGTTCAGTTTGCGACCGTTCCCCATACAAAAATTGTCGTCCTTCCTTTTCGAAATGGTCGTTTTGTATGCATGAACGGAACGGGCGACCCGCCTTCCGTTCCCGCCAAACAGGCCCTAAGTAGGGGTTGAAGTTGAGCGATGTTTTCTTGGCAAAGTACTCCGGCTATAGACGTCCCTCACCATACCCACCACCCGCTACTGTAGCTCAACCCGCCACAGAGCCCCCGCCCCGTCGCCCCTCTCAACCCAACCACGCCCAATGTTGCAATAAAGGAGGGGGGGTTGGATCAAAAAAACGATCGAAGGGCTGGAACGCGCTTTTTCGAACCGGGGGTTTTAAGATAGAACCCCTTCTACTAAAACAATAAACAATGACATTTGAAGCAAGTTGAAGGCAAAGAATAAATAAAATCACAACAAAAGAAGGAAATAATTCCTAAAACAGGTATGATAGGATTCTTGGTAGATTCTTTGATAATTTACTCCTCTTTCCCGCTTGTAAGCAATGAATATTTCCTGCTATTTTTTGCTTACTGAGCTATTACAGAACCCCCCCCTCCTATCCCAATTTTCAGAATCCCCGATTCAATCCCCCCCCACCTTCTGGCACCCCGGGTTTAACCGCCGAAGGCCTTCTTTGCAACATTGACCACGCCTACTACTACAGCCAGTCCGTATCTGCCCTACACTTCTACTCTCCACCCCGCGCCCAACCCTTGCGGCGGGCATACGCAGTTTCCGTTGTAGGCATTGGGGACACATTCGCCGGTTCGCCCATGTTTGCTAGGGGCTTGTTCGGCAGAAATGGAAGGAAGCGGCAATTTGTATGGGCCAATGGAACAGAACCATTGCATCCAAACAAGCCCCAGGTTTCAGCAATTCTTTTTGTCTCCTTAGAAAATCGTTGGGAGTACGACGCGCGGCGAGCTGGTCCTCGCGATCAAAGATCCTCTTTCCGTTGCCTTTGCTCCTCCGCATCTTCATTCTCGTTGAAGAGTAGTTCCTGGGAGGACAAGCTAAGTGAAAGGAGCAAGCCATCCTTCCATTTACAGCACCCTTTGTACTCTAAATTGCCGGGGGTCCGCAAAAAAGTTGGCCAAAGCATCAAGACTTTGGCAGCATTCGAGGGTTGTGATTGCGAATATCAGGCAATCCCGAGCACGGCCTCCACCGTACTCAGCACGAAACTTGGCAGGTGAAGAACAGAGCTAATTTGATGCAAGAGGCCAGACGTGCAAGACGGCCAAAGTGCCCAAAGTTGTGGCTCCGTCACGACCTTGGCACGATTATCATATCAGAGGAGCCGCCATGCAACTCACTCTCTTTAGCCAACCAACTTTCCAATGTGAGGCTCTCTGCGCTAAGACGAATATAATCCTGCTTCACCCCCACCCCTACCACTTGCGAAGCTCCTTTCAACCTTACCCAATTACCGGTACCCAACCTAAGGGGAGACTGAGAACATTCTATGGGAAAGAAATGGGTGCTGAAATATCCACGTGGGTCGATGCCGACACCCCTCCAGAAGCACTTGCCCGCCGAGACCTTCCTGTAGTTGCGGAATTCATTCTCAGCGATATGTGCCAAAAGATAGTTGTGCGCCGGATACCTCCCTTTCCCAAAGCCCGCCAGAACATAGACACGCTTGAACGTGCACCAGTGTGGCATCTGTATGAGGATCCAACCATGTTAAGAAATTCGAGTGATAACTAATGACCACACTTCGGTGTCTGCAAAAAGTCGTGGCCACTTCCAAATGCAGAAGCTGCGCTTGTTCGAGAGAAACACAATGGTTAAATGGCCTACGTGACCGGGCGGCGGATACCCTTACACCCGAGTACCCTGTTTTACATGTTTCTAGAAATTAAAATAGCCAACCCATCACCAAGGGCACTGCTATACTGCAACTTGAGGCGCCATAAGAAAAGTTGGTAATAATTATCGTTGGAAAAACAAACAAACTGGTGGTCTATACCACCCTGCTCCTTCCCCCAGCCCGAATAACCGCCCCGCCTCCCCCCACCTCTCCCAACTCGCCACTCTTCCCACCGCTCCTCGAACACAACCACTGTCTCCCAGTGATCCCAAGCGGCCAGGCCGACCTACGGTTTGGCCAAGATTTTGAAGAGCCTGGGTCAGTCAGGCTTGAATTTTGCCCGGCCGCCAAAACCTGCAGGCACCCAGGCAACCGCCCGGCTGTGGGGCTTGGCGGTGGGGGTCCAAGATGCCAGATGCCCAGGTAAAGCCACCAGATGCCCAGGCAAAGCTGTCAAATGCCCAGGCAAAGCCGCCAAATGCCCAGGCCAGACCAGGCTATTTTTCTGGAAAGCCGCTTTCCCATAGTCCGGTCAAGCCATCCCCTAAAAGGTGGTGGGTCAGTCCGGCCGTACCCAAAGCCGGGCGGACTGGCCGCTTGGGATCACTGCTGTCTCCCGCCCCCGGAGTCCCCATTACTTTTTCCCCTTGGCTGCCCCTGGCTCGCTCGTAGTGGGGGCTTCTCTGGCTGTTTGCCTGGAAGCAGGAAGGGAGGTTGGCTGTGGCAATTGTTCTTCTTGCCGCCGTTCGAGTTCTATCCGCTTCTCCCTGCGGTCGAGGAATCGTATGAGGTGTTGATTCGAAATTTTCATCCCAACAGGGACCGACGTCGTGAGAACCGCGGAAATTGGAACGGCATTTTGGCTCAAATAAGCTAAACACAGCGTCAGCTACAAGCTAGCAAACTTCGTACTAAAAAACTCTGAGATTGGATTCCACAAACCGAAGATTCTGCCAAACATTGTGCGAAGTTCAATGGAGTTGGTGTTTTTGAGGGTGAGGTTTGAGAGAAGTGCTGGACGGGGGCCGGGCTTTAGGTACGTGTCCCCCTCCCATAAATATTCCCCTTGCCAGTACGAGTCCCTTCATATACAAACGACTAAGCGATTACGAGGGCTAATGACGACACCACTGAGGTTTAGGCTGCTGCGAGAAGTATAACAACCTGCATACCTGTGAATCTGCTATACGTGTTTCTGACATATTTCACAATTGCCTAACAAGTGAGGCGAGGTGTACTTCACTATGAAGATAACACTATGCTTCGATAGACGGAGTGCGCAGTGTCTTTTGCATGGAGGATTGGCAAACAATGGTGTAGAAATGAAAGAGAAAGAATAGTCTAACAAAATGTATAAGATCCATGGCAAATCCCGAGTCTTCAAATACTACTATTACAAATCTATTATGCACAATCCGTGCTTACTACCAACCCATCCGGGCCCCAATTAGGGCCTATATAATTACGTGGAAAGCCAGAGATTGGCGAGACACTCCTTGGGCTCTTGCATATCGAATATGATACCACTCTCTCCTAGTGGGGTGCTGGAACCCACACCTCCGCCGGCATCCCGGACTTCTGCAAACCAGATACAGGCCCCTACTTCAACCTCCAAACTATGAACCTCCTCCACCATGAGCCCGCCATTGAGGTGAACCTCTTCTACCCCAACACACGGCCTTTCTGCACCCTTGCAAATTCCTGCACACTAGTCTATTCATCCCGACGGCCGTACACGTCTCCATATCATTAATGGCTAGTAACAACTTGCTTCTAGAACTTAGACACGCTTTAGCGCTCCATAGGAGTTCTACCGGAGCTGCCTACCGCCCGTTCATGGGGCAGTCACACATAGAGTATCAGGCAAGATACCTGGATGTGAAGACGAAGGAGAACGTTCTCCCCGGAAATGTTCCCAAGTGTGAGGGTTGTGGCTGCTTGACATACTTGATATTGCATTCTTTGAGGAGAGCTTGCGGAGGGAGCTTCTTATGGGACTTAGAATGGTCGAGGAGGTGGGCTGAGTTGTTGCTGTGCAGAGCTCGCTGAGCGTTTACCCTTTTTCGGCTCTTGCGGAACGGGCGAAGGAGGGGTTGTTAAGGTTTTAATTTGTAATAGGTGGGCGGGGCGCGGGGTGGGCAGGCAGATGATGTGTTTTTGCTAGGGGGGTGTAATGAGGGAGCGAAAAATTCGGTAAAGGGGCTGGAGCGGACGGAAGAGCTGGAGGAAGCTTGGGGGCTGGTCAGAGGTGGGAACACTGAGAAGGCGGATGCTAAGAGCAGCGAAGATGACGAGCTGGTATAAAAAATAGACGTGAAAGCCGGCCACAGAATAGAAGACGCTAAGTGTGACCTATCCGTGGGAAGAGGTAAGAGTGCGGGAGAGTCATAAGGACTGCACAGAGCCTAAGAATAAGTGGGAGCCCTTCTCGACGAAGCCTGTATTTCTTTATGAAGCCTGCCTTTCAGTTGTTAGCATGGGAAAGCAACGAGAAAAGGGGAACTTATGTGGATATGTGTGGCGATCAGGAGAAGCTAGCAGGATGCCTATGTTAGGATTGATATATGCTCCCGTCTTTCCCGTTCAGTTAGCTGTGTGGTAGTGCCTTCTGACACCAATCCGGCCGCTTGAGTGCTTATCCTTCATGTGTCTACCATTGAGAATGGGTCTTCATCTTGCCTTTATTCCTCCTTTCCACTCACATGCGGTTTTCACTTCTCCGTTTGCCCCTTTGGAGGCCCGGCCCTGTGGAGTTCTGTGGGGTGGTGCGGAGACTATGCAGCTCATCGGGAATGGTTTTCCAGCACGATAAGAATTTTTTTATGTACACAGAACCCTAACCACCCCTGAGGACACGAAGAAAGGGAGGGAAAATACAAAACTGCCACAACAATGACTCCACACTTGTAGAAGGTGCTTGGCCCCTCGGCCGAGAAGGCTTGGGCGCTGACGGCCTTGGGTGCACGGTGAGGGAGAGGGAATTTCAGACCCTTAGAGATAAGTTGCCTAAGGTAGAGTCGCTTGACATTAGAGGACATTTCTAGCTCGACAGCCTCCAGGATCAAAATTTCCGGAAAAGGCAATACGTTAGACTTTCGTCAAAGGATTTCCCACAGAGAGGGATTCATAACCCACAAGGTTAGACTAGAAAACAGGCACAATACCGGGCAGCAATATCCTCGTAGAGTTAATAGGCGGCATCTATGCGCGAAAGCTCACGGTACTCCGTACATATTATGAGTTCCACAACGGGAGCCATGGAGGATTCGGATTTCAAAGTTCTTGACTTTCTGAGGCAGCTTCCCATGGATCTATTCCTCCGCAAAATACAGTTAATGCCCATTCTTATATCCCGAATGGATTTTAGCTAAACTACATACAACGCTCAGGGGCACAACTCGCCAGCAATCTTTTTAACCTTGCTGAGCTTCTTGGGGAAATGCCAGAAGCGGGATTTAGCAACGGGAGTGATAGGAGGGAAGAGGCAGATGCGGTAGAGCTTGGAAGCCAGGTCCTGATCCGTGGGAAGTCCGTGGCTGATAACCTATAGAAATCAGGAATATAAATTAGCGTAAAGTCGGATTGAGGGGATAGTTTTCCAAAACGTGGAAGAAAGTTTTGGTTGAACCATGCATGGAGGTCATTAAGGGATCGAGAGGCTAATATGCAGAGAAGTACAAAGAGAATGCTATCATAGCAAACCCTTTTCAATAAAAACACCGCACATCGATATGTATCAAAACTCGCTCCCAGATCAATTGCCCATCCACAAATTCTCTGCTTAGCTGTTGCTGATTGCCACTGCCCTTCCTCCACTATGTGTGCCTCCGGCAGCATCAGCCTCACATCCTTTCCCGCAATCTCTCCTCCGTCCCCCTCCTTCCTCCTATCTTCTGCTCCTGTTCAAACAGTTAAGGAAACGGGGGATTGTATTAAAGGAAAGGGAAAGTATGCAAAACGCACCTAGACTGTTTACTTGATCGGGTATTAATGATATATGTGCAAAAACAAAAAATTCCGGAAGGAAGATAAAAGCAAGAACAAGAGCAATTTTTTCCCCTGGCTACTCATGTTCAACTATTGTGTCATTTGAAGGGCGGCGGTGTGTCGTCTGTTTGCTGGTTGTAACGTTTATTTTAGTGTTTGGGTCGGTCCAGAACGCCACAACAAGGGGAGGGAGCAATCATCTCCTCATCCTCGCGACAAAGTCCTTCTCTGCATCCACTTCCTCTTCCAACCTACCTGTCATAAGTTAACCAACCAACACTTCTCTCAGCATCCACCACATCTCATCTCTTCCCACTACCTCCATCGGTGGTTCTCCTCACTTATCTTTTTCTTTCCCGGTAATTCCCCACCTCTTTCGTCCTCCGCAGTGTGCACAACATCTGCTCCGACTGCTGTCAATCCGGCTGCCTCTTCCTTACTCTTCTTCTTTTAAGGTAAAAATTCCCTATTCCTACCTCCTTTAGGGTTTATATCACAATTTAATAAACTCTACGTTCTTCGTTTTCTTCATGGCTTCTTCTGACCTTTCCTTTTCCACTTCTGCCTATGGTTGCAGTTTCGGTCTCTTACAGGCCTGCTCAAATAATCCTCATTCTTCTCCTGACTACTCCAGTTATGCCCAGTGTTCCCAACAGTCCAGGCTGCTGGTAGGCCAGCCTATAGGCCGTAGGCCGGGCCAAGGCAGGCCGCTCCTAAAAATAGCCTAGGCCGATATAGGGCGAATCCCATCGGCCTACGGAAGCCTGTCAGGCCTGGTAGACGTGATAATGGCCTTGTCCCCTTTGCCCAAAGGCGCCCACCGAATGAGTGGCCAACAGTTATGATTGAATGTGGAGTTACCGAAAGCTTTGAGCACCTACGCACAGCTGCTTCCTGGTGGTCAGTACAACATAACTATGCAGTGCGGGCTGTAATCCTCGCTCATATTGACCGCAACCACTTGATTATCGACCTCGAGGTCTGGAGAAATCTGCCTGTCACAAACTCTCATCCGGACACACGGTCCAACAGCGCTTCCAGTTGTCCTGTCCATCCTAGACGGGGTCAGGATGACGGAAGACGACAATGTCTCGTCTTTGGACGGACTGGACGGGGCGACGGCAGTCGGACGGCGCTAGTCCTGGGTTTCCTTTTATGGATACAATATCACCCCATTAAAAAATTTATTTGTTTTACCTTATTTTTATTTTAACTTATTATTATTACGGGCTAGAACTGGCAATGAAATGGACTTTTTCTATACTGCTTATGATATAGAGGCAATTGCAGTTAATTTCCGTGCAAGTTTGTAACTTTCTCTTTTTTTTCCTGCTTTTTTTCTCCCGCTTTTTCTACAATTCTTTTGCATTTCTCTTTTATTTTTATCCTACTTTATTCAATTGTACTTCTTACTGTCATAACTCTCTTGCTCCTTTTGTTTATAGCTCTTTTCAGTTTACTAAAAATTGTATTTTTATTTTTATATGCTTTTTTTTTATAGTTCCTACGTTAACTGGTTATTTTATTTTTGCCTTTTTTTTTCCTATTGCCCTTGTTTCCTCATTTCTCATTACCCTTATTTTTACTTCTACTACTTCTCCCCGCAGAGGTTATCCTTCTATTGCGGTAAATGGGTTAAAAAGTGCAATTTGTTGGTATACGTTAGGATAACGGGAATTACTGCTAGGGCATGGTATAACTACTATCACACCACTGATAGCGAAGAGGTCAGAGCTGTGCTGGAACTGGCGAAGACTGCCTTCGAGGGGGAGGACATGGGGTGGGTCAATTTGAAGTTTTGTTGTTTAGCACACTCACTCCCGATAGGTGGGAGGGTAGGATGAGGAAATTAGAAGAGAAGGTGGTAACGAAGGAATTGATTCGTTGGTAGAAATCACCTCGGTAGCCCATAATACAAAGAAGTTCTGCTCCGAACTTGCGATCAAGAATCATGTTAGTAGGTTGAAAGTCACTTGTAAGTCCTGCCTTCCACCACCGATGGGAAAATGCACCCAAGTTGCTGGCCTACTCCCCACAGCTACCCTCCTGCAGGCCTTCCGGTGGGTCGCGGGTTCGTTGGGTTAGCCCGGGCCCTTTATTGGGCCGGGCTGGGTAAATTGGGTTGGGCCCGCCCTAGCGCAAGCCCGGCAAACCTAGCGAATATTTTGTCTCATTTCCGATTTTCATGATACTTCAAGTCATGATCACTACGGAAACTGGAATCTGAGCACACAGAATTCATGAAGACTGTGACCGTGACTATCCGCGATTAGGGGAAAGGTCCAAGCAGAACCTTGTTCCAATAGAGAGCGCATAGTGAAAATCTAGTCGGAAACCTGATTAGATGTTGGGGATTCTGAGCATTTCAAAAATGAGAAATCGAGGAGCTTCGACGAGAGCACACAAGGTCTGTTCTTTTTACCATCTACTCAACTGACCCTTTTGCGTTCCTCCCCCTATATCACTTTTCTCTTCTCCCTCAAACTTGTGTGTATACAAAACATGAAACAATGAGTTTTTGTTCTATTATGAGTAGTGTGGTCTCCAGCCCTCCGGCTATTCTACAAACACTTAGTCCACACTCAGAGCCTTTGCCATACGACTTAGAATAAGCAGAAGTCCCCGCCTAAGAACTCGTCGAAGAAAGCGAGTTAAGCCCACTGGGTTCATTGGGTTAACCCGGGTTTTCCTTTCTTGGGCTGGGTTGGGCTTGGGCTGGGTCGGGTTTGCCCTTTTTTGACCCGTGTTAGCCCATTGGAAGGCTTGAACTGTTCTAACCAGGCGACAATATTCGGCAGAAGAAGTGAACCAATCCTAAGCGTACAACTGCTTCTTCGGATGTGACCACGGAAGAGGACATTTCTTCGGTAAGCTTAAAGTTTTAATGGCCCACAACCTGCTCTGACATTCAACAGACTCGAAAGAAGCAAACACCAATCTGAAGTACCAGACCACATATTCGAAGGTCAGCATGCTGGACGCCGAGAAGAAATTTGGCTTTACCTTCAGGAAATTTGAAGCCTCAAAAACCGCTCCCGTGGAACCAGCGATGAAGGTGCCAATTAACCCCACCGGAAACGGGCCAATTTGTCGATAATTAGGAAGACAAATACGAGGAAGACGAAGAGGTACTTGGCGCGGGGGATGAAGACGATGGAGAGAGTGGTGCACAAATTGGCGGAAAGAGTGGAGGAAGGAGGGATAGCAATGAAATAGACCAACAGGTGCACATGCCCTCGCGGAGGGTTCTACGTAAGGATGAAATGCAAGAGCCGGACCCAAATGTAGTATAGCATGAATATCAACTGGCCGCGCCTGAGTTTTGATGTGATGCAGGATGGGCTGGGTGATGTGCGATGGGGATACCTTCAGAATAACTTCTACAGCAAAGGATAATGAAGTTCCAGTAATGAAATTGAGTGGGCTGCAGGCGATGCAGCAGTGTCTGCCCCCCCGCCTCTCCAATCCACCGCTAACCATCAAATAGCGAAATAAGAAGACAACAAAGACGACGACGAAGACGACGTAGAGGAGGGCCCGATCCTCCAATCTCGCTTGCTCCAATGCCCGACTACAACAAACCGCATTCGTGCCGATCCGCATGCCCACAATGCCGTTTCGGTGGCTGAAAGCGGCAATGTGTACAACGGGGATCTATCGTCGCACTATAAATCTTTCGAGAGCCCGGGTTCCGCCATCCCCGCGGGTCCAAACAAACCTACGGCAATGCTCAGGATGCACAGACAAATAGAAGGGCATGCTATTGATTGGTCTTCTAATCCACGTACCAGCGCCTACTCTTGTCGGGAGGGGGGGGTCCTTGCGGAGTGGGAACAGCCCGCGCGGTAACGTCCCTGATCGGGAAGCGGGACGCTATACCGAACCGGGCCGTGGGGGCGGGGCTGAAAAAAATATTGCGATAAAGAGTGAAAAGGCCACGATACACAATAAAGAGTAACAGCCGGTTACACCATGGGTCGAGTCAAAGCCCGGAAAGAAGATCTTTTCGAAAAGACAATCGCTCGTGCCATTCAGGCCTTTCAGAAAGGCAATTACCCATCGATTACAGCCACAGCACAAGCTTTTGACCTGCCTAAATCGACTCTTGCATACCGGTTAAAAGGTGAACGAGTTTCTCGGCGTGAGGCACATATTGAGCAACAGCTCCTGACACCTGTTGAAGAGAGAGCAGTTGTCCGATGGATAAAAAAGTTGGATGATTGGGGCTTTCCCCCTCATTTGGACATGGAAAAGGGAATGGCATATATGTTAGTAGGAAAGAAGAAGCAGGACTTAATGGGAACTTTGGTGGGAAAGTGATGGATTACCCATTTCCTAAATCGGCATCCTGATATTGCTTCGCGGTATAGTGGAAATCTGGACCGACAACGGGCATATGCGAGTGATCCAGGCAAGATCAAGGACTACTTTCGCAAATTTAATCGTCTTCGGATAACTCACAACCTTCAACCAGAGAATATTTACAACATCGATGAAAAAGGTTTTATGATGGGAATGTCAGCTAGGACCAAGGTTGTTACAAGAGTTGGAAGGAGGAATCCTAGAGTTACGCATGATGGTAAAAGAGAGCTTATTACAGACTTGGAGACTATTTGTGGAGATGGTACATCTATGTCTCCATTTTTGATTTTTAAGGCTAAAGCTGGGCATTCAATGGGATGGTATTCAAGCCTTGACGATCCTGATGTACTCTTGGCCTACTCGGATAAAGGATGGACTGATGATTCCCTTGGTTATGAATATATCTCTCGGCACTTCATTAAATTTGCCAATACCCCAACCACTTCCAACCACAAGTGACTCCTTATTCTTGATGGTTACTCCTCCCATATCAACTGGGATTTCTGTATGTTCTGCTTAGAGCATAACATAATTCTCCTCTGTCTTCCTGCTCATTCTACTTGTTTGTTATAACCCTTAAATGTTGCAGTTTTCAGCCCATTGCAGCACTTTTACAGACTTGTAGTAGATGACTTTTCTTGGCACCATGGAGGTGGAATTCACAAAGGAGTATTTTGGCCTTTATTGAAAAAGGCACGCATGGCAGCAATTACTTCGGACAATATTCATGCTGGGTTCCGGGCTTGTGGGTTGATTCCCTTCTGCCAAAAGGTTGTTCTTGACCGACTTCAATTTTCCACCGCCAGCCAAACCCCACAACGACAACCTCCAACCACCCCAGCACGACACCTCCAAACCCCTCGCAAAAGTACAGATTTCCGCCGAGAGACTAATAAAGTTCTTGCTGCAGTTGGACATGCATCACAGGAAGAACTACGAAGACTTATTTCACGCTTAGGTGAGCTTGGAGCAGCAGCCCAAGCCAACCTCCAAATTGCGGAAGAGTGTCACCGGATTGACCGGCAAAAGGCTACTTGTCTTACTCAAAAGGCTGATAAGCGTCGCCTAACAACTGCCCGAGTCATTGATGGTACTGAGGCCATGCGGCTTTATCAACTTCGTGATAAAGCTGACACTGAGAGGCGGCAGCGAAAAGCAAAAAAATACCCCCCTCCATCCTCCAAACCAACCAAAAATATTCGGATTACTACTCCTCGCATCCGCCGGCGTCAGGTCACCTTCATATCACCGTCTTCTCCAGCAGCACACACTTTTTCCTCTCCCGAAAGCGTCACAATCATTAGTGACAGTGATACGGCCGAATTCTCTCCTACTTCACCTACCCCCCCACCCCGCCGACTTCGACAACCACCCCAAATGGTTCCTCTAGCAACTCCAACGAACCGAAGGCTACCTACAGCCCCATTCCGCATGGTTCTCCGTGATCCTAGGCCTTGACCTGCTTTGTTTTCTTCCTATTCTTCCTTCCTTCTCATCTTTCTGTTTTTTCCCATTTATTTTCCCCACATTTTTTTTTTTTTACCTATCTTCCTTGATCTTGTTCTCCTACTCATACTCTATTACTGCTTTTTTTGTTGGCCCTGTTTGGTTTAATATTGATCAAGTTGTTGCATTTTTTACTACTCTTCTCCGTTGTCCCGCTTCCATATCCTGTCCCGCTTCGCCGTCGGGGACGTTATTATTTTTTACAAGTCGCAAAATGGTTCCTGGCTAGTGCTTGATATACTTTTGGTCAATCTCTAGAATAAATGGTTATGGCGGGAATCTTCTTGTTTGTCTTGTGAACCGTGTGCTGCAGTGATGGAACCTTTCTATGTATAATATAGGGGAAATTGATATCATCAATATTATCATAGCAGATTTGAGCCCGCCACCCTTGCCACTAGACTTCTAGGGGAGGCGGTAGGCACAAACTGACTTCTATTGTACTGATTCCATACTTGTGCACTCAGGTGAATATGATAATAGGGGTAGGAATGTATTTCGCGGGAGCCCATCACAGATAATGACTCATTTAGCGTTCCCATGCAATGGGAAATCTTTTTAATGTTATCGTAACCCAAGTGTCTCTACTGGTGATGAAAACGAGGTGGGTAGCAGGAGGAATTGTAGTCCTGGCTGACTTAAGCTCTAGTGAAAGCCCATGCTCTTACGGAGCGAGGTCTTCATCACGTGCACTGTAAAAAGCATCCGGGCAGTGAGGGAACGGTGAGCAAGCTCAAATCTACCCTACATTCATAGTGGTAGTCAGATTACTTGACAGCTTGATTGGGGGTTGTTAAGGAGTGCGGCCGAAGGATCAACCCATCCTTGAATCCTTCCATCCCTCCAATTGATTATGACGGCCATTGTGCCGCTGCTGCGATGTTGGGAATACCTCCTTCAGCTAGTTGCCCACGCTTTCGTCCGGCCAGGCCTGCCTATTGTGGTTGTCGGGGGAATTGTAGTTCCAACTCGGTTATAAGTGGAACCATTAGAGCCTATGGTCTACTGGTAGATATCATGACATAATGTTATTATTATTATAGTAGTGATACCAGATCACCAGATACGTTATGCTGGAAAGAAACAACTTGCCAAGCAGGTTACCGGTATCCTATTTTAAAACTGGGCTAGTACCGTACCTTAGACTCCCCGTGATTCTTCAGTTTTTCTTTCTTTTTCTCCCTCTAGGGGGACGAGACCATAGCTGCAGTGTTTCTTTAGAGTCTTGTGATGGAGGAGAATAGCAACCAATGACTGACTTGCACAGCGGTAGGTAGGAACACTGAAGGACTCTGTGGGAACTGGGGTAGTGGTAGGACGTGCACAAAAGCGTATGGTAAGGTAAAAATTGTTTCGCTCTCTCTTTTTCTAAACTAACGGTAAAGACAGGTGTATAAGTAAAACATAAACAACGTATCGCCATCATTCCATGAATCACCACACCTATCCGTATTCTCCAAAACATGCTATCCTTTCCTCCATACACTCCCGTAGTAACAAAGGAAAGACATGTCCGGAGAATCTTCCAACCTCCACACTAGTCTATCAGATATCGGAACTCTTCGCCAGACTCCCGAAACCTCCACAATCTGTCTCAATCGACCAACGTCGATCTAGAACCTTCAACAGAGAGAAGGTGGGTCTCATAGGGCAGTACTGTACGGTACACCTGAGGAAAAACAAAAAAATTAAAATGAAAAAAGAATAAGCGGGGAATACTTTATGACATTATGCTATTGTCTAACCTATTGGCGCTCATACACTACGTCCGGGTATGTACTGAAAAGGAAACATGCAGGTTAGTTAGCACACACCTTTCTATGATAGTCTACTATGAACAGCGATCGGATGGGGCTCTTATCATGGCGTCTTGCTTGCTCACCCAGAACATAGGCACGCTTGCAAGAGCAGTAGGAGTCCCGCCGCAGAGGCCCGCCAAAGCAGGCCAGAGCCCTGGGCTCGTTCATGGGGCAGCCGCAGACGGCCCACAAGGTGGCATACCAGGGGCAATCTATGGGGGGCGCATTCTGGTGGGAAGTGTTCCCCGGTGTGACGCTTGTGCTGGATTGGGGTAGCCCGATATTTTTTTTATTATACTTTGGGCAGGGTTTGCGGAGGGAGTTTCTCCCCGGATTTAGAATTGCTCAGAGGGCAAACCTGGTAGTTATCCGGAGTTCGGTGGAGTTTACAGCAAAGATTCACAATCGAGAGGGTTTTTCTGCATCTCGCAGAACTTAAAATCACTTGTCCAATATGACTCTTGTGATTTGATCGTACTCACAACTTTTCTTATCGACCATTGAGACAGCTTGTGCCAGCGCAAACAGAAAGTTCCCCCGCCCGAATCCTGGCAATAATGCCCGAACCCGGATCTACAGCACTAGAAGTCGACCAGATTCTGGGCCACTTCCGAATAGAGATGTAGTATTTATGTGTAGACTAAACCATGTTAGGAAATTCTAATGATACTAGTCGAATATTATTTTTTTTCGTGTCGGCAAAGAGTGAGAGCCGCTCCCAAAATGAGTAGTAGTACGAGTGATCAAGCATGATGGCGGATTCAACATTCTTGTACGATTATGGTAGCACCCTGCGAACAGATAAAGTCTAACGCGAAAGCGCAACTTGAATGTATATCATATATATTGCTCGATAGGAGTAACTGGCCAGCTATGCCGCAACCAAAAAATGAAGTAAAGCTAGAACTGTAAACCCAAACATCCCCCCCCCTCACCCCCTACACTCACATTTTATGATAATTATCCACCCACGGGCTACCCACTTTCTTCATCGAAGGCTCTGATTCCCAGGCGACAGTATTGAGGTTAGTCAAATTATTAGATGAGCTAGCCGGCGGGTCAACGGAGGAGCCCCAGAGCTTTTCCTTGATGTCTGACTTCGCTGTTCCCGCCGCTAAGGTCGGCCTCGACCATCCTAGTCATCGGTACCTTGGATGGAGAGGTCCTCCCTTATATGATACCATACCATAGAATCAGAACAGATTAATTCTCCATTGCTTTTGGACAAGTTGAGCATTGTTAAAATCAGCCATTTTTGGTGTAAAATGGGGAAGTGTCAGCGAATTTTGCAGATAGCCTCGTACATAGTGGCTCGACCCTCTAGGGGTCGGGGACATGGGTACAATACAGGAGCACAGGTATCAACACAAATAGAGCATATTTTCCATTCAACTGTGTAGCGCTCATGTAGCGCACTCTTGAATTAAGCTATCTGTGACAGCGAATAACGGAAATTTAATAATACACAAGGACAAGGTCAAACGCATGTAAGGCAAAAGTTAACATCCACAGCAAATAAAAATAAAAAAAACAAACACGCAAATCAGGCAGCCACACCAAGTTTTTGCCCTCCAATAAGAGTCCGGAACTGCGCCAAAGAAACACCGTCGTGATACAAATATTAAAGCCATGATACCGAATCCCAAACCCCACCAACCCCAGATCCTGTAGAAAAAGGAAACCCGATCATCCTCACGTAATCACAAATATGGCATCCAAAGGTTGTCAAGTTGTGCCAAGTTCATTGGGTTTGATGCCTTCGAAATGAAATCGATAACAGTTTGGTTGGCCGGGATACCGCCAGCACCGCTTGACTGTGCTAATGATGTCGCTCTACGAACGATAATTTCTGAGTTGGCTTGTACCCGTTCTCGCAGTTGCTGTTCCCCTATACTAGAACGATGCTGTTGAGTGAACCAGAAAATCATCTCGTCGCGCACAAACACACTCAGATGTTGTTCGAGTTCAAACTGCGATTAATGTTAGGACATGCTCAAGTGTATGAATAGGTGGCAAGAAAATTCTGTAACATACCTCAGGTTCCGTAAGACAGCGTGCAATGGCCATGACGGCACAAGAAAATATTCCTTCAATAGCAATCGGGCCCATTAGTGTTTGAATATTCGGACTAAAGCGGAATGGGACCGATTCGTTGTTGTGGAAGTATGCGTTAGTTGATGCCATAGCAGGGATTAATTCGGACCCCCAAATATTTCCAGTCTCTCTAGCAATAAACATTTTGTGCGGGAACCGACTGCCCATACTCATAACATAAGTCATGAAAGTCAAAGCCGCATACTGATAGCTGAATTGACGACGGAAGAGGAAGAATTCCGTGAATGAGGCATACGATTTGGTCATGAACTGTCCATAGTTAATCAATATACTCCAAACAACATTTCAAGTTACCTACCTCAAGCGCAATGTTAGGGGGAACCATGGTTGATTGAATAGAATTAAATATTTCCAACTTGATGTTTGCGTCAACCTGCTGCTGCCCGCCTCTGCCGGGATCCAGCGAGGCAATAACCTTCTTGAGCGAGAAGATTAAGGGATCATCCTTGCTCATTCCTGTCCTCCGGCAATGGTCTTCATAAATGCCCTGCAAGGATATGTAGGAGGCATCATCCTGAACGATTCTAATATGCGGTGCCAAGGGGACCATCAGTGGCAAATGGAAGCCGAGATTTCGGCGACGGCTTTCCTTTCTCCTAGCAAGTGCACTATACATATTCTATTAGCTTCAGACGATCACCTAACTCTAGAGAACATACCCATTGAAAATACGGAAAAGTTGCAATATCCTCTCCTCTCTGCGACAGTGCCTTGCAGCAGGGTGTTGGATTGCAAAAGCATGTACGCTTCCATCATGTCCCCTCAATTTTAGGCGTCGGTGGCACACACCATACCCGCGGACAACATCTACTCGGGGGAGGAAGCGATCAATACGAACGAAGTCCTTGTTGTTGTCCTTGTGCTGCGCAGGTGTTAGTAGGTGAAAATAGGGCGGGGATTGAGATTATTTACCAGAAGGTATTGGCCAGGAACCTCGACATCGTCGAACCTCTGAAACCTGAACTCGCTCAAGTGAGGGCTATATGCTTCAAGGTTCTGATTAGGCGGTCGACGATCAAGCTTCTCCTCAAATCTATCCCTCCAGCGCCGCAGCCTCTCAATATACGAGAACAAATTGAGGCGTTCGTTTACAAAGTCTGCCTCAAACGCGACCCGGATATGAGCAGGGAGAATCGTCTCCGCGAAGCGAGTGATGTTGGATTCAGTAGAGGGTGGGAGCTTCGAGTCCTCAAGTGAAGGGTTCATCCTCGCAATCCACTGTAATTTGTTAGTTGGGCTTAGCTGACCTGCACGCGTTCATTGTAATGTGAATCTTACCTGCAGTCCGTCATTCAAAAGCGCAACAATCAGTCTATATGCGTCTTCATCCGGTGGGCACTTGAAGAATTTTTGTATTTGATCGCCCATAGTCTCCATTGAAAGAGCAAGGAGAGGGAACGCAGTCTTAAGAACAGACATAATCTCCTCTGCGTATTCCCAAGGTAAACGCTTGACTGGTGGCTGGGGACTGGGCACAGCGGGGGTGGGTGATGACATATTCTGCCCTGTTGGAACCGGTGCCGGAGATCCGGCCTCTGTTTTGTGTTAGATAATTAACGGGAAATCGAGCATGGAAAACGTACTGATAACTTGGGGACCAGAACTTATGGCAGACTGAGGGCTAGACGCCATTCCTGTTTCAATTCCATTGGTTTGTGTTTGTATCGTGACACTAGTCTGGCGGCCTGAAAGAATTGCTTGACCAACAATCGGAGAACCAGCCTTTCCACGATTTGATGCTGCTGCCTGGGCGGTCTGCTTCTTAATAACTTGGTAATCCTCACGGCTTGTGCGCAGCAAGAAGTATAAGGCCTTGAGAAGTTAGAAAGTAGATAGTGTGAAGAAATGACAACGACCTACCTGAGGAAAGTGTTTGGCGATCTTAATTAGAACTGTTCGTGCAAGGCGAGCTTCCTTATGGGAGAGCGAGGTTAAAAGCTGCGGGATGTAGGTGATCCAGTACCAAATCGGAATGTCGCCCTTGTAAGCATCAAACGCCCCAGAGATCGAGGCACTAGCGTCATCTAAACTCAATAACCAAAGGACTCGTCCCAGTAACTTCCTTGCTTTCCCACTCTTGTAAAGACCAGCCGCTTCTAAATAGCAGCTAACAGCATTAACCGCGGGTTGCATATCTTGGGGATTCTCCCTAAATAGCGAGTCATTATAGTAGCCCCATTCTGCCCAGGCTTTTGGTAGCTTGAGGTCGTGGTAAAGCGCGAGACCAAAGGCCTCATTGGCGTCTTCTTTCTGCTTAAGTTTTGACAAAAACATTCCTTTTAGGGTGTAGAACTCGGCCTTTTGACCAGCTCCGAAATATCCTAGATTCGTATTATTGATCACCTCAAGTCCCTGTGTAAGTTCGTTGGGGTTCTGGTAGTGACACTTAGCCTGCTCCCGGAGTTTGAGGAAGGCCTCTTGTATCTCGATGTTTGGTAGGGTGTAGATTTTACTCAATTGATTGATGCACACCTCCGGGAGTTGATGTTTCCGAGCAACATGGGCAAAGCGATTGATAATCCAAGCAGTCTCATGGTATCCGCGATAGGCGTAAGAACTGTTGCTGCTGCCACCTGCGCTTTGGGCTTGACCTGGAAGAAGTGGCAGGTAAGTGTTGTTAATTGAATGGAATATGTGTTGCCTCCAGGTAACGAGATCGCGCCAGCTATTTATATCATCCCAAACATTTGGTAACCGATCTCTCCAAGTACCCAATAGCATCTTAAGCTCTTGTGACTTAGCATCGAGGTTCTGCGCAGTTGTTGTAGAAAGGCTACTGTAGATAACGCTCGCATCGTGTAACTCAACAAGTTGCTGGAACGCTTGAAGGAGGGGAATATGTGCGTTGGTGATCCTCCGAGGTAGGTTATGCCACTTGCGAAGGGATAATTGGATGGCTTCGTCGCATAACCTAGAAAATTCTCCCGGCACTTCTGTTTTCTGGTGAACTTTCTGCAATGCCATAAAAGCAGCGAAAAAGTACCGTCGCGGGGTCGGGGCATCCATGAGGGATTTGATAGTAGAATCCATGCGCTCCCCGTCTGCTCCATTCCAATTCTCCAACAATCTCCAACCGCACTCCAAAAGAAGGTCATTATAATTCTCATGTTTGGCGAACTCGCTTAAAATCTCCCACTGTTGTAGTTTTTGCGCGCAAATAACCCAGTGGTCTTCCCAAAGATTATATTCAGAACTTGAGAATGGTAGAGCTCCCGTACGTGCTTTGATTTGAGCACCCTCATACATCTGCTGGGCCTTATCCCACATCCCGTTCTGCTCGTACGAAATGGCAGCGTTGGTCTCTAAGTATTGGGCCCGTCGTCGCCACAGGCCGTAGAACAGGTCCTCTTCAGAAAGCATGGAATACATTTCCGCCAGCGCATCTAAGTTGCTCTCACGCACAACAAGACTGTCCATAGGAGGAACGTTCGCCGAGTCTTCGAGGAGATGAATCGCGGAGTACCAGGAATCGTGTGTTTTGCTAAGGAATTTGACCATGTGTGGAGGTAAGGTTAATTTCGGGGATGCGCGCTCAACTCCTTCAAGGATACTTTGGATGACATTGGGCCGCTTGTCCATTTGTCGGTGATGCCATTCCTTGGATAGAAGCGAAACAATACCCCGTAAAAGATCTTGGCGATCCTCCTTGCCCAATGCCGACCAACATAACGGGAACAGCGCAACCCATATTTGATGTCCTACCTTCGGATCGAGATGTTGAAGTTGAGCCATTGGCTCAAAGATATCCCCAGCTCTTACCTCCGCCAAACTTTGGCAAAACCTTCTATGACGAACCATGAAATCTTCAAACTTTTCGTCCAGCATCAAAGAATCCCTTCGCTCATCTAATACATATGCCATTACTGCGGAAGATGCTGGTGCGACTCTTAGATCGTCCTCATGAAGTTCAATCCGGAGATCCATATCCACCGACCCAAAAAGTAAATGCGATGCTTGATTTAGCCAATAGGAATCCGCAAGGATTTCCCAATTTTGAGATGCCAAAACAAAGCTGAGTCGATTGCTAATCGTCCGCGAGAGACTCCGGTCAAAGATTTGCAAGAACCGATTACGCATGTTAACATCTTTCGCCCGTGTTCCGATCAAAAAGGCCGGTTCAAGCCGGACCGTAAGCTCTGTCTTGGTGATCACGGGGTCTTCGTATATATCAATCACCAAGTCCAAAAAGCTACTGCAAAGTGCTGGATCAGGTCTTGACTCGAATGACAGCATCTTCGATAATACAGCTATTTTTTCCTTTAACGTCGGGAAAGACTCCGTCGATCCAAATACCCATCCTCGCACAATATGTAAAATTTTCAAACATAACTCCGAGCTTGAAGACCTCTCAACCAACTGAGCCATCACACTCAAGAAGGGCCTACGCTGGTCCCCCAGCACAGATACCCTTGCGGACGCAACGTCTATCACCATTCGAAGGAGCTCTGTCGTAGTGTCTGGATCAAAAACCTGAGAATTACCTCCAGTGTTTGGTTCTGTCTTAGCCGAATTCGGCAGATTGACCACTGGCGCAGGTCCACCCGGAGGTGCCGAAAGGTGGTCTTTCCCAAGTTTCTGAAACGCTTTCATGAGCGCCGGTATGTGGTCATCTATAACGGTCGGACGTTTCTCAGATAAGGTCCAAAGGATATTGACACTGGACATGAGATTGGTGTTGAGATTCTCCTGCACAATGGTAGTGAGTATGGAAATAAACGAGTCGGATGGCGAGTCCGTCTGCTCCTCCTCCTCCTCTTCCCCTTCCACCTTAGTAGCAGGAATGGCCTGAAGCACCCGCGCAAGCACCGGCTGAAGACTCTTTTGTACTTCGGCGTTATCAGACCTTAGGGACTTCTCCAGTATTTTTTGGATTTGCGGCAGGTGTTGCATGATCCAGTCATCAGATTTGAGATCAACAATTATCCCTATGACCCGTAACCCATTAAGGAACCCGGGAAGTGTGTCTTTCGTGATATCATTGAGAACAAGGTGTTTTTCGGTGACCTTCGGGAACAAATCGATATCTAGATCCCCCCAGTACCTTGGGCTAAGAAACTCCTTCAGCAAACCAAGTGCATTCCAGCATAGTTCACTGGAAGAAAATTTCTCCTGGAGGCCGCAAATAAATGTCACCAAATGCTTGACTACGTGCATACGAAGCACAGTTGGAACCGCATATTCCGCTTTGTCCGAGTTGGACACAGAGCCAGGAGCCGGCGGGGACCGTGAGTCTGCCGGCAATTGACCGTACTTCCGCTTTCTGGATGGTGAGGCCTCAGGGCTGGTCCTCGAAGCCTCAGAAATTCGACGCTTTTCCCAATCCCGAATTAAAATGATAAGATTGATGGATAACTTTTTGTTTTCTGTTGACGGGTTCGGAAAATGAAGAACAAGCTTGGGTAAGGAGGTAACGATCCAACTCAAAAAATGCTCTCTAGACTCGTAAAACAAATCACCGTGCTTCACGAGAAACTGAAATATATTGGTCATTTGTTGCTGATTGTGCCCCTCCTCAGACAAAATGCGCCGGGGCCATCTAGCCCAGATCGGATACCGAGGGTCACTAACATTTGGTACTCGCTTTTTTAGCACCGGAGCGATAAGTTCGAGAGCTTGTGTGACTAAGGCTCTTCCTTCGTGTTGATGTGCCTTCAATAAGGCTACATAAATCTGAATTACAATCTTCGAAGGTGTATCGTAGTGGCGAATGAAGAAAGCAATCAAGACATACGCCGCCTGTTTATTGACTATATCCTCAAGTTTGATATAGTTCCAGCCAAATTTGATGACATCTTTTCTGGCTTCATTCAAGATGGTATTATGATCCCTAATCAAAAGGGCTGACATCTGCAGAAGTTCCATCCGGGAGTGATCTAATCCAGGAGAGGCGTCATCCCCCAGATCTCCAAGGTTTGGCCTCCAGATTTTGGAGTGAATGGCTTCAATCATATTTCTGTCAACAAGTTTTTGTCCGTTAACGGGTTTAGCCCCGCGCTGAACATCCATAGCAAGTATGGGATTAACCAGGTAATGAAAGGCAAATGTTTTGGTCTCCTGAGTCGAGGATTTCCCGGAATACAAATCCAGACACCTATATATCACATTTCGCCACTGTTCAATGGACCCGCCACATATGATCCGAGAATAGATGTGGCTGGTCAGAGCATTAGATCTCTTAAGCTTGTTAGATGTCCGTGCGTCGATCACCTTCAAATAGTCAGAAATAGCCCGCTGAGAAAAGGAGGAATCAAAAACGTACCTGGAAAAGGAACTCCAAATCGTCTTCCGCATATGTGAGATAGGTCATAAATATCTCGAGTAATGTCTCAGAAGATTGTTCAACAGCCAATCTAACAGGAACCGCAACCTTCCCTTCCTTCAATCTATCTCTCAATTCAATCCCAGCCCGAAGCAATTTCTCCATCAAATCGCGATTTTGCACAAGCCAGTCTTTACTTCCAGGGTGCTTCACGATGGCGTTAACAATATTTGCCGCGTTTACTGTAGCAATGAATCTGTCTTCCATCCTGATATCCGAGTGGATCGTTGATTCCACAAAACGTGGGACGTCACCACAAACAACATTACGCAATGGCCCACTAGTGTCATCTGCAAGAAGCTGCCAAAAAATCCTGCCGTATTTGATATCGATTAGCTTGGGCTTCATAAACGCCCAGGTGTCGCTAGGATATCGATTGACGAATTTCAAGAGAGGAGCTCTAAATGGACTATGCCGTGTTCGCCGAAGTTTTTCCTCTAGATCTATTACAATCTTAAACATTTCTTCCAAGAACTGCACTGCTGCCGGTGGAAGCAAGTGGAATATGTTTAATATTGACGCTATGACTCGAATGTTTTGGTTCTGCTCGAGCAATTTGAATGAGGTCTGCTGGAGGGTATTTGGTTCGGCCAAGTTCTTCAGGTGGTCTAGTAACCTACTACCAATCTCCACCTTGAAGTAATTCGTCAGAAGCTCCAGTAGTCTTGCCAACCCCTCCAAACCTGCAACATTTAATCTCTTTGGGTCAGAAAGGTTCATCAGGATCGGGCGAAGACCGTTCTGGAGGAGATCCTTTGGCAACTTATTTGTCTGTGCAAGGACCCCTTTAAGCCCCGAATTTGCCGCGTCGATGACCTCCGGAGATTTTGAGTAAAGAGATTTGAAAAACACTGAAATAATCCGCCCTCTTGTTTGGGTTTTGTCAGGGGAAGCGAAATCGGGGTATGTAATTGCCATAGACAATAGCTTAATGCAAACTACCCGTAAGTTGAGGACGGACTCAGTTGTTCGGTGTTCGGGGACACGGTTGTTCGACAGGGCATCGTCATCAGCATCTGCAAGGGCAAGTGCTTCCATCATAAGACGATTCATCTCCTCGTTGAATTCCAGAAAGGCGGGTTGGAGGCTGAGACAAAAAGTTATAGCATCGATATAGCCAATCTGACTCGCAAACGGAAGGGCGCGAAGTGGCTTGTTGAAAATAGGTGTTAACAAGCGATCTTTGACAGGAGTCATTAATGTGTGTATTTCTATGTCAAGTATACTCGACAAGGTTGCAAAAGATTTCTGCGCCGTTTCCCTCACATGCTTATTAGGATTGGATATTTCGCAAATGAGCAAAGCGCATAAGTTGAAACTTTTCGAGTGATACGTCGTGATTTCCTCCTTAGTGACATTTTTGTTGCAACTCCGCAGAACAAGATCAAGTGTGGATTGGGCACATTCTCGAGTGCTAGCCGGAAGGTCTGGAGGCATGTCCTTGATGACATATAACAAGGCCCGAACAAAATCGTGTTGACGGTCCACCATCCAAGCCTCTCCCAAATCGAGATCCTCAGTCAGTGCACGAATCCCTAAGCACCCACCAGATTTAGGATACCATTCCTCTTCATAACAGCAATGACAGAAGGTTTTCGCCATTGAAAGAAAGAAGGGAAGTTTATGAACGTTCTCCGTTGATCCAAAGAGGGTAGCCGCAGCGTCGTAGATCACCTTCAATGCTTTCTTGACCAGTTCTCTTACAGCTTTACTCTCCGAAGAGAAGCAATGGGCGAGAGCCTCAGACAAGCTTCTGTTGTCAAGATACATTGGGCCTTCGCCACTATTGACGACAAACTGCTGTTTCTTTTGTCGCATTTCTGTTGTTGCTCTCCCTACTTCCAAGATTGTGAAATGCCGGCATACATCAAACACTAGTGAGGAGGCATCCTCCTCAAGCTCAGGGATAGCAACGGCGTGTATAACTGACTCCAGAAGTTTCCGGAGGACAACTTCTTGGTCGTGCTTTTTAAAAACAGGTTTATGTCGGTCGGAGGATGGAATACGAGCATCTACGAGATCCGATGATCCGCCTGCCAAATCGTTGGCCTGTAACCGGACTAGCAGAGCGAAATCCTCTGGTAGCGGATCGTACCCCACAAAAAGTTTTAGAGCGGAGCTCAAAAGCCTCAGAGATTGCTGTTTATAAAATAGGTCGGTCTTTTTATCTTGTGTGGTTTTCAAAAGCTTGTTATCAAATATCTTTTCCACAGCTAGGTCAACCGCGCGAAGCACTGGGAACGCCCGTTCACCGGGCGCTCCATGGAGTTTAACATTAACGCTGCAATCGTCATCGGCATAAAGCCCGAACGCCAGAGAAGGAGGATGTGTCAAAAACCGACGATTTCTACCCCCAAGTTTGCCTAAAATTCGCATAGTCGTGTGGCTGTGAACATGGCTGTAGGGTAACGGTTTGAGGTGATCCCATAGCGCAGCCATCAGATCGTCAATAACAGGGGCCATGATGGGATCCAGATAGTCTGCCGTCAAATTGTCCACACAAAGCTCGAGCGTCCTCAATCCTTGAGTAACCAACTCCTGTCCGGCCCTGAGAGCTACCACTAACGGCTTCATCAAATAGCTCAAGTGTGGCAAGAGATTGCTCAAGCGTGCTGGGACCGTGAGACACAATTCAACGTACAGATCCCTCTCCTGGACTTTCCGAGCCGAATTCAGCAGAGTGTTTAAAACCTCGAGAAGGGTTTCCAGAAGAGGCAAAATCTCTTTGTATAGGTGTTCAAACCTCCCACCACCTATGCTGCGAAACAAGGACCTCAGAAGCAGGAAGTAATTCATGGGCTCCTCCGCAGTGGTTGATAGACTGATCGACTTGAGAACAATCTTACTAACGTGCGGTAGCAGGACTTGTTCATTCTGAGCCGAGAAAAGAGTGACGGCCATAAAGGACAATTTGAAGAGCCGTAACAGCACTTGTGACTTCCTTGGATCTTTAGTCCCCACTTCCTCGATATGACCCATTAAAAACTGGAGAAGCATCCCACAGAAGCTTGGAGAAGTCGCTTCACTAGCGAGGAAAAACTGGGGGACATGCAGGAGCGCCGTATGTTCAAACATCATCTCATACAGATGCGGAATTTCGGAATGGAACACTTCGTGGAAAGTTGCCGGGTCGATGCAATGAAATACGGTCGCAAAAGTCTCCAATAATTCCTTCTCTTCCTTTCCATTCGGAACCATAAAGTGATTGGTTAGGAAGTCTACCGGCGAGGTATTTGGATCAGATACTTTCGCTTCATGCTCAACGCCGTAGTATCGAAAGACTCTGGCTCCCTCTCGAAATAGTCCGATTATGACATTGACCTCTTCTGCGCTAAACCCGAATGCGACCTCATTCCAATTTGGAGGGTTGTTGTCTGCCGATTGGAGGGGTGGGTTACATGACCGTAAAGCAAAAAGCATGCTCTTGAGACCATTCATAAGGTTTTTAAACAGAAATTTATTATCTTATCACCATTGTTATTACCATTAGCATATGAGAAAAAGGCGGAACGGAGTAATCACCCGTACCTGAAACCGGATCGGCACCCCTCTCCCTAGGATTGGATGTCTTGATCGGCGTCGCCGTAAAAATGTCTATTTCATCATGCTCATCCCGTCTATTCCTCTCCGGCTCCATCACAACTTCCTCAGGCCTAGTTTCTTCCTTGGCCAGCCAATTCATCCTGCTCTGCTTGACAGCATTCTCATATTGTCTGTTCATGGACTTGAATTTTTCGGCGATGGCATCAAGGATCATGATCAAAAAGTGCCGAGCTGTGATGCGATGTTAGAGATCTGATCTGCTATTCAAAGATTGAGTCTGAAAAACTCTTACCCTCCTGCTTGTTCTCTAATTTCGCTATAAACCCAGCCAAATTTAACAGCAGCTTTGCACTCATTGTCTGAAAACTTGTGCCAGGGAAGTTATCGTGCAAATTCTTCGTATACACCTCGACAGTCCGTCCAATTTGATCGCGATCTAATGCATCTCGAACATGGTGGATCAAATCTGCTAACATACTGTATGCTAAGGGCCTGTCGCATTGCTTTTTTAGCCCCCCCGCACCCATCTTGTATACGGTCCAACTCACCTCATAGTTTCATAAACTGTTAACCCGTCTCCAATAAGAACTCGCTCATCTAAGAGCTCGTCTATCTTGCCCAGAAATATCTTCCGAAAGTTGAAATTGATTATGTGACGTGTAGCCACGAGCAGCTCCTAAGTGAAACTGTTTGTAAACTCCAGACCAATAGCAGAGCGGCCATGCTTACCTTGCGAGCCCCAGAGCGTTCTCTCGGACAATCTTTTAGCAACCTCACCACAATCTCAGGAAGTGTGGGCAAAAATTCCTGGAGCTGATGCGCATATACTCGCAGCACATAAGCCAAAAAACTCATGGTCTAGATATTATATTAACAATCTTTCATCATTTCACACCTCAAACAGTCTTAGAACTTACCTTGACTTGCGCTGTTATGAACTCCCCAAATGCGACCCTATTCTTGATGTTAGAACTAACGCCTGTGAATACCTCCCTTTTAGCCTTAGCCAGTCTATGCGCCTCCTCCTGAGGTCCGGCCTGCAGCAGCAACATTTCCTTGATTCGAGGAACAAATAGCTTAACGTTTTTGTGTACACAGGGTCGATGAGCTTGAAATAAGCTGACCACTATGATCGGGCATTCTGCAAGAACCTTGAAACTCTGCATTCCTTTTACAAGCATTTTTGCGGGCTGTTGCGCCTCTGTCGCGGGATCCTGACCCGGCATCATTGGAGACATTGGCTTAGGGCTCTGGGTCATCCCCAAATTCTGCGCAGAATTTCCTGGTGTACTAGGCATCCCCGGCGTACCTCCCGATGTGGTAGACGGATTGTCGAAAGCTTCCTTTACAGCTTTGGGCATCATAGTAAACATTTCCTGAATCAAATCCAAGAACGGCTGCACCTTCTCTGTAAGCTGTTTTTGATAATGTCTCTGAAAATCCATTATCGTCTTCATACACAGAACAGCATTGTCCTCATTCTCGGTCCTAACAAGCGTCATTAATAATGTCATCAGATCGCTAGCATATGGTTCCAGAGCCTCCGGTGGGGTATATGGCAACCGGTGGATCGTATCGAGAGTAATATTCCGTAATTTCTACAAATTTAGTTAACCAAGTTAATTAAAACAGAAAATGTTAACCGAACCTGCTCGGGGGATGTAGACACAAAGACAGGTTGACCGCTTAGTATGTTCATAAACACAGGCATTAACTTCGCTAAAAATTTCGTGTATTCTGCCGGCCCCTGTGTAAACATATCAATCGAGTCACGGAGCTCCCCTGCGATCTGTAGTTTTAACTTGGCATCTAGCCTCCCATTCCCGTTAGTTACGCCACTGTTGCTGCAAAAGGAAGAAATATTAGAAACAAACCAAGCGAGCTATCCCCCAGCCTCGCGGCGTACACGTCCGCGTGGGCAGTTCCGCCCGCCATGATGTTGTAGGTTCCCCCAATCAGCCGAGGTGTATTTGGCGTTGACAGTTATCAAGATTGCGACCCAACAGTGGGAAATAGCAGGAGCTTAGACCACTAGAAACAATCCTTGTTAGCTGCTGTGGTTTGGTTCCGTGGACCGCTGCTGAAGTTGAGTTGTGTGGTCTGGGCAAAACGGAGGCGACTCACCTTGTGCTCTATAGAAATGACTTGCGACCGCTAGAGAGCATCAGGGGGAAAGTTGAGGAGCAGGAAAAGGAGTAAGCGCAAAGGAGTGATGTATAAATTTCTCTTGAGTGATCGGATGGCTTCTTGCTCACGCGAAGTGTTAACCTATTTCTCCGCGTGCCGCTGAGTGTGGAGGATGCGAGGCAGCAAGTAGAATTATGGAGAAGGAACACAGGGCGAAGAACGAGCCTCTTATGCAAATTGTAGCGCCAAGCCTTTCGCCTCCAGGAGGGTACAACCACTTGCTCCACCCCCGGTCTCAGAGCCGCAGGCGGCTCTTTCCTGCGCACGGATGAAGCAAAAAGTTCTGTCACTATGATACTTACAAATTCCAAGTGCTCGAGTATCTGGGAGTCTGCGCGCCAAGCCCCTGAAACCACATCCAAAATTTGTGAGCCCCGGCAGCATAATTTCCGGATACCCGTACTATGGGAATTGGCCGGTGGTGTTGGACACCAGAAACCAACTTTCTTGTTCACATTGTACCGCTTAGTAATGCATGCGAAAAAAGAAAGCAGTGCCCCAGTATACGATAATTTGGTGAAATTTGTTTTAAGCACTCTTATACAGAGTTTCACCAAAAACCTTTTTCCCTTGTTGGGGCCTGTCAATTGTTGGATTCTGTCGTTGTGAGGGTTTGATTTCAGCCGTCCGGCACCATACATACTACATGAACCAAAGTCCTCGAGCACAGTACTTAGACTACCCAGTGGTTTTGTGACATCTGACGCCCGGCCCCCAAACCCTCAGCCAAACTCGGTGTGCTCAACCTTTACCAGCACATGAAGCCCCAAAATAGCCAAGGCCTGTGGCATCAAACATTCCGACATTCCAAATATTTTCAAGAGCAATCACTGTTCTGGAGTTTATTCACTTTCAGTTGGAAAGCATAACCATTAATTCCCTAGTTGCCCATAATACCTCTCCAAGTGGTTTTCACAGGTATATGTTTGGCGGCATACCAGCGGGAGACAACCCCACGTATTTGAGAATCCCACAGCACTCCAAGTATGGGCAGATGTCTACTGAATGCAAAGACAAATCGATAAGGTGCACCTGACACAGTTATCTCCCAAGCGGGGTCTCTATCAGCGCTAACTTGCTGGTATCATACGAAATGCCAGGGTGGGATACCCCGAAAGTTAGGTTTTAGTAAAATTTAAAAGCACACCTGAATCAGGTGCAGGACAACTAATCCGGATAGTAGGGCTAAATCTTTCCCCGCTCCAGCACATTTCACAGCTATGATACTCTACTCGAAATGAGCTGCCATAAAACAAAACGAGGCTGAAATTTTGTTCTGCTACACCCCCTCTCCCCTCCCGTCCGCACCTCCTTGTATGACGAGCAACGATACCTATTTGCTTAAATACCATAGGCAATGGTTTGTACCAATTCCCTAGTTCTAATTTAAGTATGTCCCTGAACCTCTCCGATAGGCCACGGGCGAAACATAGACTGCCAGTGCAAGTGGACGACTGCTCACAACTGACGGTAAGGAAATTTTCTAAGCCCGCAATATAATAGAAACCTCAAAAGAATCACATCACTTCCTCTCATCAGACACCTCCTTGTTTCACTCCTCTTATGATGCTCTAAGAGCACTCACCATTGAATTATCGATCATCAATTATCACTCTCCTCCTCTTTCCAACACCTTGTGGGTCCCACGAGTGCGGATCGGAACAGCCTGCGAACCTCTAATCCCGAGCCTAAAGAGAGCCAAAATCTTAGGTCTGTTTTGCGACTGATTAAGAGACCTCATTTACTGCATTAAGTTTTAGCTATGATACCACAGAACCGCCACCCAATTGAGCACCCAATTTTATTCTGGGCGTGTTGCCCTACTGCAGTTCGTGGCCGGCCATATTACTCGCACAAATAATATAATACGTCATAAGAAAGGGGTGCTGACGCTGCTCCCAGAGAATAAAGAGATTGCAAAACGTGGAAACCTCTGTACCCGAGTAGAGGGGTTTCCCACAGGATGTGGTAAGAGTCGTGTGAGCGTTTCCTAGGCACAATTGGGGGGGGGGTCTTACCCAACCGATCTTGGTGGGGGAACGATAAGCTCATACTACTGCACTTAAACCGCCTACCATACCGGTAGCCAAACCCAATACTAAAGTCCACTATTCACATTATCAAGCGTGGGGTGTCCTGGAAATTCCCTTACCTTATTATGAATCTTAAGGGCTATCCGTGATGTTACTTGCCCAACAAGAGTGACTTATTGGGAAGGTAATGCGCTCACGCACAACAGGTGACTGCGCGTCAGTCCCTCCATAGGGGATTGGGCCCCCAAGGATTTCACTCCTTTGGATGCTATGGTATTCCGCCAGAAGAGCATTTGAGTTCGCGGTTGTGTGAAATCACGCCCATAATCCGATACGAATGGAGCACAGATCAAGATACAATACGGGTCGCACGGTTGGAACATGCCAAGAATGAGAGAAATATCGTCAAGAACAGGAGCACCGGCGGCCGGTATGGGTATCCAAGATAAAGTTAGTAAACAGTTAATTTAAGCTAACCCGCATCATAACCCCTGCGTTATAGAGACATCTGCTGTTGTGGATATGATGGGTTTGGGAGATATCTGTATGCTGGTACAGGGGCACATTCCTTCGAGTGATGCGGTATCGAGTGAAGTACTGTACTCTGGTTACTGAGCACTAGTAAAGCTGTTCCCGCATGCGCTTGGGCAAGATTCCTGCCGCACGATACTGTAGCATCTGTACCTGTGCCATGTGTGCTTGGTTGATCTGGATTGGGTAAATCGAAACCAAGAGTGCAGGATCTCGCTCCCGGGCTCCTTTCGCCAAATCGTGCGCAGTAGCGCACGAGTACTGTACCCACCAGGTTGCATAAAGTCAGCCGTACACTACAGTACTCGAGTACAGTAGTGTAAACTGATTTCGCTCTAAGACATGTTCTGGAACGGGACCCAGTACCACCAATATCGGAACCTGGTGGGCTTCTGTAGTGCCAGACCAGTGACCACACTAAACCCTAACTAGTGACCACCGAGTCATTCTTTATGACGGGTACAAGGGATTTTTCTAGTCAAGTAACTTTACCATAATTAAAACCCGAGTACTAGTATGTAGTGGTATCATACCCCGCTATCAGACCCGCATCAAACTGAGCCGAGCGCGGTGTGTTACCGGCTTCATGGGGTTGGGGCCACAGGTCATAATCTTCGGTCTCTGTCGTTTTATGACTTACGATGCAAGAGCAATAATCTGTTATACTTACGGATCTTATTCACTCGAGATCCATCGGGTTTGGTATCCTTACTGAATGGTTTTTTTCGAAAGTACTTTTTATGATCTACGGTACGGTATGATAGTTATGCGGGTTGCGTTTAATACAGGCCGGAAGGGCAGAGGAAATAATTGCCCTTTATTAACAATTAGCGGGATATTATGCTTACTCATCTGGTGTTAAAGCCACCAATTATGGCATGTTGCCGAGGGGTTAAATTACGTTGTAGGCAGGTTAGTGCTCTGATGGTACGCAGGCTCCCCCCGCGTATGTTTTGGTATGATAGGCTACTTGTTCAGTAATGCAGCCAAATTAATTTTCAATAGCAGCTTTTTGTTTTGCGGTGCCGGGCTTCTGTTTGTTCGTTCTTCCACTTGTTGGTGAAGCCCCGCTCAATTGATTACTTCCCGCTGCTCGATAGATCTACCCCAGCGTCCCCCGGTTGGCCCTCTGCGTTCGCCAAATCAGCCCCTTATATGTATCCCTCCACAACACTGAGATTCCATCAACAACAACACTGCTGAACGAAGCCCCTTCACCACAGCTCTACATCGTGTGCCCCTCTCCACCATCCTCCACAGTTACCAAGATTCCCGTCTCCATACGCAAACCAAGGAACTACTCTCGATATTCACCTTCATCTCGGCTTACCTTTCGCCGCCCACTTCCCACCCCTCTAAGGGCGACGCACCATCAACTCACCCCTTCCGTTAGCATTGTTTGAGTCGGTTTTTTTTTGGCCTATATGGTCCCATACAATTGATTTGACCCGTCACGAAAAAAACGTTACCAACATTCCCGTCGCTCCTTTCCACGTACCATTTTACTTCCTTTCTTAAAGGTGCCAGGTTTTGAGCTTAAGCAGATCCTACAGCTGTTGCTATTTGAGAATGAAGAATTTCAGGCAGCGAGTGGGTGTACGTTCCTTCCATGGTTTTTGGTTTTCGATCCCATTAGTATCCCCGTCACTCTCCAATCTTGGATTGTCGCTAATTAGTGGATCCCGCACCTTGTTTGCCTGTTTTACAGCTCTCTCGAAAGGACCCCAAACCAAATAAGGGGAAGAAGGACTCACAGGGAAATTCTCCCTCCTCTTCTACTAGCCAACTAGTTCCGTCGGGTTCTGGGTCTTCCAGTTCGGGGGGGAAAGGTGGCGGGAGCGGTAGTGGTTCTGAGAATGGAGATAAGGCTCTAGGTCACAAACAACAAAAGGACTCCACAACTCTGACTATGGCACCGGCCGGGTCACCCGGAGGAGCTATCAACGCAGCGTCTCTGGCGGCGAACATTCAGCAACAGACAAATAATGCGACAAGCCCATCGGGGTCTCGGATGATTCCACCTTCTGTGATAGTCAGCCCGTCCTCCGCTCCTGTATGTGCTTTAAGATTTCGCAATGATTAGCTGGTAAATTTACTAATTGTTGGTATTATTATTTTTTGTTGAAAGCATATCCCACCCCCCGGCGCCGCTGAAACAATGCCGGGCGATCTGGTTCCACCCAAGGCTGGCGCAAAGGGCGTCGCTTTTGATCGGTTACAGACCGCTCCGAAAGCGGATCAAATACCTGAAGGGCTTAAGACACCAAAGAGACAACATAGTTCTCGATTCGACGTATCGGAGAAGAGAGAGTTGGAAAAATTGCAAGCATTTCATGGTATATTTTTCACCCTCTTTGTAACCTTTGGGGTCCGTACTGGTCTAGGGATGGGTTGCTGATTGCTATGTCATGATAGAGGTTCCACCACAGCGGCGACAGGATTTGTTTTTGCAAAAACTTGAGCAGTGCAACGTGATTTTCGATTTCAATGACGCCTCCGCTGATATGAAATCCAAAGAAATCAAGCGCCTTGCTCTCCATGAACTGCTCGACTATGTTGCTAACAATCGTTCCGTCATCACGGACGCAATGTACCCCAAAGTTGTCGATATGTTTGCCAAAAATCTCTTCAGACCTATTCCACCACCTGTGAACCCAGTCGGTGATGCATTTGATCCAGAGGAAGACGAACCCGTGTTGGAAGTTGCCTGGCCTCATATCCAAGTGGTATATGAGTTCTTTTTGAGATTCATTGAGAGTCAGGACTTCAATACCAACATTGCCAAACAGTATATTGACCACCAGTTTGTCCTACAGGTTAGAATCCCCTTATACTTGTGATCTGCCCTCTTTGGAAGGATTGATGGATTGCTAACATGAATCAAAGTTGCTTGAGCTTTTCGATTCCGAAGATCCTCGGGAGCGTGACTTCTTGAAGACTACCCTCCACCGCATATACGGAAAATTCCTTAACCTCCGGTCCTATATCCGGCGCTCTATCAACAACGTCTTTTTCCAATTTATCTATGAGACTGAGCGCTTTAATGGGATTGCCGAGTTATTGGAGATTCTCGGAAGCATTATCAATGGGTTCGCCCTGCCCTTGAAAGAGGAACATAAACTATTCTTGACAAGGGTTCTTATTCCGCTTCACAAAGTCAAGAGCTTGAGTATGTATCATCCGCAGTTGGCGTACTGTATAGTACAGTTTTTGGAGAAAGATGCGGCATTGACTGAAGAGGTTTGAATTTTCCCAAATCTCTCATAGTCTTTTTCTCTAACCACTTGATAGGTTGTCCTTGGCTTGTTGAGATACTGGCCCAAAGTTAATAGTACGAAGGAGGTCATGTATCTAAACGAGGTTGAGGACATATTCGAAGTCATGGATCCTGCTGAATTCGCTAAAGTCCAGGAACCGCTCTTTAATCAATTGGCCAAGAGCGTTGCTAGTCCGCACTTCCAGGTATCTAGAGTCTTACAGTGGTGTCAAATATATTCTAATGGATAACAGGTTGCAGAACGAGCTCTTTATTTCTGGAATAACGAGTACTTTTGTAATCTGGTCAGCGATAATGTTGAGGTTATCTTGCCAATTATGTTCGCTCCCTTATACGAGAACTCAAAGGGTCACTGGAATAGGTATGCTCGTCCCCCCCATTAGTATAATCAAATACGATTTGCACTACTATCACCAGGTTACTTATTCTATCCTTTTCTTTAGAACCATACACGGCATGGTATATAATGCTATGAAGCTTTTCATGGAAATCAACCCAGCTCTTTTCGAGGAGTGCACTGGGATATATGCAGCGGACCAAGAAAGTGCCCCTCAAAGGCAACAAGAAAGGGAGGCTATCTGGAAGATGCTTGAGGATACGGCAGCCAAGAACAAGAAGTCTAGAGAGGGTAGTAGTGCCAGCGAAGACGGTAAACGTTTGTCCTCTAAGGGTTCGCAAGCCGCCAGGAGTGGCTCCCCCATGCAAATAGCTGAGGATGGCGCTGGTGATAGTGAACGGAAAATGGTAGCGTTGAACATTCATGAAGAGGGAAAGAAAGTGGTAGGTGTCGCTTAGGACCTCCATATTTCAGTTTCCCCCCCCCCATTTGAAGTAAGCGAAAATGGTGGCATAGTTGGAGGAAGGCAAGCATGACGGAATAAGGAAGAGCTTTAGTGAACGGCAGAGAGGACGGAGGCATTACACATGTTCAAAATCATTCATTTTTCTTTCTTTTCCGAATCCCCTCCCCTTTTTCTCACTTTTTCCCTTTATCTCCTATGGCTATCAGGTTTCTCCTTTACATTTCAATTCATTGTTACATTTTATTTCTTACTCTTTTTCTCTCTTCCTTACCTACCTTACTATTCTTGCTACGTCATGAGCGCTGTGCAGTCTTCTGACTTGTCATGCTTAATATCGAAAAGAAACGACGCCAGGCGCCTAATCAATCCCCACATACCCATCCACATTACCATCACCAGCAACTTCAGAAACAGCAATCGCAATCTCAACAGTCGCTGTCAAAATCTCGCCCAAGAGCCAGTAGCAGCGGGAGCATCAACAGTTCACTGAATTCTCCATCTCCATCTCCCGGAAGACCGCGGTAAAATCATAACCAACTAAAAATTATACGATATATCCTTCCTCCCTTTTTTTCATTTTCCTCCCTTTCTTTTTTTTTTTTTTTCTTTTATTTTTGTTTTTGTCCCTTAAGTACCATGGACGCCTTGGTTGCTTGCTTGGCTGCTAAACGGTTGAGTAGTCGCTTGCCCTCCTCCCTTTTCTTTTCGTTTCACTTTACCCACTCATTTCCTTTGAAATTGGCTTGTGTGAGTTCGGTTGTGCCGCGATATCAGATTGGTTGTCTTTTATCGTTTTTCTCCATTAGAATGTGACGTTTTCTGGATAGTGTGCGATGGTAGTATGATAGCAACGGGGCATGGGATAGCAGGGTGGTGGTGGAGGCTTGCACAAATAAACCTGCTTTTCTTCTTTTTGTTTTGTTTAGGCCATTGTTTACTTGTTTCCGGCTATTGATTGTCATGGTGGGTTTAAACCAGAAGGAAGAAGGGAGGAAGGGAAGTAAGAAGGAAGGTGGTGCTGCATGCTTGCTTACTTGAGAGGTTTTCATGTCCTGTCACTCGAACGAAAATACATCGTCTTGCTTTATGGCATCATACTTTATTTAGCTGCTCCTTCTGCTGTCATGCCATGCCATGCCATGCCATGCCGGGGAGGGAGTGAGAGGGAGAAAGAGAGAAAAGTGAGCAAACGGGGGTATGCTTTACCGCCGATGAATGGACCGGCCTCTGTAGTACGATATCACACTATAATAAAATTATAGTATGATACTTTTATGTCGTCGCTCAAGAATGCTATCCCCCCATCCTCCGCATCTCCTTCCATCGTAACCATGACAACCTATGATACTCTGCCCAATTATATATCATACCCAAAACACTACTAATAAACCCCCGCGACCCATTCTTATAATCCATTCAATTCCAATTTATGCAAAAAAAAAAAAAAAAAAAAACTAACCAACCGACCAACCACCAAACCAACCAATCAACCCATCAATCAATCAATCAATCAATCAGCATGAGCAGTATATATTATATAATTCGACAGTTTCAAACAGCAATTCAAACCAAAATCAAGAAAGAAAGAAAGAAAGAAATAAATAAATAAATAAATAAATAAAGCTTCCCCACCCCGTTTCACAAAATGACGCTATCCGAAGGTGCGACCCATGCAAGAAATCAGTTTTTTTTTTTTTTTTTTACCAAAGATACTGTACGGTAAAACCTATTTTCCGGAAACCCTCCCTCCCCACCCCACTCTTCCTCTGAGTTTGCAAGTTTGCCGTCTCCCCCCGCCACACACACGCACATGGTTGTGCTTGTACGTATGTATGTATGGTGACAGAGCAGTCACGGTAATTATTGAAGGTTAATGAAGATATCTACCGAGATCGGTATCGTACATTAAAATTGCCGTTCCATATCGTTCAGGGCGGTGGGGCGGTGGGCGGAACTTGAATGATCATCATGTTATATCACTCGTATGGCGCTTTTCCTGAAGTTCTCTCTGGTGGGGAGTGTGTGTGGGGGGGGGTGGTACTCTTTTAATCTTCCTGATTATTGGGTCGGGTGGGGATTGTGCGCTTTTTTATTTTTATTTTTTTTGATGTGCAATTTTTGTTTTGTGAGTTGGCATTCATCACCAAGTGCTTGTAGACTTGCTTGTTACTGAGTACCGGTAGGAGGAGACATATCACGCTTTCGGGTTGCTCTTCCTCTCGGGTGAGGCTGAATACAAAGGGAACGGTCTTGTTGGAAGGGTTGTCGAGCGATTGGTTAACCGGGAACTGGCAGGGCGCCTTTTTCTGAGCGTGTTTCAACGGTTTGGGGCACTTGGTAGGCTACCGGTAGTTAAGACACTTGTTCAGTACAGTACTCGTACAAGCACAAAACTGATACGGTACGGTAGGCAGCAAACTTGCCCGATTGTACGAGTACCACAGGTTTAAGGCTGATGGGGCTGCTAGGAGGGGGAGGGGGGAAAGAATGAAAAAGCAAAGCATGAATTGTAGCTATTAATATCTATGGGTAAAGATCAGTTGATTTGGTATGTGCAAGCGTTCAACAGTGATTATTGCTTCGTACAGTAAGTACAGTAATTTCTAAGCTCTATGGAATGCTATGAGGAAGAGAGAAAAGAAAATATTACTCGCCAATTCACAAAGTACCGGTATCAGGTGATAAAAATGCCAAGAACTGTGAGTTTACGCTCAAATTCAAGATTCTTGGCACCCTACCGATATTCACCGACATTTTGCGAATTGGCGAGCGGTCTAAGGTATCCATCTATGCCTTGTATCCATTTCCAAGCTTCATGTTTCCGGCCTTCCTGCTCAGCTCATGTGTGTCGATGATGGTGAGGTTTTTGATCTCGCCGAAGCCATTGTACCCGACTCCTCTAAAGTTCCACTTTATGTCCTCGACTTTCTGGACGTTACCAGCCTTGTCAGTGGCTCTGCTCCATATTTTGGTGGACTTGTCCATCCTTTTGGTCTTTTCTGCGGGGAGTTTGTGCTGCCAGATTGCCCAGGCCCATCTATACTTTTTGGCAGCACCAGGTTTGCATAGCTCTTCTGGGCTGGGGTAGAGGAGCCTGGATTCATCCCAGGTTTTGCCTTGGTCTATCGAAATTTCCACCTTGACGACCGGACCTTCGTCACCCTTAGGAAGCGCGTATCCTGCAATCTCTAGCTCACCATCGGTGAGTTTATCTAGGAAGATGGTGTCACCGGTGGCTGGGTAGCAGATAGCCGAGTTAACGGGCATCATTTGTAACGGTTTGGCCTTATGCCAATAGTCATTCGCCTTCTTGCGAGTGTCAATCTCGGGGGGTAGAATTTTGTAGTCTCTCTGCATGTAAAAGTTGCTGCTTTCTTCGTCTTGAATGGTAATGCGATCGAGCCATTTAGTCCAACGCGCACCAGCAATTCCCGGGATCACGATGCGAAGTGGAAAGCCATGGTTGATTGTGAGAGGAGCTCCGTTCATCTGTCGGTAGATGCTGTTAGCATTTTCCTAAAAAGCTCGGATCGGGCAAGGTGAGACATACATCCAGGGCCAGAATGACTTTCATTTCCGGGTCCATGCACCGAGCTAGGCTTATCGAACTCCCGTAGTATCTGTCATCTTGGCAGTCCGTCATGTGGCAGGAGAAAGCTACATGTGCATCACCTTCCATAGTAACTCCTATCCGGGAAAGGACGTCGCATAGGAGCGGGCCACTCCAGGTGCAATTGCAAACTGCTCCGTCATTCCAATCTATACCGTCCACCTCTTTTAATTCTGTACGCATGGTATGCCTGCGATTTCCCGCACACTTAATTGCAGTGTTAGCTGATGGCAATTGGGAGAGGGGGAGACAGAGCACATGGGCGTGTGAAAATTCACCTGTAGAGCAGAAATAACTTCATGTTGAGGGAAATCGTTGCGGAGTTGAGACATGGAAATGTTGACGGTATCTTTTACGAGGCCGTCAATGCGAACCATATGAGTGTCGCCATTGATATGAGGGAGCGGGCTGAGATAGAGATGAGCCATAATTCATTGAATGAGTGTAAGGGAGTAGATACCCATGATTTCTGTCATAAGCGGTAGCGGTCTTGGTGATGAAGCTTTGAACGAGATCTTTCAACGGAGGCTCACGGTTGAGAGGCTTCTCGACGCTGTATTCGAGCTATAAGTAGCGGGTAAGCTCTAGAGTCAATGCCACTACTAGGGATTAATTAGAGAGGACTAACCAACATGGCTGGTGGAAGTTGGGAGCTGAAAAAGTGTTGGGGGAACAACGGAGGAAATGATCGAGTCAATTGGAAAAATTTCTCCCAGGAAACTAGAGAATTAAGGTGAAAGTAGAGAGAGGAGGGAGTAGACAAGAGAGAATGGTATGATACGTAGATCTATCGATGAAAGAACTGAAATAGGGTAGAAGCAGGGTACCACGTACAAGCAAACTTCAAAGCTTGAGACCGACACAAACCGAGAGCTAATCTCTAGTAGTAATCACGAGGGGCAACTCAACCGGAAAAGACACCAAAAGAGGATTAGGCTGGGGGGGGGGGATGCAAGCACCGTGAGTTGTCTGTTATTGTATGGCCCTTCTGGTTTGAGGACTTCTCCAGTGACTTTTGCCTCTCCCTCTCTGAATAACAGGTTCGTACTTGTACAATATTTTTTATGGGACGAGATAACGGTTAAGGTGCTGTCTTCGAGCTGTTATATAAATAAAATACCTTTCCCTGCTAGTTGCCACGAGCTGACATCTTTTCCCCCGTCCTTTTTGTGATAAGCTTGTCCATCTAGTCCGTTATTGGATTAGCGGCTCTGTGAGATTGGGCATCGGGAGAAGGCCTGGAACCTCTCCCCTTGGCTAATCTTCATTGAAGGAAAAAAAATTTTCTCTAAGGATTCCACGAGTCTCCTGGGGCTCGTAGTGTGAGGAAATTTAATTGAGGAATATTTCCCACTTGTGGTCGGTTGAGCGGGTGGGGTGGGATGAACACCAGACCCACCGTGTCCTCCGGGATGATGGCATGGGAGCTTTACGACGGCAAAAACGCTGCAGGGGAGGAATTTGTTTAAAAAGAGGCGATCAAGGAAGGGTTGTGGTTGTTTGTTTGGTATGATACCTCGATTATTGGGTAGTGTTATCGCCTAATATCGTAAGAGGTTCCGGGAAGGTAGATACTCTTGCTACGATACTCGTATGACATTGTGGATGCATGGGCGATGTAGGACTAACTATTTACAGACATGTGGCTAGTGAAGGATGGTGTCCGAGTTGAGTGTGCAGAGGATGTTCATAAAATTGGCAACCGTCCATTATTGGGTTCTGGGCCGAGACTGTTCTGTCCTACTCGACTCGTCCCCTCTCCTGGAGATACTTTAAGTGCTGATCCAAGATATCGAGGACGCTTTTGATGATGCTATCTCGACAATTACCAGGCACTGGAATGGAGTTTAGAATCACGGTCAGACACGAAGCAATCAATGGGCGGGAAGATTACTACTTTGGAAGGTAGCACTGCTCTCACTTTTGGGGATCTTGCCTACACCGTCTCTCTAAAGGTATGTATTCTTTATCGACCCCTTACGATCGTTGATTCTAACTTGTATACTAGGAACGCACCTTTGACATTGGTTTTCGAGATGTCACGACCGGAGTCTCCGCGACGACTCTACAGAACCGCTCTATGGGCCTTGCCTATGCCCCGGCGCCTTCTCCTCCCATGTGGTTGAGCGATATGTCGGATGTCTCCCATCCCATATTCACCATGCACAACTTGACAGTCGGTGAATCCATCTGGGTGAACGCTTTACCGAATTCAACAAGGTCGATCAGGCACTTGGCTTGTACAATTTGCATGGAGGGACTTCCACAAAGCCAAGAGTACAAGAATGTTCTGTCGAGTGGCTCCGGTGTTTTCATCGGCTGTCCAGAGCTGGTGGACCCCGAAGTTGGTTCAGGGATGTCGTGCAGACCGCAGGCCAACGTGAAAGAGTGGATAGATGTTGGGGCAGTGTATCATCTGCGGGCCGGATCTTAAAGAAATAAGAAAGAATATCGCGTTGAAGGGTCCCGTCGTGGAGTTTCGGTTTGCGGTGGATCACGGGTTCTACCGCAAGCTATGGTGAGGTTGCCGTGAGCAGCTTCCTTGACGGAATGGAGGAGGATATTTCCGTGTGCGACTCCCACTATGTAAGATTTTCTTACAGCGCCCGGCTCGTCTTACCACCCCCTATTGACTGCCCCTGGGATTGTTTTGGCTCCGCAAGTACGCGTACATTGGTGTGACTCTGGCTTCACGGGGGAACACTTCCCGGACCTCACATCAGTGATGACTCTGTGCCGAGAGACTTGGCCTCAAATCTCGCGTCTGGATAAGTCCCTGGCGATGCCTCACAAATCTTTGCCGGGGCAGCTGAAGGTGGGTATTTCATCAAGAGGCCAAACGGTAACACTGGCAATGGGATCTTTGACAGGCCGGTATGGGCCTGGCGGCGCTTACACGCCTTGCTGGGCGTGAGTGCTGCGTGAAGAACTTGGAGGCCTCTTTAGCGTCGGTATCAGCTGCCTCAAGACCGACTTTGGGGGGGGTGAACCCCGAACTCGGGTGTTGTGTGGCATGATAAGTCACTCGATACTGCTAACACGCATAATTACTACGCATTCTTGAAGCTGTGCACTAAGTGTTGCAGAAGCGATACGGACGTGATCAGGCGGTATTTTTATTTTTTTTACAAAGAAATTTCACAGGGGGGCACCATTGAAGCCATGGTTGAAATCAAGTGTGGGTATTGGTATCTCCTCAGGCATACCAAACGTAGGTGTTTGCAAAGAGATGGGCTGCTTTCTGTATCCTTTACTCGAATTCTCATCCCCCTGTACATACCAGCTCAACATGAACAACCCATACCGCGTCCATCGGAGAGGAATACACTTCCGTTGTACGTGACTATAGACTTGAAATGCGTCTAACTAACTCCGATATCCCTACGAGAAATGTTGTTTGAACTCCCCCCCCCCGACGATCCAACAAGTTAGGATCTCATCATACTTCAACGGTCCACTCCCCACCGCACCAGCCTTCAAAGTAAGATTTCCACTTTTACAATGTGGAAAAACATCCATAAACCCCAAAGAAATATGGACAAGCAAGAGGAATCTGGACCAAAGAATAAGAATTGCTCAATAGACTAAATTTATAGCACTCTGAGTTGTGTTTCCAAGTATGATAGCCCCTAAACACTGTAATTATTTATAGCTACGTGTCGTCCGCATCCGGAGTCTCACAGACCTCTTCGCGCTAGTCCACTAGCTATTGTACAATAGCTCCTCAGCCCTTCAATGCTAACTAGCGCGATTGTAGTATCATACAGTGCCTTATTACAAGTATATCCCGATATTCCAGTATGATACTTGTATTTCCACCGAAGTAGAAAGGAGAAGGAAATGGGTCACTGGAATGCACGACGTGTGTGCTCTTTGCTCATCGGTACGAGTACTCGCGGGTGCGTGAGGGGGCGTGCTCGGGGTGGGTAAAGGAGAGGTGAGAAAGGGGTTGTTGTGTATGATATTATTGTTTGTTGACGAGCCGGGTCGGGTGTTGAACGGGATCTCATCATACTGTATCATTCACACGGGATGCAAGATATCATAGGATCTCACTCGAGTTTCAGCAATCATCACTCCTCGCTCACTAGAGCGAATTCCAATATAATGCCAATATCACACCGATCCATTTTTCCACAATACACATAGAAAGACGGGCGAGAAGTGAAGAACAAATAAATAAAAAACCAACCTCCCCCCTACCCTCCCCCCCTAAACAAAACATAAAAGAAAGAGACGACTACCAAACAGCACCCCAAGCCAAGAACACGACCTCCCACAACCACCCCATGCCCAACCCGCCAGCGACCACCCTGCCAGCCCCGCTATCCGACTTCCCCGTCTCGTTCGGCCCCGCGGTGCCCTTGCGCGAGGTGGCGCTGGCGCCGTCGAGCGAGGACCTGGCGGCCGATCCGGTGGCGGTGGCGGAGCTCCTGGCGACGCTGGTGAAGGTGCCGAAGCTGAAGCCGGCGCTGGCCGTGCCGCCGGGCAGGTCGTTCGGCGTGTTGGTGCAGGAGGAGAGGGGCGGCGCCTTGGACACGTGGGGGGCCCACTCGGAGCACGTCTGCGACGAGCACACGGCGATCAGGTCCCGCCACGCCTGGCTGCACGGCGTCAGCTGTCGCGGGTCGTCGAGGAGGACGCACATGTTGCAGGGACCGAAGCCGGTGGGATCGCGTAACGTCTGGGCCGCGATCAGCGGGAGGAGGAGGAAAAGAAGGATTTGTACAAGAAGAAGTCTTTTTTGTGGTGGTTTGTCCATGTTTTGAGTGAGTGAGTGATGGGTTGTGCTTGAACTTTGTTTTCTTTTTTGGAAAACCTTCGCGTGCGGGGAGGAAATATTCGACGTTGGAGAAAAAAAATGAAAAGGAAAAGAATGGAAAGGGATGGAAGGTGTGCGGTACTTGTATATATGAGCTGACGGGAAGGAAAAAAGCACTTTGTTAGATCAAGAAAAAAAAAAGAAAAGTGCTGTGCGGTACTGGAATTCCATCCAACTGGACCCACGATTTTTCTTTTCGAAAAGAAAATAAGAAAAAAAAGTAATAATAGAACGAATTAGACATTTTTTGTACAAGTATAATTTTTTTTTTTTTTGGCATCACACTTTGCTGCGGCTGAGTTTATCATCACGAGTTTAAATTTGTATCAAGGCAACGGTTTCACCACACCAATCCCACCAATCGATAGGTAATTGGCGACTCTTCACTCAACTCACATACTCGAGTGTGCACATCCGGCCTGATCCGATGACGAGGACTTTTGTTTCTGTCCAAGAATGTGAGCGGTGGGGCATTTTCTCAAGTGCAAGTGTTAGTCTGTGGTTGTAAGATACGATGTTCTGAAGCATGGTCAAGTGAATAAATGGATATGCACCCCCCCGAGACACTACGGGGTTCTTGTTTTTTTTTTTTTTTTTTTGCCTTGATTCGTCTCTCCCGTCACAGTCACTCAAGTTGTGTGATTACCCCTCTACATCTCTCTCTACAACCGACCATTGGATTTTTTTTTCCAAGAAAAAAAAAATAGAAAAAGGGAAAAAGAAAGAAAGGAGTGAGAAAGGAAGAAAGAAAGAGAGAAGGAGGGAAAGAAGATAAAGGGAAGGAGAGAAAGAATGATAAAGGGAAAGGGTGAAAGAAAGAAAGAAAGAAAGCAAAAGGAGGAAAGAGCCAAGAGGAAAAAGAAATACGGTACATTTGAAAGTGTGAAATTGTCTCAGCATTAAGTTATTCATATTTATTCTCCAGCACTTCTTCATCCCACATTATCTTCAACACCATCATCATCACCATCGTCATCACCATCGTCACCACTACACTTCCCTTCCCTCGCAAACTAGTTTTCTTTTTCTTTTCTTATCATTACAAAGCGTACAACACCCACCCAGCAACACCCATCACAGCCTGAAGAGCGAATCCGGGAGCGATAGCACCAGCACCGGACCCAGCTCCAGCGGCGCCACCGCCAGTAGTCTCGGCGGGAGTAGCAGCACGACTAGTGCCGCCAGTCTCACTGGTAGTAGTAGCACCGCCACCGGAGCCGTCGGTAGAAGTCGAAGTCCCGGATCGGCTGGTGGCAGTGGTAGTAGTAGTAGCGGATCCGCTTCCGCTTCTGTTTCCGCTAGCGCCAGCACCGGCACCGGCACCGAAGGTGGTGATGGATGTGAAGGTCGATCCGCCAGAAGTGAAAGTGGTGGTCGCGACAGACGAACCGGGGGAGGATTGGGCACCGGAGGTGCCCGGTGCGCCAGAGGTGGTGGAGGCCGGCGGGGATACGCTCGTTGCGCCCGAGGTCGGGGTCTGGATGCTCGTTGTGTTGGTACCGCCAGCACCGGCGGCCGGGGCGGCACAGCGGGCGTATGGGGTGTCTCCGTAGTTGTACTTGCAGGGGCCGTCTCGACAGCTAATCACTCATGACGTCAGTATTTCGTTTTTTTCAATGGTGTTAAAGTTCGCTTTTTTTTTTTTGGTGGGGGGGGGGGGTTTTTTGAGTCGTTAGAAAAAAGCTAATTGTGTCTTATGGTTATGGTAGTGTTGGGGAAGACTCACTCTCCGAGAGCGCCCTTCCATGCGGCCGAGCAAACCGTCAGCAATGTGTCGAGTTGTCCGCAAGGATCACAGTAGTTCGGCGCATCCTGGGCGACGGCCGAGGCTGCGATTCCGGCTACGAGGACAATGATTGAGGTCTTCATGATCGATATCATTTGTTTTGTGTTGGTGGGGGGTTAAAGAGGAATCAAGAAGTGGTGGTGCTTCTGGTAGGGTTCGCTCAAGGAGGTGGCAGAGGTAGGATAAAATGAAGGAGGAGGAGGAGGAGAATGAAGGTAGCAAACGAGGAGCAACAAGAGACATGGGAGGGGGCAGATTTAAGCACCCGATCTTGCTGAGGGAATGACGAAGTGGAAATCAGGGGTGTGCGCAATTGAGTGGAGGTGGGACATCGGGGGAATTCGTAGTGGCCCGGGAAGTGGGTGTCCGGGTGGAAAGAAAGGCACACACAAAGCCTGATAGGGACTCGTGCGAAACACGTAACCCTAATACAAGATAGGTCGAGGCGAGATAATGTACCAAGTATCATACCGGTACTCGAGTGCTCTGGCTGTACTCGAGTATGCTGGCTGGCGAGAAAGAAAAGAGGAAGAAGAAGAAGAAGAAGAAGAAGAAGAAGAAACCAAGCCACCAGGAACAGATCTTCTTGCCTCTAATAATCTACCCAGAATTGGGGAGGGCGGGGCATAAACCGGTTTGGGAATACGTACTTGGCCGTGTCAAGGGTTTGGAGAGATGAGGGGGAGAGGAAGAAAAGGACTTGCAAGAGCTATGAACCAGCTTGGTGGGACCAATCCGCTAGGACGTAGAAACCCGACGAACAAAAAGCGACTTGGCAAGGCCAAGTCAGGATGAACTCTTCACCGCCTCTGAGCCGGTGGTGCTCGAGTATATATGATGCGGTACTGTATCCTTGGAATTGGCGGTGCTGTATGGGTATGGAAAGGAGAGAGGCATCTCTCTCTGTCTCTACTCGTACTCTTCGTTACCACTCAGTCAACATGTTCCTGGCGCCATACGATAATAGGAACGGTAGGAAGTGCCTAATTGAGTAGATACGAGTACTCGAGTAGACTTGCCAATCATCTTTGGCGCAGGAATTATTATTTCCACCGTTCATCACCCCCCCTCACGCGGAAGGGACATAACACAAGCTGACCAGAGCGAAGAGGAAGAAGAAAAAGAGCCTGAGCGCTTCAACTCCACTGGTCCATCAGAACCAAGACAAAACCCAGCAGAACACAGTATAGCCTGTCTAGGGTGCCCCGGGCACGATATGGTACATATACTCGTAGTTGGCAAGAATACGTGCTGTACGCACGTATCCATCCATCTATCCAATCACACCCTTACTGAAAAAGGCAGAAGAAAAACAAAAAAACAAGGAAACCAATAATGTCGGCAAGTTGAGTGGCGGCGGATCATCCATCGCTGTCAAAAAAAAGCCTCCCAAATACCACATCATCTGGCGGGAATCTGCAATGCTTTTACGTTGAAATAAGAAGTGGCTGGGGTGGGACTTGCGACCACATCGGAATCAGGGGCGTGGGAGGTTCGGTCCTGGCCATACAGGGTTGGGGGCACGTACTGTTCGGCGTGCTATTGTAATTTCGAGATAAGACGAGGATGGAGATGTTACGGTACTGGTATCCGAACGTATTATACCAGCGGTTCTCTATTCGTAGATAATGCGGTGGCGTGCCAGTACTGCAATCGAGTATACTGTACTCGTACAGTACTCCTCCAGAACCTAAACATTATCAGATCCCTCCTTACCCACCCGCGAAAAATCATTCAATAAAACGGGCCAGCTTCGCGATGGCACAGTGCTCGAGCACTGCGCTCGAGCACAGGTAAGGTCGATATGAACCGCAATCACAATTAAAATCGCAATTCCATGGGCTCTGGAGAACCGGCCGTTCCTTGCATCGTTGATCTCCGGCGATACTCCTTGCACTCGAGTACTGTACTCTGCCGGGAATTGTTCGAGAGATTGTGAAGAGTTTCCAAGGGTCAATTTTTATTTTTCATGTTCTTGGATGAGAGCGTGAGAGAGAGCGATGTACAAGTAGTCTAGTCCGTGTTGTTTCGTTTCGTTTTGTCTTTATTGTTCGAGGCGTTGGCAAAACGTAGACCAATTCCCAACCAGCCCGCTCAGGTATTATCATACCAGTATTGTACTCGAGTAGAGTACGAGTAGGTTTCGTTTCGCAAATTCTCGCGGTCCATTCGGTGCTGTATCGTCCAGCTTCTCCCCACGATGATACCGAATGGCCAGAGGCGGTGCACCGGTTTTGGTACCCACAGCCGGCTGCCAGCAATTCCCGATCATCCCCAGTCAATAACGTTCCATTACACCCTACCTAGCATAGCATACCGGTAGGCCCGCTCGAGTACGATATCATCATAACACCCAAGCATCATCCCCGGGTACGAGTAAACACCGCAAGTAAAATGCGATATTCTAAGATTTAACTTACCAGTGATATCGCAAACAACCCAACCCCAACACGCCGCGCAACTGATTTCCGTGACGTCCTCTCTGTGCACCGCCCACTTGTCTCACTCGCCACCCATGGGGGAGGGAGAGAGATGAGTTACTCGTACTCTGCGAGTAGAAAGCGTTGAGTAAAGGGAACAAACGCCACGGATTGGCGTCATGGGTCGGTTGGGAGAAGCCAAGGTTGGTTAGAATGGTTTGTCGTGTGTGTGGATGCGGGAGGGAGATGATTGGATTGGGAGGGTACGTTAGGAGTGCTTTAATTCTTTTGTTTGTTGCGGCTTTTTGCCTTGCATTGTTGCCCGTATGGGCATTGGAGATGTACCTGTACAGTACTCGTACTGTATTGTACTCGTACACGCATGCACCATGGGAGGTTGGGCGTGGGCATGGGGGTTAGTCTAAGGGGAGTACCGGTACGAGTAAACTGAGCAAGTGTTTGTCTGGGAAAAGTAGCATTATCATACGTGTACCATCTCGCCATTGGTATCCAGATGCTTTACCGGCACTCTCCTCCAAATTACTCTCTCCGAGAGCAGCACAAGCCCGCGACGATATCGTTACATGAACGATACCCCAGTACCATACCATGATCTCCCCATACAGGCTGATCGCGTGGATTAATGTTTCTCCTCCTTGTGCAGATCCCGGGCTCCGCCCCTGGCGATTCATCGTCATTCAGATATTCCCAGCCCCCTCCCCCTGCACGTTACACGAACGGGCCAAAAGAGGATCTCGTGCTGAGCGGAAGAGTACGAGTAGGTGAATGACGAGCGAATCTTGCAAGACACGGCGGGGGAGAGGAGGGGCGGGGAGTGTCGAGCACGAGCTAAATTATACTCATTCATGAGCTTTACATCTCTAGTGATACAAATCCTGCGCTTCGACTCCTCGGCGGTACACTCCCCCCCCCCCCGCGTCCTCCCAATCCTGCAGCGGGGGTGAAAGCTTCCTCACCGACACAAGCGAGATTCCTGCTGACCCACCCCGCACCGCCCTAAATCCACCCCCAACCTACAATACCGTACCTTGCCCGCCGCCCGGGCCGCTTCCGTAACTACCGGTATTACCCCTTCGGCAAACCGGTAGGCGGAACTAACCTACCTCGCCGCAGAAAATGTCTCGGAAACCTAGCACGCCCACGGCAAAGTCCGGGGCAGGTGCCGCAGGAATTAGAGGCGCGGCGGCTCGATATGCTGTTCGATGGACTGTTGTCACTGCGCGTCAAACAGCACTTGTTCTCCCCAGGGGTACAGTATGGAAAACCTACCGATTTCGGAGGATCACTACGTGAGATGGGGGGAAGGAGTGGTGGCTTTGGCGCAGAGCGGCAAGGTGGCGGTTTAGTGGGCGTATATCGTGAATCAGGTTTTTGTTCTCCGCTTTCATCATGTAGTATCACTCGGTTATTCTAACTACTGGAAGGGGTCGGTCGTATCATAGATGTCGATGCCCGAATACGTATGATAGACGGCAAAGACCTGCCCACCGACTCGCTCTCCCTACCGTTGGGGTGGCCTGAGGGTTATAGCGAAATGGTTGGTGGTGTAAGCCTAGCGCAAGGTGGTAAGCCCCGAGGGATCGGGAGGAGGATTGAGCTGCTTGGGAACTGATATAGGTCGGGGTTTTGGCCAATTTTTGCGGGATATTGAACAAGACCTCCCCCAATATCTCTATTGTGATACTAGCATGTTTGCAAACACCGTCTACATGCCTCCCACATTCAAACCACCTTTGCACCGAGGGATTCTGCCGCTAACGATACGTGATTAGTGTTTGTGATACCGCTTCCGTTGAGGGTGTAGGTGCTGCAATGTACTGAATATTTAATAATACATATAAAGTATGATATGATACAAGTATATTATCTATCATCCAACCTACCTTCCCTCCTGGAAATAAAAAAGAGGACAAATAATACCGCCCTAAACTTGCAATACATTGGACCCCCAGACACCTGACCCCCTAAACCCCCCATAACCTGGTCGAACAGGGGTATCACAAAGCCGAACATTGGCTCCATCCACAAATTCAACCTCCAATGCCTCCTCTCCTTCGTCGGCCAAGCTCGAATATTGCCATACTTTACGCTCTATATGCGAGTCCTTCTTGACTTCTCCGCTTCCAGTCGGATCTCGTCGGACACCCACTTTGCTTGCGTTGGGGTGGCCAAGGAGATCCAGTGGATGGGGCTTACCATACACCGGTACTTTTAGCCAGTGTGTTGCGATGCGGACTGTGAGGAAGAAGGCGATTCCAAGGACGGTGGACTATATATATTCGTGCAAACATGGAAGTCGGATGGGAAGTTAGGAGGCAGATGGTGGAGGAGGAGGGAGCGTAGAGGCAGGATGAAAAAAACCAGGTTAGCCGCGAGCTAGATAGTATCTGGAAGGGGGGCATGGAGTATAGACTCATGACTGAAGGTTACAGTATCGGACACCAGTTCATTGATAGAGGTTATGTAATATCATAGGAGAGTAAGTCTTGTTACGATAGATCCTCATGACTTATGATACGATAACCCTTTCTAGGGCATTTGTATCCAGCCCCCCTGATTGGGACATCACAGCCAGAAGAAGTAGAAATGGGCAGTAGAGTTTCCCGTTATCGAAATATCCGACGAAAATTATTCTCTCCACCCACACAACTTCCGAACGGGAATTGGGATGTAAGAGTGCGGTCCTGTCCTCTCTTTCCGCATCACGCTGCTGCTGCTAGGGGGGAGTCTGTCTGCTCTCACCGGGGCACCTACGCGAATACCTGCTATAAAGACCCCACACTTTACCATTCTCTCCGATCATTATCCTCGTATTCCTATGTTTTCCTGCTCATCAAGCAGTCTCAATCCTTTGTAATTCTTTGGCCATACTCTCTGCCGCTCCTGTATAAGTGAATACTAGTGTTCAGACGTTGGACCTGTACTGTATACTTCGAAACTTCCACCTCCATTGCGCGTCGTAGTCGAATTCATACGGGGCCCGTGAAGGACGCGTATGTACTCGCCATCTCCCTCTCTTATGTACCGATAGCAGTATTTGAATGTTAGAACGAGCCGAAACCCTCTTCCTCATTTCCCACCTCCTTTATCCCTTGAAGCCCTTAGAAGAACGCCGGTATCATGCCCGCCGAAAGTTCAACCGCCACCCGGACCCGATCTACCACCCTCACACCCGTCCAATTGGCTGCCTGTTAGCAGGTACAGGTACTGGGGTTATCTGTTGAGAGTTAGGGTGTGGGAGAGCCAGTGGGCGAGTCTTGGCTACTATGTATTTCACCTAACATAGACTGGAGACGGAACAGGGAAATACAACGATCATCCTCCTTCCTTCATCCACATCCACACATATCGATTCACCACCACGCTTACACTGTCATGGAGGCTGCCAGAGCAATCTGGAACATCATTGGGGAAGACCATGTGCAAAACTTTGTGGTAGTTGGGGGAGCAGCGCTACTGTTCCATGGTGTCGTTCTTCCAATTTATGACACCGATCGTGCGATAGCCGGCGACTCCCTCAACAAGTTCTATGAACATGCTATGCACGATGCACGGCTCACGCAGACTCTGCTAGGTGCCTGGGAGTACCACTCCTCATACGGTTTCCATGTCGAGGTGGATTTCCTCGACATACTGGGGCAGGGAGGGTATATGCATGAGCTGAAAGACCATTGCATCATTGGGGGTATACCGGTGGCCACTCTTACTGACCTGGCCCTTGGAAAGGGGGGCTCCTGGAAGGACCCTGGCAGACTCAAAGATCTGCTTGGTTTTGAATATGCTGTGTGTGAGATGGTCAGCAAGGGCTTGGATTTTAGGGGATTAGACACAGGAGAAGGAGATTCTGGAGGACATAATGGCTGAACTCCCGAGAGTGGAAAAGGGGAGGAGGTTGCTCAGGATTATTACAACATTGTTATAGAGAAGGGGACTTGGATGGAATGTGTGAACGAGAGATGAACTATTCTTACCCCATTTTCTTCCCTGTTTGTATTGCAATTCGAGCGGAAGACAATAATGATTGACCTCTGACCTGGCTAATGTACCCTGGCCTCCCTTTGGGTCGCTACCCGTGTATCCAGTCTTCCAACAGCTCCATCATAGCAAAGAAAAGCCCTGTATGAAAAACATCCTCCCTCAATTACAAAAGCGTGAGAAAAAAACCACTAGTAGTATTGCCAAGCAGCACTGTTTCAGGAACATACAGAAGCGTCAATAATCTCTGCAGACAAACTGGAATCCTCCCGTATTTTCAACCAACAACCATCTAATCCAGTCTCAGAATGGTCGCATAATAAATGGAACTTGTGGCCCGGGCTTTGGATGAGCAGCATGTTTCGCCCGTCTTTCCATAACCCTCTTCACCCTTCGCTCTTGCCACCACTGCCTCTCGGCAAAAAATTCTCTCAACCACCCAGTATTTTTGATTTTCGACAGAAGCTTATCTTGTTGGGGAGCCGAGTCGAGGAGCAGATATCTTGCCAAATGGTCCATGTCCATTTGAGGTATATAGCACGATTCATCATCCAGATAGCTCCGTCCCCCCATACAATTCAGACACGAGTCCACATATTCTGGGATGCTCGGTACGGAGACAGGAAATGAGACGCTCCCCCCGGGAGCCCACACGAACTCGATGTTTTTATCAGTAATCAGGTAGGGCTTGAATCTCCGATCTGCAGGGTTCGGATGAAATTCTAGCTCCATCAACACGGAGTTGAAGTTAATGGGATGTGGGACTTGGACCTTCTCGGTATCAATAGCGAGACGGTAGGTATCTTCGCTACAGAGGCTAATATACCACTGATCATCGCACCTCTTGAACCGCCGGATGGAGCGACGCTCTGCACGTTCAGCCAGACGAACTAGCCCCGGAATGCTCGATTGATCGACCTCTAGCCATTCACCGGTTTGGGATAAGGCCTGGCATATAGATGCGGCCTGTGAGGTTCTTACTAGGATATCCATTATCTATCAAAGCGACATCAGCCACAAGAAGCGGGTAATCATGAGGGGCAGGCTGTAGAGTAGAGTACATATAGACCCTGTATGCACTGGAACTCCCATCCACCGTAGCGCATATGTTCCAACCATGACGAAGGGGGTGATTATGGTCGCTTAGGACTGCAAAAATGCTCTCCAGGGAAGCCGTACTCTGTGCCCATGGTTGTGCCGATCAAGCTGCAACGATCCGAGTTGTGAGTGATGATAGGTTTTAGAAGTTTTGTGAGTGTGGTTGATCGGTGGGTTTACGGGGGTGTGGTGATGCCAGTTGCGATGTCGTTGTATCTGATATATGGTGGAAAGTATGATAACAGACAACCATGACAACCACAATCAACCAATTCAACCACAAAAGAAAAAAGAAAAAAAGAAGAAAAAAAAAAAGATGTGAATTCAATTAAGAAAGAGATGAAAGTAAATATCTCAAGCTTTAAAGAAATCCTGCTACCATTTTGTGTGACCCCCATCTGCATCCAAGACGGCGTGAATTCTCTCAGGCATCCTATGATATCTATCCAGGCATTCAATATTTCTTGGGGAATTAAATGTTGAAGGCGGCCTCCAAGTGCGGGAGGTTTAGAGTTTGGGAGTTGGGGTAGAGGTGTGTACAGTATGATACCTGGCTTATCACACCAGGGGACAGGTTACCTTGCGGTACTAAAAACGGCGGTGGGACTTTGGGAAAGAAAGGTATCATACCAGTATCAAGAAAACAAAATTGAGAGAAGCTTCTGGGATGGTGGGGGTGGGGCGGGATTACGGTAGTCTTCACTGCGTGGCATGATATAAACTTATTCAATTACCCAAGGGTCAGCTAACTCATCTTTTTCTATTAGATCACTTGGAAAATGGCCGCGTATAAGGCGGCCCTTCTGTTACTTTCAACCATCGCCCCATCACCCCCAGTAATTCACTAGATCAACTGAAGGCAGCATTTAACAGTAATAATAGAAATTTATTACTATCCACAGCGCGGATAGTTCAAAGCTCAGAAGCCTCTCCCTGCCCCCCATCCCCTACCCGCCGCCATTCTCCTACCTCCTTCCCCACACGAAGCCAAGGTATCCTCTCAGGGACTTTCATCTCTAGCACCATCCAATGCAACCTTCCCAGTCACCTCGGATTTGCGGCAGGAAACAAATGACAAGTATGCCCTGCTTAGTGGGGTAGAATTCCCAACGAGATCCCCTGGATCGTAGTTTGCTTCTTGAAGAAGCTTGACAAACTCTGCAAAAAGCCGATAAAACTTCTTGCTGCCGGTATCACACTGTGAGGCGCAGACCGAAGCATGAGTGTTTAGAACACTGATTATTTCCGCACGAGCTAGACAAGTTAGCATTCACACATAATCAAATTGTTGTAAACAGTAGAAATTACTTACTAAACTCTCGCACAACCTGTGGCTGGATACCATAGAGTTCCTTGTAGGCAGTATAATCTCGTCTTGGCTGGCGGCCCGTATATAGGCGGGCGTCTGCGATCGCGTCTCCTCCATGGGCTGTGTTATTTCCGCTCGCAATAAACTTCCAGTCGGCATCGGTCATTCCACCAAACTTGTCCCGTTTGAAAGTAGAAATGAATTGGTGCCGGGCAAGTGTGTGCGCCTCTAGAGACAGTGTCAGATCTCCTACCTGGCTTTGTAAGGAGTTGATCTGGATTTTGTGGGAAGCGAGATCGCTTGTAAGTGACATATTTTTTGCCTCTAGTGTCGCAACCTTGGACTGAAGAACTTTTATTTTGCTGGACAAACTTGCAAGGCTGAGTCTAGCCGGGTTCCTAACAGTAAGTGGCACCATATCATAACCCATCTCAAGTTGGCCCTTCTCAAGGATATCTCGGAAGGCCTTTTTCCCATCGTCAATCATCACGTCATCATCCCTGATACCGGTATCTGCATCACACTGCTCTTCCATCATACTCAGGGGTATGGAAGGCGTTTTCATTTTTTCCCTCTCTTCGCCTTTTTCATGGTCTTCTCGACGTTTGACCAACTCTTTTTTGGTTCCATGATTTTCAATATCTCTCGCATCGCATTGGCTCTTAAGCTCCTTCGTGGTCGTCTTGGCCCAATCTTCCGACATGTTGGCGAATAAAAACACAGAAGCTGTCTGGACTCACTTATAGTGGAATGGGGCTTGTTGTACTACCGGTAGGTTGAGAAACAAAGAGAGGAAAGGGTGGAGTGAGGTGTGGGGTTGGGCTGTGTTTGCCTTTTGTATGATATCCACCAAGTGTCTTGACGCCAAGACATTAATTAGGGAGGCTCTGCTAAGACTGTCGTACCGTAACCGGAACTATAGTAACGTTTTTTACGTGGTAACCGACCACGACGGGGAAACCGACCACCCCACCAGATACACGATTGAAGTAAAGAATGAGAACAGCCCAACCATGAACATGAAAATAAAAATATAAAAAAATAGAAAACGGTTAAATGACAATAAGAGAGCCTATTCATGGTAAAAAAAACATGAAAAAAGAAATCGGAAACAACTCAGGCATGATAATCCGAGAAAAATGCCTAAATGAGTGATATTAGATCTGATAACAAATAAATAAATAAAAAGGGAGGTCAACTAACCCAGAAACTAGTGCTGGGGATAGTTCAGCTTCGCCTATGAGTCCTGTTACCAGATATGAATTGAAGGGGGGTAGAATGCGGTTGGCCAATAAGGGTAGGTAAGGTGGAATTTGATGCACCGTAGCTGGAAGACACGCCCGTGGTATTGAAGGCTGTAGTTTGATCCAGGGAAATCAACGATTGTGGCTGCTGGTTTTCCTGTCCTTCCAGCTGCGATATCTTTCTGCTAGAGTCAGATGCAGGAGCTCCTTGCTTTCCTTTCTTTTTTTTTTGAGCCTTTTCCTCCTTTTCCAAGCGGTCTCTCTGTGCCCGGTCCAAATCTCGGCGGGAGATGAGTTTGGCTTTGCTGATATGCCGGCGATCGGTTTTGCTCTTTTTTGGTGCAGCTGCTACTTGGCGGACTGTTTCCTGAGAAATGACAGCTGCTGCCATTGCACTCCCAGCTGCAGAACCAAGGGCAAGGCCAATTCTTTTTGCATCATCAATATTTTCAGAAGACTCAAGCAGATTTTTGAGTTGAGAGACCTGTTTGGCATTTGTGGGAGCTGTAACCCTAGCGATTGTGGAGGATAAGCTTGGGGTAGATGAAGTTGAAGGACTCGAGGTTGGGTGGAACTCAATAAGTGGAGAGGCAGAAGGAGTAATTTTCTGCAAAATCTCAAGAACTCGGGCGCGGCGGTAGGGATAAATGCCAGTAGCAGCATAGGCTGATTTGATATTAGCCTCTGTAAATGCTGCCCGTCGTGCTTTCTGACAAAGGGGAAAAAAATCGCCCTTATTGAGGGATTGATAAGGATGGGTCCGGGACCAGGAATCCACCTCATGACTATAATATGTTGCTAGAGGACCAAAAAGACCAACATCCAAGGGTTGCAGAATATGAGTAGAGTGGCTGGGGAAGCAGAGGAGGTGTATGTTATGTGACTGAGAATAGGAAATGAATTCTACAGTCAAGTGGGAAGAGTGGCTATCAAGAATTAAAAGTCTTGAATTTCCACTCTGAGTTCCAGGCTCGAAAACCTGTCTCAACCAACGGGCTCCAAGCTCATCATTGGTCCATCCAGTCTTCGAAATACTAAAGCTAGCCTCCTCTCGCTCCTCATAGTCATGGTTACCCATTAGGTGTGCTCCTCCCTCATAGATGTATAGCGGTTGCAAAACCTTTCCCGCTGCTGAGACTGCCTCGATCAGGGTCACCCATTCGCGATTTCCAGGATGGCGCACACGGGGATTCCGCCTCTGACGATGACAAACTACCTTTCCCTTCTTTGCTAGTCCAATAGCAAAACCCTTCTCGTCCATATTCCACATATCTTGTGAACTAATATGGTATCTTGCCTTTACCTCTCCTAGTCGGTCAAAAAAGCTTTTAATGCTAGCTGGGTGGGTGGCAGACTCTTGCTGAGAATCTATTCGGCTTGCCAGCCGGCTTGCAATTTCCTTATGTCTATCCAGAAACCTGGATATCCAGTGCTTTCCCACAGTCTCCATTCCTTCCTCCTGTCTCCCTCGCACTATCACCTCAGCCATTTCATGCAAATGTGTAAGCCTTGGTGGAATTCCTATATTATCCAAATGCTTTACCCACTCTACCATTTCATTCTCCTCCTCTTCAGTAAGTAACTGTTGCTTCTTGTGTGCCTGATTCCGTGGTTGGGTGTTACCGAAATACCGGTCACGCAGGGTGATTCGTGAAACGGCAAAACGGACAGAAGCTGCCCGAATACTAAGCCCGGGGTCACCGGCGAGTGCGCTGAGAGCCTGCTGGATTCGGCACTCATGTTCAGAATCTTTCCTGGCTCTTACTGGTGGCATTATCGACTTCGGTTGTGGATCCTGCAGGCAGACAAATGGGGTATGTCGTTGACTGTGGGGTGGTCGGTTACCCCGTCGTGGTCGGTTACCACATAAAAAACGTTACGCCCAAATCTTGGCAAGGTTCAGTGTGGTAACTGCAGTCGTTTTGCTGCAACTGTTTTGACAATGATCATGGAATGAATCACACAAGAGAGCCAGAACAATCTTCTCTAGTTCAGCATAATTGTTACGCGGGTTCACAGGCTGTTTACTGACAATTTCAAATTCAGGCAACTCTTGGTATGATGATCTTAGAGAACAAAAGAATGTCCGTATAATGAGAGGTGAAGGTTAGTTGAGTGTTCGGTTCAGCAAGAGAGATAAAAAGTGTTGAGTACGGTGCAGTACAAGAGGAAGAATGAAGAGTAGAGAATTCGCCTGATACGTGCTACTATGTAAGTTCCACACTTTCGCGGATATTACCAACATATTGTGGGAGGCAAGAGCTGCTCGGCATCCTCCAGTTCTTCCCATTGTCACCGCCATCCTGCGCCCCTCACCATTGGCCTATTGGCCCTCCCGTCCACCGTCCATCGCCGCTAATTCTTGATTATTACCCGTCGCTCGATAGCATGAAGGCCGGCTCATCACCGTACCTCCCATGCCTGTGGCCATTCGTTTGTTTGCTCATTCACTAGGTAATTCGCTCATACGCTATTCCTTTAGCTCGCACGTCCGCGCTTGTCAACTCGTCCGTTCGTCGTCCCCCGTTATCCTACCTGTCACCTGTTAGCTAGGCCTCTAGCTATCACCCGTCTTTTGTTTCTTTCCGGTACGCGGTTCGTTCGTTCGTGATATTGCATCTGTCTGAGCGAACGAAAGCAGGAAGGTTACGGGAGAACCGAAGGGACTGCGCGGAGCAATGGGAGAGTTTTTGTGCCTGTATTCGTTTGTTAGCACGGGAGTGTGCGGAGGAAAGGGGGATATAGGTGCCAACGCTTCCCAAGTGCCGTTTCGTCTCATTGCCGGTATCGCCAGACCTGCTCTAAAGTCATAATCTGTTAAAAACATATGTTGTGGAAATGTTGGATAGGACAATGATACGAGATATGAAGAAGTGGTTGATTGCTTGAGAAACTGGAAATGCTTAACTTTCTCAAAAGGAAGAGCTGATGACCCTGACCATCTACTGTTTTGGAGCGAGACAAATAGCTCGAGCGAACAACAACAATAACAAAGAAAAGAGGAGCGAGAGGAAGGCAAGGAGGTATCTTCAATGGTGCAGGTCTAGATGCGCCATCAGGTTTAATACAAGGAGAAATTTCAGTAGCAGGAGCGACACTACTAGTATGATACAGTGGTGTGAGTAGAATGTTTCAACATACGTTAAGCTACTTCATCCGAGTGATCATTCATGACGGTGGATGTAATAGTCATCACAGTAGCCCCTAAGCCCTAAGAACAGATCAAGTCTATTACGAAAGTGCAAAACGTATAATATATTTCTCAAAAGGAACAACTGTCCAGTTAACATATCGCTTCCATTGGGTCATATCATTCTCACAGTTAAATATACCCTGCCCCGCTTGTTAGACGATACGAATCTCTATTCATTCATTCATTCATTCATTCATCCAACCTGAATACACGCGACTATACTGGTATCCGGTCACTTGCATCTTACACTCCACAGTGCGCGCAAGTTTCCACACCAGCATCTCCCCGTATCAAATCTCTAGCTGTATTCGCCCTACGTTAAAACTCGACCTGGTGGTGTTTGTAAAGATTCAATGTAGTAATTGAATCGATTCAGTGACATTGGTACACCCAACGGCAATTGCGAAATATGCCGGAAACAGTTAAAGCGGATTCACAGGTATCATAATAATATGAAGACTGCACTTCCCATCAAGAACCTAAACCTGGGTAGAATTGTCGTGCGAATCACTACTTCACTTGGTAGAAGTGAATAGCCTCTACAATTAAGGTTTTCGGGCTCTAAAACGTTCTGCGATTTTGGTTGCGGTTGGAATGGTAGTGTTAGATGCGGTGCTAGCGGTAATGGAGTTTTTTTTTTTGCCTGTTTTTTTTCTTTCTTTTTCCTCTTTCCTTAATTGTTTTGGGATTAGAGAATCGGAGAGTGGGGGTATTTATGCTTGGGGCGACGATGGAAAATTTCCTTACCGTACTCTGATGGTCATATTATGATAACCTAAAAATAAAACAAAAAGTTTTTCTAAATTATATTACGAGACTTGCAGTGGGGTTGGAGTAGCAGTGTTGTTTCCAAGACCCCGTAGAGCTTGCGCTAGTATCATACGTAGAGACAGTTTTTCATCAAACACTCACTTTGCCATAGCGGCAGACTTTAGCTTTCTGATACGAGTAGAGCTGATACTTTCACTACGAGCAAATAATAACCTCTAATCTGCATTACTGGCCACCGTAGGTCCCCAGCCGAGAGCAAGCAAGCAAGCAAGTGATGAGACCGCATGATTACTAAGACATTATATGCGGAGTGACAGATCATGATCGATCACTCTTTACTCGTTCCCTTGACTTTGTGCTCTCCAGGAGGTCCACAAGCCGAAGGGTAACAAAAACACCTACACTTGACGTCTCTACTCCAAGTCCATCTCGAGACCACACCCACTCAGTGCCCAACTATCAGATTTCCTTTTCAAAACTTCTCCCAGTACATTACAAGTGTTTAAATAGACAAAGCAATATGAGACTATCAGGCGCATCCGTAGTTCAGCCAGTATCATACCATCCCCGGCCTGCCAGCGTCAGGGCAAGTGATGACTCCCTGTTTTTTTCAGGTGTTGACGCGAACTCCGTCCTCAAGATCCGCTGCGGACCCAGACGGCGCGGCAGGTGGGTCGCCTCCACTTCCTCCGGAATCACTGCTCGCGTTGCCTAGCATGAAGTTGGAGGATTGAATGGGACGGACATGGTTATGTTGAGCTGCCTTGATCATTGTATCTATCATACTGAGCGGGCTCTATCAGTGAGAGGAAACTTGCTATTGTATGCTGGTGCGAGTAGATATCTATCACTCAAAGCAATTTCTTATCATATGGATGGGTCAGTTACCCGGCAGAAGGTAACCAGACCTTTCCTTTCCGTTCGCGTATGCACCCTTTGCCAGTTATGCAGTATAAATGGTAATTCCGCCAATGTACTAATAAAATAACAACCAATACCATGCCTAAAACAGACTGACTATGGGAAAGTACTCGTACAACGCCCACTATTATATCATAGAACGTGAACCCTTCTTCCGGGCCTCCTGTTATACGAATTTCATTTTTATTCCTGCGGCTGAGTGCAGAGCAGGCGTGGTTTCTGTCATGCGATATTTGGTGGTCACGGAGAGGTAATCTGATGGATATTTCGGGACTTGGAAAGGTTGTGATATGTTTTTTCCAAAACTGGTTAGAAGGTGTAGGGTTCTGGTATTCGATCGCTTGAATATAGTTCTTATGAATTGGCAGAAAAAATTCGTCTTTCTTGATCTGCTGCAAGTAACTTTTTGGTTCATAATATTATGAGGGACTAAGTTGCGATAGTTAAAACGAGAAAAACATGACTGAAAGCAAATCCCCCCCCAATTTACGCAGCAGCAGCACCCGCTACCCCTGCTTCGGGCTGCGCCTCTGGTGCGTCGGTACCTCCCTCGCCTTCCTCCCCTTCGGCCCTCTGTGCGATAGCAGCCAGAACTGCGTCGACAGCCTCGTCCAACTGACCCTTCTCGATCCCGTCCAGAGCCTCCCTCCCGACGCCCCTCTCCAACAGGACCTCCTTGGAAACCCTGCGACAAGCCAGCAGCAACCTGAGCACCTCTCTGTCTCCCGTGACAAGCGCCCTCTCGAGGGGCCCGACACCGTCGGAATCACCAAGGTTGACTAGCACGCGCTCGTCGGCGAGGAGCGTCTCCACGACCGGCGCATTCCTGGTGTCGACGGCGGCATAGAAGGCGGACAGGCCGTGACTGTCGAGCGCGTTCACGTCGACCCTCGGGTTCGCGAGGAGGATGCTGACCATGCCGGTGGGCTCGTAGCGCGCAGCGATGTGCATGATGCTCTTGCCGTCGTTGTCGCGCACGTGCACATCAAAGCGGGGATCGGCCAGGCAATCGCGCACCACGTCTGCCAGGCTGCGACGCCGGACCATGGAGAAGAGCGAGGACTCACCGCCGATGCTGCCGACATTGACGTCGACCCGCTCGTCCGCCAGCAGCGCACGCACGATGTCCTCGTGTCCGCGGGACGCGGCGCGTCCGAGGGCGGTGGAGCGCCTGTCGTCCTGGACGTTGACCTCGAGCTGGGTCAGCGTGAGGAGGAGCCTCACGACCTCCCCGCGTCCGCGGTGAGCGGCCTTCAGCAGCGCCGTCGCGCCGCTGGCGTCGCGCGCGTTCGCATCCACCCGGGCGTCCTGCAGCAGCACGCGCACCACCGCTTCACACCCCTTGAACGAGGCGAGGTGTAAGGGCGTGGTGCGCTGCTGGTTTCGCGTGTTGACGTCGACGTTCGGGTGGGCTAGCATGAGCTTCACCACTTCCACGTGACCGAACGAAGCCGCCATGTGTAGGGGTCCGAGGCAGCCCGTTTCCGACAATTCCATCCCGGCACCCCGCCTGAGCAGCATCTCCGTCATCTCCGAAAGTCCGCCCACGGCGGCGGTCGTGAGCGGCGACCGCTCGCTCACGTTGCTGAAGCTGCCGACATTCTCCTCGCCCAGGCTCTCCAGCAGGAACTCCACTGTCATCGGCGTCTGCGTTGTCACCGCCGTGTTGAGTAATCTCCTCTGCGGGGCGAACTCGAGTATGCCCTGCCCGATCAACGCGCGTATCTCGCCGCCGTTGCTGGCCCGGGCGCGGGTGTAAAGTAAACGTTGGCCGTACGTCTCGGAGCGCAGAGTGAAGACCGTGTTTAGCAGGCTTGGCTGCAGTAGGTTCGCAAAGTACCGGTTTGTCTGAACGAGGGAGTTTAGGTCTGGGGGTGTGAGACGGTTGCTTATTAGAAAGGTGAGCTCGTTTGGGAGGTCGAGGATAGACATTTTTTTTTGTATTTTGGCGAGAAGAGCACAGGGGTAAGTGAGGCGGGTGTTTATTGGCTTGTCGACGGGATAAGGCTTTGGATGCTTTATCGTCGTTACAATGGTATCGTGGTGCCTGGGCTCGTTAGTGGCGGCTGAGAGTAGCTTGTCCAGTACGGTACCGCTATTTGTATTGAAGTTGGTATGATACGATCCTTAGCATTGCAAGCTGAGATGACTGTGAGTCTTGCCAAGACTAGGCTCCAACAAGAGTTGAAGCGCAACAGCTGAGTCAGCAGCGCCCCAGCGCCCCGTTTTCCAACCAACACTCGTAGACTAATAACAATTCAAGTATTACAGTATGATCGCCCTACGAGCACTCACCTATGATACACAACAAATATCCACACAAGGGCCCCCAGTAAAGTTCGTCATCAGCACCGCGAGGACAGGGACAAATTACAGAGCCCAACAAGCGATCCTACAAGCACTCCCTGAAGTCACACCATCTCACTCGCATCCTCATCCTCCCGTCAGAGTAAATCCTATTGCACATACAACGCGGTCCAACCACCACCACCACTCCCCCATCCCGCAGTAGACTACAACACAAGAGCAGAATTTGGTCCCGCGCTTTGGGGTGGGGAGAACGGTAAAAGGCAGGTCTTATACATTCGCATAGCACTCACGACGAAAGGTGGAAAGCCAAGTGTGGTCTGGGTGTTGTGGTGTGAGCGGGGTATGCGAAGTCGACAATATTGTGAGGTGGTTCCCGGATGGTGTTGCTGCGAACACTCTTATCGCTGGGATTTTCCATCCTGACGTATTATATATGGGTGCATGTATGTTGTGCGCAAACACGACACTGGCTGACCGATTATTAGGGTATCATGGGAACTTGAATGTCCGGGAAAGAATAATTATACAATACTACAATGGTGTATGGTATGAATGACATTCCAATGCCTATCCCATCCTGCCGATATATACCCCCCACCCACCCACCCGATCCATCCATCATGTCCCATGAGAACTGCAAAATATACAATAAACTGCAAGCGCAAACCCGCTCTTGAACGACTAATAACAGGAAAATGGAACAAGGGACGAGGGAGAAGGGAAAGGCTATTTCAAAATGCCTACCCTTGACCAACCGTCCAACACAACTTAGCATGATGTAAAGTAGCCATGCCAATATTAATGTGGAAGAGTAAGAAATGAAGAGCCAGACCGAAACAAACCAAGCCGAACCGAACAATTGCACGCAAATCATGGCAAACGGGCAAAGGAGAAAAAAGGAGAAAGAGAGAAGGCAAAACATGAAGGAAAAGAAACCTACAAGAAAAGACAAGGTATATCACATTGGCAACCCAGGTCGGCGCAAGCCAAGCCGGCTATGACCGCTCAGCAGAACCCCACCTCCCCCGTAACCCCTCGACCCACCGCCCATACAACACGTCCGCCAAAACTGCGTTCACGCCTTTCACTTCTGCAGTCTCTTCCATGCCAACGCTAGAGCTACTCCCACCCCTTCTTCTACCCCCTACGTCGCTAGCCCCCGCTCCAGATACGACACTACTCCGGCGCTTTCTTCTGGCTAGCGGTGAGCCTGTGGCTGCTGGGCTGCTGGATAATGGTCCTGATAATCTCACTGGGGTTGCTTTTGCAGCGGTGGCAGTAGTAGGTGGAGGGGGTGGAGGTGGCGGAGGTGTAGGAGAAACGAGGGCGTTGAGGGCAGGATTCCGCTGGAGCTGGTCAATCATGGAACGGAGGAAAAGGATGTTAGCTTCTGGGTTTATCTCGTTTAGCGAGGACCATGCCGACGATAGACGGGCGGCGGCTAGGTGTTCTTGCGGGGTTGCGGAGGTGTTTGTGGTTAATCGTGCAAGGGAGGTGTGGATTATGTTGTAGAGGTCTTGGGCGTCTGAGGGCCGGGAGGCAATACCCGTTGGAGCGGCATTGGAAGGCGGAGCGGAGGAATTGGCAGTAGCAACAGAGGGGGTATGGCCGTTATTCCCTGAAACCTTTCTAACGGGACGTACGGTCGACGTGGACTTTGCTGTGTGGGATTGCACTTCTGGTGAGGGGGAGCGGGAGGGGTCACTGTGGAGGACTTGGGACTCTTTGGTTATGTGGTGGTGGTGGTGGCTTGATTGGTGGTGGAGTTGCCTGGGACGAACAGAGTTGGAACTTGCATTTGAAGGACTCCTCCTCCGGGCCGTCCCTGTGCGGGTCGGTTTCGATGGTGATGAAGCCACACGCCCGTTAAGGCCTGTGTTTTCGTTATGGGGAGCTGAGTTGAGGGCTAGATTTTGTAGAGCGACACTTATTGGGATTTCCTCAAAGTCTGAGGAATGCGAAGAATCGGATACGCTCCGGCCACCTCTTATTGTTTTGAAGTCTTGGTGACGGAGTGTGAGGTGCGGGTTTGTCCTTATGGTGTCAAAGTCCCAGTCTTCGTCTACCTGGAGTGCCATTGTGTTCCTACCACACAGCTATCAGTATACATGTGTGGGCTTGGTAAGGAATGCTAGAACAAACATTGTAGCCTGGTACAACTTTGGATGCGCCTGTCTACCACCCTGACTCCCCACCCACTTCTGCTTCCTCTGGATCAAGTCCTGCAACAGCTGTGTCCTCCCGGCATTTCTGATAAACCTGTGCCTCAAGAGCTCCTTCGCGCTAGCCCTCTTGATCGGATCCTTATTCAAGCACTTTTCCACAAAGTCTTTGAAATCCTTAGACCACCTATTACCCTCCAGCCTCGGCGCCGGCTCCTTTGGGATCAGAAATAGCACTTTCATCGGGTGAATGGCAGCGTTTGGCGGCTCGCCCTGCGCAAGTTCCATAGCGGTGATCCCGAGTGACCATATATCCGCTTTGAAATCGTAACCCGTCGTCTGGGAGATCACCTCGGGCGCCATCCAGAAGGGGGTCCCGACGAATGTGTTGCGCTGGGATTTGAGGTTGCTGAGTTGGGCCGCCACGCCAAAGTCTGCGAGTTTGACCTGGCCGGTGCCGGAGAGAAGGACATTGGCCGCTTTGATGTCGCGGTGGATCTTGTTTTCTCGGTGGAGGTAGTCTAGTCCAAGGAGGAGTTCTCGCATCAGGATGGCGATGTGGGCTTCGCTGAAGGGACCGGGTTTTAGCAAGTCGAGGCAGGACCCGCCGGCAAGGTATTCCATTACTGCGCGACGTCAGTATTAACAATTCTCCTCGTGCCATGTCGAAAGCGCAGACGGCACACCTATCCACAACTTGTACCCTTTAACAAAACTCCCGTAATACTGCGTGACAAACGGACTAGCGCAAGTGCTCAGTACCGAGATCTCCTGTTGAATCTCTTGAATGTCATCCTCGCTGGACTCCAAATCAATCTGTGCGAAAAAGAGGCAGAAACTCCCAATTAGCCCTCGCGACCTCCCTCTCTATTCCTCAAGGGGAAAGGATGAAGCGAACATGTTTAATAGCAACAACGGTCCCAGACTCCTTCTCTATCGCCTTGTAAACAACGCCAAAGCTCCCACCTAAAGGCGCACGTCAGGCATGTGTTCATGCATTCACGGAAAGTCGAATGGGTGTATAGCTCACTTCCTAACTCCTCCAAAACTTCAAACTTTGACGCTAAACTCGCTGCCATAGCGATTATTCAACGAAACAAATGAATGGATATATGTATGTATATATGTATGAAGCTCTCGAGTCGGCAGGTGAAACACAACACCTAGGTTAAAAGACAAAGTGCAATCGCAGCGAGCGCGGAGCGAGAAGGAAGGAGAGAAGGAAAAGGAAAGAGGCGACCAAAGGGTAGAAAGCTAGTGAGCGCGAAGGGAAAAGAGAAGTAGAAGGAGGGGAAGAAGAGAAGGATGAATGAGCGAGTGAGTGAGTGAGTATGGACGGGCGGATGGGCTTGATATCAGCCAGCCGGGCCAACTACCGGTAGCTGAGATGCGATGGGTGGGGCGTGTGTGTTGTTGGCGCTCGAGCGGGGGGGCGCGTCTTGTTTTGGCTTCCTGTGTTAGATTAGTGCGAAGGTGATGTGTTGGTTAGGGCGGTAGGGTTGCTGTGGTAACGGACATTAGCAAGGTTCAGGTTATGATAGGCGTAAGGCTGGAACCTGCGCTGATCGATATGATGTGATGTGATGTGATGTGATGTGACCGAAACATTGTTTAACTTGGAAAGCCAATTTCGACGTCCTCATCCAAAACCTTTAGACATCTTGCCTTGTGCCCGAAAACAGGGGGGTACCACATACTGGTACTACAACGAGTATGATACTTGTACAAGTACTTGTGCACTGTACTTCCCGCCTCGGACGAGGAGCCCTTGCTAGGAATGACTACGAGTACGAGTAAACGGTGAGATCAAACCAAGACCTGTCTGGCACGCCACCATATCCGGAGCTATGTGGGTTGAGAGGGGAAGGGATGGGCTGGCAAGGAGTGTACTCTACTTGTACTCGTACATACCATACCTCCCGTCTCTCTTCCCTATGATACCGGGAATGCTGGAACTCCATGGCACTCCGAGCCCCCAAGTCCCAGGTCGACAACAAAATGTGACGAGTTGGTCGGGTCAGGACCAGGACCATCTATGTAATCGCTGCACCGGGACCACAGACAGACCTTCTGGCGCATAATTTTGGACTCGTCTGTCCATAGCCTCGGCGAGACCGGGCCAGGACCCTGAAGTACCGGTGTCCAACGTTGGAGCTGACCCAGCCCTATGGAGGAGTGACAAAGGGGGAAGATAAATAGGAATCTCCAATTTGTGGCGACAAATATGGGAGCTGATGGGTTGGTATAACTCGTGATAATCCTTGATGTGATACTTGTATTTACCTCACCGCTTGTTTGTTATATTTCTGGAGGGTTTGGGGTTTCTTTTCGTTTTATTGGGTTCCCCAGGTGATGCCTTGGGTTAACTGCTATGAGTTTTCCTGTATCATATGTTCCGAGTAAATCTATGGTATGCACTTGACAAAAGCGAATTGTACAATTTGTACTGGACCATACAGTCTAAAAACACTACGCAGCTTGAGATGAGTGAGGTATTCACTTGGATTTAATGAGAGAAGTTCTGACTCCTGGACCAAAAGTGTCCCGTCAACTCGAATGAATGATGACAAATTTTTGTTTCCCTACCTGGTCCAGGTACGATACCATGCATGATTTAAGCAAGTGGGGGGATAAGAAGAAGGATAAAACGAGAGAGGATAATAAAGAAGTTACTTGGTAACTGATATAGGTCGGCGTTTTTGTGCTTGCTAACTTGAAAATACTCGGGTAGGAGGAAAATAAGGGGAGAGGATAGCAGGGTAATGAAATGGAGATTCAGCAATGACAATGCGCCCAAAGAAAAGTGAAACCTGTGATTTAAAATACAAAGAGGATATCGTGGTGAAGGTTGCGATTGCAAGATGAGGCGATGAGTTGGTCATGTAATTGTCACACGAGCAAGAAAAGAATGAAAGGAAAGGAAAGGAAAAGAAAGGAACACGCTGATGGAACCCCGCCCCCATACGGTGTGATAATGGAGCACATACAACAGCTCATCCCACCCCATCAAGAAATCACCATAGCAAATAGCAAGTGCGCGGCGATAGCACAAGAGTAAATGTAAACGCTAAAGTCTACCGCTCGGGTATTCGCCAAATCTGTCGAAGAGAAAGCATGGGAAAGAAACCCTACCCCGAAAAAATAAAAAAAACCTCCCTAAACCAGCCTGACCCATTCCCACAAACTTGATGTATGATCCGAACTCCCGCTTAGCAAAACTGAAAGGAAAAAAGGGGGGGGGAGAAAGAAATAGACAACTTTTTCGTTTGGGTTTTTGATAGAGAAAGAGAGCAAGTAAAAGAAAAGGAAAAACCCCATAGATGGTGCCGAATTTTTGCGAATCGGTTCGGTTGATTGAATGTCCGTATGATAACAGCAACTCCACTGACAGAAGTGCTATGCATTGGATAAGATACCGGGTATCTCAAAGCAACCCATCTCGGCGATAGACCCCTCCACGCCAACTATCACCGATGCCCCCCCTCCCACGTCCCCTCCCTCTCATCCCGCCGGTACCACCTCTCGGCGAGAAAGTATACACTCCTCTACCAACACCTCCGCTACCTCTACCATTTCTCCCCGCCGCTACAGCCCCTTCTGCACGACTGGCCACTTCAGCGAACGATTCGGTGGTACTCCTATTCCTGTAGGCATTTCCAGCCGCCGGAACACCCTGCTGGGCACCGCTCCGAACCGACGGCCCAGCAACCGCACGCCCTCCTCCTCCTCCTCCTCCTCCCATGTGTACCCTCTCCACCCTCAACTCGTAAAAATTCCCTTTAGCCTTAAAAGTCTTCGATCCGGCCCACACCGTTTGTGGCTTCTTAACATGTCCACCCGGCGCCGGCGTTGTTTCAGGTAATTGCGCGTTCCACCCTTGTCCATCATCCGCACGTCCATCGGATCCCTCATCATCTTTGTCGCCGCCCTGGATCTCAAAGTACTTTAGCTGCCGTGGGAGTTGTGTCCCTGCTGGCGGGAGTGCAGTATAGGCGGAGGAGGAGGAGGAGGCGGAGGAGGTGGTGGTGGAGGGGAGGGATCCGTTGGGGAGGACGAAGATGGGCGGGGATTCAGATGGGTCCTTCTCGTTTGGAGTGTAGGGGTTTGCGACAACTGCGTCGATCCACCGTACCACTCGGAAGTACTTGGCGGCGTCGCGGGAGGTGTCCCAATCATGGGGTGGATCGCTGTTCTTGTTGTAGTGCCAGCCTCCGGTTTGGGGGTCCATTTTTTTTTCTCACTTGTTTTGTTCGTTGATGGGAGAGGGGGCGGGAGGGTAAGGTTTGGGCGTATGGAGAAAGGAGAGGCCGAAGGGAGGGAGGAAGGGGGAGGGCGGGGTGAACCGAGGAGGAGGGGGGGTAGTGATGGCGATGAGGAAGTAGGGGAAGCGACGGTTGAGACGAGGAGAGGTGAGGTCGGAATAGGAGTGCGGAGGAGGTTGATTTATCGTGACGGTGACGACGATAAGAGAGTACTAGTATAGTACAGTGCAGTACCTCACCTTGGGTTGAACTGGACTCCTAACTTAGACTATGATACACTAGCTTTCTATTTCCCTAGGTTAGGTTTCGGGATAATTCCTAGGACTTCAATGCTCACCCTTCTTCTCTCGAGAAGCGCTTTTCGTATGTAGCACCTGTGATATGTGCCCATGCCATGCACAGGAAGAAAGGAAAGAAAGAAGGGATTTGGTGAAACAGGGGTTAAAGTTTTTTGTTTATGAAGGTGGAATTCGCCGTGGAAACGTTGACGCAGCAACAGTTCACTGCTGGATGCCTGACCACCCTGTGATGCGAGCACTTGGCCCAATAGATCAACAAATACACAGCAATCAGCCCCTCAACTCCAGCACACCGTAACACGAGCGAGCAACTTTACGAGTAATCACAGTGCCCTACAAAGCACCCATCCGGTCATAATAACAGTAGTTTTTACCTGTATTTACTCGAGTACAGCACTCTGAAGATTTATAAACTTGCCGCATCCCCCAGACAAGGGAAGTCTGGATCTCAACCCCGCTTGCCAGCTTGGGCAATAGTTCTTCTATATTATTATGATATCATAGGTTTTTTTTATTTTTTTTATTTTTTATCATCGTTGCCAAGACGGGGTGGACGGAAACGGGGAGATCGTTGGCGTCTTCGCCGCCATCATTTGGAAAAACGGGATGGACCGTGCGGAAATGTGCGGGGCCCCACACCTTACGACCCACGCAATTTATCAACTGGAGAGAAAGTGGAGGGAGGCCTGAGTTGGTTAGAATAGGATCGTTTATGTTGTTGTATGTATGATATGCTTACTTTTTTGTGGAAGAAGGGAAGTGGTCTATGGTATGGACAAGTTCTTTTAAGCCTAGTGGTTGGCCTAACTTGGGTGGTTTAGCTTGCATGGGCGGTCGGACAGCTACATATCTCGAGTGCACTATGGGCACCGGTAGGTAGTATATTTAAAAGATTCCTACCAAAGCTTCTTATTTGTTTTATTTAAATCCATACCGGATTCGTTCTTTTGGCCCATCTTCCGGGGGGGGGCACAGTGACTATGGCTTGCTTCTAAAGTTGTTGCCGACTTTCTGCTCCCCCTGCCTGATACCAGGATACAGAACAGCACCAGGAGGAGGAGGGTAATAAGTTGCCATTGCGAATCGCCATCCTGCGGTAGTGCCCCACTCTAACTCGAGCGTTCCCATGGGATATACTCGCTGTGGGGGATAATACTATAGTATACTGCGGTATCCAGCGCACGGCAGTGATAGGGATTCGGGGAGGCATTGTGATAGATGCGCACACCCAAGCACCCGTATCGCCAAAAATTACGTGCAGAAAAAAAATCAAGAAATCTCCCAGCCCCCGGAGCGGATCACCTTCTTCGCTGCACCCCTGGCTGAACCGAAACTCTCCCCCCTCTCGCAATTCCTCTATCTTCCTCCCCTTATTCCCGATCAAAGACAGGTTGGTCTCAACTTGATACCGGTATCTAGAGCATTCACTACTACAGCTACAGTTTGTGCTTTATCCCTCACCGAGGGCCCCACCCTGTGAGTGAGTGAGTGATTGGTACATACGAGGATTGAGATGGATGGGAGGTTATTGGTGTGAGAATGTGCAACTTTGGATAGTATACAGGACTTTTGTGTAGGCAGGCGGTGTGCTGCATACGGTAATGATACGTGTTAGAAAGTCCGTAACAGTGGTGTATTCGGATAGCCCTCCTTCCTTCATAACTACCTTACATGGACCATCGAGGGGTGGGATTTGGAGTGTGAATCTTAGCTCGCCCTCCTAAGAACAGAGCTTCAGTCGCCATCTACAAGTACAGTACTTTGAAATATATATACGATCAGAGATATCAGGAAAAGTCACTGTCTAAACGACAACAGGCTTAGCGGAGTATATTAACGAAATAACGAGTACCAGCTAACGAGATCCAGCAAGCTCAGCCTCTCCAAGCTATATCCTGTCTGGATAACGCTATCCCTACTCGGGGTGTTTTGTCTCCGGTCGGGGGGATGGGCGATAATTTAGTGCATGTTTCAACATTTTGATGTTCGGGGGTCTTCAATATTATTCTCTATTATTTGCCTGTATTCACCGTCTCTTTAATTGTTGGTTTCTCTCTCTGCTGGCTGAGATGCCAGATATGCGAGATAGCTTGTTCATCCAGTCGATACATCGTCTCCGGCGATGAGCCATCACTGCTGGTAGCGCATGCTAGTTTCATCATGCTCGAACCACGAATACTCATGTCAGCGATGACTCCCAAGACTCCCAAGAGTTCAGTGTGTTCTCTAGATTGTTCCCCCCATGATGCTTGCTTTTCTCCCGCTTCCCTTCTTGCCCTCTTCTGTTCCACTCACCCCTTCAAGCATTTCTCTCCCACTTCCAGGTGGACTGACCGATGGGAAACTGGAATGAGGGAAATGACACCCCCCACTCTTCAATGAACCTCTCCCTCCTCCTATTCCAGAGAAGGCGAAATCACGATTCAGGGTTTGCCCTGCATAAGATATACTCCCTCCTCCTCAGCACCCCACAACTGAGATCGGCACCCGGATATTTCTCAACTGTATAGTATAAACCATCACTGGATGGATTTGATGCTGTAGCATAACTCTTAAGCTATCCGGTAACGGTAGAGCTTCGCCTACCGGCCAGCCACATGACCGTATTCGAGAGTCTTCGCTACTCTCCGTTGATATAGACCTCCCGTATTCGCGATCCCTTTGGTACTCGATTATGCCACATACCCTCGCCCTCCCCACCACGCACCATACCCACGCAACAAGAGAATTCCATAGCACACGAGTGATATTTGGTGATTGCAGCACACGAGATATCCTCGAAACAAGGAAATGTCTCCGGCGGATTATCCCGCAACGCCGGGAACAAACTCAAGCGTAGAATCATGATTTATCCACCGTGTCAAAATCCTCGCAAATGGCCATAATGGCTCCTTAGAAGTGTACGATATGATCAACGGTTTTTCTCTCACAGGGGAAGCCGGGCGGAGTGCAGCGGTGCACACTCGCCCCTATCGGAATCTCCCGCTAACCGGTTGGTGGAAAAGAGAAGTATATATAAGGCCCGTTTGTCATGCCAGAAAAACCCAGTTTTTCTGCGGTTTCCTCTGTTTTTCTGGCACGGCAAACAGGGCCTAAATCGCTCCGTTTTTGGGAGATAATTACTAGACGATGTGATGGGTTATTGGGCACGGAGAGGGGAATATACATAAGTATTTGCGAATCGCTCAAGTATCACTTCACTTCACTTCACGGGTATTAGGGGAAATCACGAGAACAGTCACAAACAAATAAACTTCACATTACAGATGGAGAAATGATAATAAATTATAACCCCGAGATGTACTCGGGGTTTCGTCCTAATGCTCTATCTATAAAATAATAAACGGCCAAGACAGCAAATGTCTTGGCCTTTATTTTTTTTTTACCCAACAAGTCAGCAAGAATGTACTTATAAATAGGATTGGGGGAGGGGGACTAACGGGGAAGATCACCCCCCCAACCACATGCGGCCACGCCACCACGCACGGCGGGCACAACTCTAAGGTTTGCGCCACGGCCTCTAAATAAATTGTTAGTAGGGAGCAGAGAAAGGAGGGATTGCGAATGGAGGCGTACCGTGGTGGCACAAGGCTTCGGAAACCATCCTCCCCTGATATGAAACCCAAGAAGGGTCCCATATTTCGGGAAGGGTGTGAAATGGATTGAATTGGTGGGCACTTCCGCTTGTGCCCACCAATAGCCCCATGGACACAAATCAGTGTCCACCCCTATTTGGGGAGGGGTTGGGCTTGGAACTTATACAACAGTTAGTATACATATCCCCAGTGCTTTCTCACTTTATCCGGAATTTTGGTTCTTGGAATATTGTACTTACATGTTTCTACAGGCAACCTGAAGGTAAACAGGAGTGCCTGTTCACCTCTTGCCAGAGAGATGCATGGGTAGCATTCTTGCTGGGGCCCACAAATGGTACATGGGCAATCCAGCTGGTGCCTGCCCAAGCTGGACGGCATGCCCTACTGAAAACTTATACTCTAGTTAGTATACATATCCCCAGCCCTTTCTCATTAGATTAGGAGTTTTGGTTTTGGAATATTGCACTTACATGTTTTTATTGAGGAGGCTGACAGGAACCCTGTCAAGCTCTCTCCAGAGAGATGCATGGGGGGCACTCCAGCTAGAGCCAACAAATGGCTTGTTGGTACTCTAGCTGGCACCCACCCATGCTTGACAAAATGCTCTGCTGGGAACTTATACTCTAGTTAGTACACATATCTCTATCATTTTCTCCCCATAACAGAAGTGTGAATTTTTGGGACATTGTACTTACATGTTTTTTTTAGGGGACAGGACAGAGTGTCTGTCCAACTTCCCAGCAGAGAAGCACTTGTTGGGCGCCTGGGCTAGAGGCCATAAATGGCTCAAAGGCACTCCAGCCCCAGCCTACCCATACCTGGCAGAAGTTCTACCAAGTACCCACATCAGAGTGTGGATTTCCTGCACTTTTCCAGTCAGTATGCATAAAGGAATTGACTTCAGACAACTCACCTTGGGACTCCCCCTGGGTGAGAGGAGATGAATATACTCCCACTCAGTGGGGAGGGGATCTGGTTCAAGAGTGAGCACCTTATCTGGTACCCACCCTTAACATGGAAACCCCTCCTTAGTACACACATTTAACTTTGTGTGTACTGAGGAGGGAGTTTAGAATCCAGCCTCATTGGTTGGATTCTCTGCAGTACTATAACACCAACTGTTAGCTTTCAAATATCAGAAATATCATCTATAAGATATGAAATGTTATATGACAAACCTCCCAAACCTGAGGAGAATCCTAAGGGAGTTGGAGAAACAGACTCTCCAGCAACCCTTAAATAGTTGGGAGCAACAGTGTGCCCCCAACTCAAGCTCCCTTATCATAACTGGGAGAAACAATGTTCTCCCAGTCTCAGCTATTTTGAAATAGCTGGTAGCAACAATGTGCTCTAAGCTGTATCTAAATAGCTTAGAGCAACAATGTGCTCCAAGATCAAGCTGCTCTGAAGCAGCTTGGAGTGGGGTGGAGAGTGGGGGGAGGAGAGGCATTGGAGGTGGGAAGTGGGTGTGGAGTAGGAGGGGGAGAAGGGGAGCGTGGTGTAAAGGGAGGAGAGGGGGAGAGTATCGGAGGAAAGGTAGTATGATATGGGGGGGGGGAGTAAGAGGAGGGGTAGGATGAGGAGGAAGATAGATCGAGAATGCAGCATAACCATTGCTCGAAGTGGATGCAGACAAGAGAAAGGAGGGGGTGCGATACGGTATTTATGCTATTTCATTGAGCGGCGGCCAAATTTCATTGTGCGGGAAATTTGTACTGAGAACGGGTTCACCATATCGAGCCCTCACTTGGTGCCACATTACAATTGGAGTGCTGCGCCACCGTTATCACCGCCACTTCGTTGTATGTGTGATAATGTGGTAGCAGATTCACAGATGGTTTATGGGTTGAGAGGTGGAGGATTTCTAATTGCAAATGATATCAGGGTGCCCCTATCTTATAAGACTCATGCTTTGGACACCTTAAAAGCGCATAGCTTCTTTAGCTTTTCTGGGGGCGTATTAGTCTATAAATACAAAACTCCACCCCGATTCGTTTCTTTCTGTGGCCTCTGGAGCCGGGTTCCGGCGAAGGAGTATTTCGGCCGAATGCTATGTCAAGAGGATGTACTCCGCACAGCTTTGGAGCAGCAGGCTCGGCATTATTTGAACCCCCCCACCCTCCCGCGGAGCTAACTCGAGATCCTCGACCTCCCTTGAGCGGTCAGGGTGTAGTTCTTGATCAATTGTTCTCTCCTAGAGCGACAAAGGGATTTCGCGCTTTGTGGCTCACTCTAAGACATGTCGGACGACAAGCCCGGACGTCCGCCAATACCAACCATATCCGAGACCTCCCGTTATGAGGTTTCCTTTCATGATCCCACCATACCCCTCCGGCGTAGCGCACGAGAACTGTATCAGCGCGGCGGGTGCCAGCCTAGTGTGCTTCATGGGCGGACACTGCTCTAGGGCTTGTGTCGAGGTAGCGGCCCTAATTGCGCGATCCTGGTTTCTAACGGCCCCCGCTTCCTCAGGGATGTTGAGAGTTCTGCTCGGACTTGGCTTGGGCCTTCCGGGTCCTGTCAGATTTACTGTGCAGTGCGCTGCGAGAGTTGGTGGTGATTGCACCGGGAGACAAAGGCTCACTGTCACCGCCGACAGGAAATACAAAGGTACTACACTGTGATAACTTAGCATCGGTGTGTCAGGAGGATGGGAGAGTCCTTTGTTTGCAGATTGGCTTGGGGATAGACAGCGAAAGGCTAGTAACTTACCCGGGTAGAGGTGATAGACGATAGTGATCCGCACCACATGCGAGCGATTATGTATGACATCTGAAAGCCAGAACCTCACCGGGATCCGCATGCTGCCCTGGCCTATTAATACCTAGCTAGGGTCTAAGATCCAGCTCGTCTCGAACCGGCTGTGCGCCATGCACCATTGCTGATCCTGTGGTATTTGATTCATTAGATTTTAAATTTAGATCCTAAGCAACCAGGGCCGGTGGGAATTTGATATCTTCGACAGGCTTTCTAAAAAAATATTAGTGATGAGCTCTGAGCGTTCAACGGGGCTTTTCATGTTGCTTTCCCACGATAGCTATCTTCTCTCCCTCCTTCCAAGACCGTTTTATCCCACCTCATTTTCAAAGCGCCAAAGTTATCCCCCCGCCCGCCAGACTAATTGGCGAAAGGCTGGAGAGAGAAAGGGAGGGAGAAATAACGCTCCTTCCACCATTTGAAGAAACTCCACACTCCTAATTATATATAGTATTCTAAAACGCCACAGAAGAAATGGTATGATAATATTGATACTAGGCTTAACCCCTATGAAATTTAGCCCCCCCGCTTAACGAATCCGTTCGGAGTTATGATACGAAAACCTCGGCTATCTATTGGGCGCTCTAGTGGCCTCCTATAATACCGGTAGGCTCCCCGAAGCCCTACTAGTTGTCTCTGGTCATGCCCAGTCTTTTGCCTTCAGATTTTCTTTAGTCCCCGTTATTTTCATTCACTTCTTGATGCTTCATTGAAGAGCTTCCTTCCGTTTCACTATTGTTTTCATTTTAGGCTTCCCGAATTTGTGCATATACGAGCAAAGTACCCCACCGGAAACGTTAGAGCTCTAGCTTTCACTTAGTATAGGATCCACGGCCAATAGTCCCGGACGAGTGACATCCAATGACTATTGTGCTGTAGCTGTCGTGGTATTCGTGTACGGTAGTAAGAAACACACTTTTAACTAGTATTACATACATGCCGTATTTTTCAGGAAATGGTATAGATACCCACCAGCGCCCATGTCCCGTTCTAGAACCAGCTGTATGGCGCAAATTGCTAGAGTCGCGGGAGTCAGTTCGTGCGCTAGGGGCCATCGTAGACGTTTTTGGAGTGTTACGAATTGTTCTGGAGTTGTCGTGACCCACGGGAAAAAATCCACTATTATTGCGGGAGTGTGGGGAGAGACGGGGGATAAACGTGGGGGAATAGAGATACCTGCGCGGATCCATGGAGGGATCGACTGGTAGTCAGTCTCACTTCCCGGACACAACTTTGTTAAAGCCACGCTCACAGCATCCTTGGTAACCAAATGGCAACGAGATCTTTAAAAAGACCCAGGTAGCCCCTTGGGACGAATCTCAAATTTTGTTAGCCATGTACAGCACAAATTTGAGGAGAGCTGTGCCAGGTCCTGTTAATTTCCACTTGTATCCTATGTTTTTGTTTTTAGAGAAAGTCTATGTTCTGGTGCTTTGCAGAGAAGGGATACTCTGGCAGTATCTGCAATTTTGATTCTTTTTCTAAGAACCTGTTGAAGAAGAGGCTTACCCCACCCAGTTCAAGCTGTAAGCAGGAGATCTCAACCTGACACATGTTTAATTGCTAATTACTGTGCTGATGCTTTCAGTCTTATACGAGAGCTATACCATACCTCTCACTCTTGTCCACACGTCGCCATAGTTCCCCACATATTCACTTGGTTTCTCCAGATTGTTATTTATTGACGCATTTTACTCAGTCTGACATACTGTACTGTACATGGGATTGGTTATTGATCGCTTGCCAACTTAATGTAATAGCTTATACTAGACTACCCAATTTTGGGATACCGTAGTTACTGTTCATTAGTGTAAAGATCCTCCTGCTTCTAAGAGGTGGCTCTATTTTTCAGAGGGTTGTTCACTCGTGATAGTTATCTAGGATGTTTATTGTCCTCGGATTTGAGTACTTGTACTATACGAGTAGTAGTACTGCAAGGGTTGTGGAAGCAGTATCATAACGGAGACCAAATCGTGATCTAATTTGGCATGAATAGGGCGGGAGCGCTTGTGCCAGTTCCAGTGTTTGGGCCCTGGCCAATTCGGCGCAAGGCTTTACGCGCGACCCCGCTTTTCCTCAACTACATGTAATCGCGTTGACGGACACTAAATTAATCAACACCTTCCTCCCCACAACCCCCAAAGCGACGAAAAATAAAAAATGTCTCGAGCGTTCAGTGATAACAACAACTCCATCGTCATCGCGAATAGCTTTAACCGTACTGCCTCCGATGATGACTCGAAAATACTAGCGTGGCTCTCTCCATTAGAGCCATGGGTGCGGCATCGAGACATCGGAGCCCAACGGGTGGATAGCGTAGGGAGCTGGCTACTGGAAACCAAGGAATTTAGACGCTGGCATAATGGCAGTAGGGAGAATGAATCTAATCATGCGACCTTATTCTGCGACGGCAACCCGGGAGTGGGAAAGAGCTATATCTTGTGAAGAGAGTGCACTCTGCGAGAAATCAGGGAGCGGTATTGCGCTGACAGGTTGCGATTGCAGCTCTCTAGTTATAGACAAGTTATGCGACGAGGCCGTGAGGGAGGATACTGCTGTTGCCTGTTTCTACTTCGACTTTGCTGCCCGGAATGAGCAATCGCCAGTAAATATGCTCGGCTCCTTGCTGAGACAGCTTGTTAGCGGATTGGGAGAAGTTCCTGAACCGGTAGTCCAGGATTTCCAAAACCAGAGAAAGGTCATTGGGGGTAGAGGACCACAAGTTTTTGGGATTTTAGGGATGTTGCAGTCCATCACGGCCACAAAGCGCACGTTCATATGTGTTGACGCTCTTGACGAATGTGTGCCAGCACATCGGATGGTAGTTCTTGAATCACTAGGGCAGGTTCTCAGGGGGTCGCCGAATATTCGCATATTTATGACGGGAAGACCGCATGTTCGAAGTGAGGTTGAGAGGAAATTGGATGGAAAAACAAGTTCTATATTAATACAACCTACGGAAGACGGCGTCATTCGATACCTACATGAGAAACTCAGGAACGACACTACCTCGGAGATAATGAGCAGCTCATTGAAGGCAGATATTATGAAGATCATTCCCGAGATAAGCTCCGAAACGTGTGTAGGAATGAGGGCAATGGCAAAGGTGCCTCGGTTTAATGGCTGACATTTGAATCCAGATTCCTACTGGCTTCTTTCCATATTGAGGCGATCCTGCGAGAAACCACCATTGCCCGCCGAGGAAAGAGGCTCAAGTCGGTGGAAGACGGGGAAGGGTTAGGGGACATCTATGGTGTGACGATGGACTGGATAAAGGCTCAAGACGGCGAAAAGACAAGAATTGCGATGGCTACTCTCACATGGATCTGTCATTCGGAACGACCATTGCAGGTGGATGAGCTGCGCCATGCGCTGGTAGTTGAGATAGGAGCAGCGGATTTCAATACCGAAAATGTTCCTTCGATAGATACACTACTAAGCTGCTGTCAAGGCCTGATCACGGTGGATAAGGAGGCTTCAACGGTGCGGCTAATTCACTCTTCTGCCCAGGATTATCTTTGCACTCATCCGGACCTCTGGAACAAACCTCACTCGATAATTGCAGAGACCTGTTTGACCTATCTGAACTCACAACTGGTTAAGAGCCTCCCACTCTATCCTCCCCCAGGCCAGGAAAGTGTGCCATTCCTCCAATATTCTTCGAGATATTGGGGAATACATGCGAAAAGGGGGCTCTCAGACCACGCGAGGGCCCTTGCGTTGGAGCTCTTAAACCAGTACGAAGATCACATATCCGCTGTATCACTTTTGAAGCAAGTACTGCAGGCGGGTGATATCGGGGCCATTGGTGCTCCCACGCTGTTCTCTGGGCTACACTGCGCGTCTTTCTTCGGGATTGTTGAACTTGTGGTCGCATTGGTGAATGCAAAAGGTTGGGAGGTTAACCAACCAGATTGCACAGGCAGTACACCGCTCTCATGGGCAGCGGGGTATGGGCATGATGGAGTGGTAAAGATACTGCTGAAACAGGGAGGTGTCGACCCCAATTTCCCCGGTGAGGGTGGTCGAACGCCGCTCGGGTGTGCCGCTATCAGGGGACACGAGGGAGTGGTGAAACTGCTCCTAGGGCAGGAAGATATCGACCCCGACAGGCCAGATAATAGGGACAATTCACCACTCTCGTGGGCCGCTGGCTACGGATATGAAGGAGTCGTGAAACTACTACTGGACGAGAAAGCTGTTGACCCCAATCGCCCCGACGAAAATGGTCGAACACCACTCGGGTGTGCTGCTGTGGATGGACATGAAGGAGTGGCAAAACTACTCCTAGGGCAGGAAGATGTCGACCCCAACCGGCCGGACAAGAATGACCTACCACTCGGGTGCGCCACTGTCAAGGGACATGAAGGAGTGGTGAAACTGCTCCTAGGGCGAGAAGATGTTGACCCCAACCGGCCGGACAAGAATAATCTAACACCACTCGGGTGTGCCACTATCAAAGGACATGAAGGAGGGTGAAACTGCTCCTAGGGCGAGATGATGTCGATCCCAACTGCTCGGACAAGAATGGTCTAACACCCCTCGGGTGTGCTGCTATCAAAGGACATGAGGGAGTGGTGAAACTACTTCTAGGGCGGGAAGATGTCGACCCCAATCGCCCGGACAAGAACGGTCGAATGCCACTCGGGTGCGCTGCTGTCGATGGACGTGAAGAAGTGGCGAAACTGCTCCTGGGGCAGGAAGATGTTGACCCCAATCTCCCGGACAAGAATAATCTAACACCGCTTGGGTGTACTGCTATCAAGGGACATGAGAGGGTGGTGAAACTGCTCCTAGTGCGAAAAGATACCGACCCCAATCGCCCGGACGAGAATGATCGAACACCACTCGGGTGTGCTGCTGTCGAGGGACACGAAGGAGTGGTGAAACTGCTCCTAGGACGAGAAGATGTCTACCCTAATCGCCCGGACAAGAGTGATCGAGCACCTCTCGTGTGTGCTGCTATCAACGGACATGAGGGAGTGGTGAAACTGCTCCTAGGGCGTGATGGTGTCAACCCCAATCGCCCAGATGAGAATGATCGAACACCACTCGGATGTGCTGCTGTCGATGGACATGAAGGAGTGGTGAAACTGCTCCTGAAGCGAAAAGATGTCGACCCCGACAGGCCAGATAGTGGAGGCAATTCACCGCTCTCGTGGGCCGCTGGTAACGGACGATGTTGACCCCAATCGCCTCGACGAGAATGGTCGAACGCCGCTCGGGTGTGCTGCTGTCGAGGGACATGAGGGAGTAGCGAAACTACTCCTAAGGAGAGAAGATGTCGACCCCAATCGCCCGGACGAAAATGATCGAAGACCGCTCGGGTGTGCTGCTGTTAGTGGGCACGAAGGATTGGTGAAACTACTCCTGGGGCGGGACGATGTTGACCCCAATCGCCCCGACGAGAATGATCGAACACCACTCCGGGGTGCTGCTGCCGAGGACACGATGGAGTGGTGAAACTGCTCCTGACCCGAGAGAAGTGGATCCAATTGCCCAAATATGAATGATCGAACGCTACTTGGGTGCGCTCCTGCCGATGGTCATGAAGGAGTGGTGAAACTGCTCTTGGGGCGGGAAAATTTCGACCCCAATCGGCTAGATGAGGACGACCGAACATTGCTTTGGTGCGCTGCTGTCGAGGGACATAAGTGGTCAAGCCACTGCTGGAACACAGAAACGTAGACCCTAATCGCCCAGATGTGAATGATCGAACACGGTGCTGTGTGCTGCTATAGGGGGGCACGGAGGAGTGGTGAAGCTATTTCTGGAACGAGAGGTTGTCGACCCCAACAGGCCGGATAAACGCAAGGGTACATCACTTTCTTATCCCGAGAGGAACATATGTGGAGGGGCAGTGAAGCTACTACAAATCCAGACGTCCATGGAAAACACAGGTACACAGCAGTCCTACCGGTTGTGCAAAAAACTATGACGGCATAGAAGCCCGGGGAGCTCAATTGGTTACGCTCAAACTGCCACCGCATCTCTCCTTTTCCTACGCTAGCCTTACTTAACCTCCGGGAGCCTGGTATATGCTGTCACGGGCATCACCAACTTCCCTTTTCCTCCTTGTATGTCCTTTCGTCGGTCCTACGACCTGAATTTGAATTCCTCCCTGGCTGCCACTAGTGGAAATCCCATTTGTAAGTAGGCATATGCCCCTCTGGAACCTCCAGATATAAGTTAACGTTTACGAGCGAAGGCTTTCGAAGTTCAGTTTATGGTGTTTAGCGTATGACATGTTTGTTTCTGCGAGAGGCAGATAGCGAGCTGTGGTTGTTCATGGAAGTTCTCTTTGTTTTAGAGCTATGAGGATTTATGGAAATGATTCTCCGGGCATATTTTTCTTTTTTCTTATTACGGGAGGATGCAAGAAAATGGGGGTATGCAACAAGACTGGTATGTTTGGTGATCCACGAAAGGATCAAGATGGCTGAATGATGCTTGATATATCATATACACCTGCCTTTACCGTCCATTTAGCTTAAAAGAAACTAAGTTTGCGATTTTCCTTCCTATTATACCACGACAAATCCCACAACGGTCAAATCCCATTCTATCCACCCACTCCACCGCTGCGCTCTTTATTCTTTATTACCCGATATGGCAGTCGGGGGACTATCTCATTCATTAACTCGTACTATTCGCACTAGTTATCATTCCCCAACCACGTGGGTCCCTTCTCGTGAACCCTCTTTTTCTCTATTTTTTTCTCCATGTATCATATTCATTTCCTCCTTATTTCCGTTCTAATATCCGCGAGAGATGGTTGGATAGATGGATATATAAACTACGCATAGGCTGTCCTTTCCGAGATCAGAGGACCTAACATAGGCGTTCCGGGGCTACTGCAGCGTCATATTATCCCTCCATTTCATGGAATTGGACATAATTGAGAATTGTACCCATACAGACCCAGATACTATCATGATGCTTGGAAGTTTTTTATCTTTATATTATGATACTTGTTCCTCCTAGCAGTAATCTGAACCCCAGTTTCCCCCCGACCACGATGGTGTAATTTCTTCGATGCATTGAACTTGTTTCCCCTCTATATGGGATACTGGTACTGTACTCTAGTTGAGTCAGGTATATCATACCCCAGCCATCCAACCAACAATACATTATCCAACGCACCCTACAACTTCCAAACTCCACCCTCGCTCCCCAGTAATGAAATGATCCGAAGGAAAATCACCAACCGCGAAACTAACCCGCCTAGAAACAGCACATCCCAAGCCCTACCGTAGGCGCGGGGATGAGTAGCAGGCTTCCCTCTTGGACATGCAAAACCGAGAAACCAAACAGCAAGCCGTGCACCGGTGCAACAGGTACCGCACAGTAGGTCGGATACCCCCGGTACATCTTCGGTGGGAAAGATCCTGGACCATTCTAACCATCCAAAGCCGCCGCACCCTCAACGGGATTCCGCGGACAGCGAGATTCCTTATCATACGATACTAGCAACCCGATAATCAAGATGAGAAAACCGCCCTTGAAGGAAAGAATCCCACTGTGAGTGAAATCTTGATATGGGCGTGACCGCTTTATCTATCTATCTATCTATCTATCTAGCCAGACGAACCGGAACTCCCAGTGGGGTTGTACCATAGGTAAATACCTGAATGAGACCAGTCAGCTGTGCCGTAGGTATCCGGCGAAAGTACCATCCCCGCCGGCCTTCGTTGGACATACTGTTAGAAGTGTAAACCGGACCGCCGCATTTGCCCGAGCGAGATTCGCTTACCCCCCCTCCCCCCCCCACCACGCCTGCAAAATGTTCGGGAGTCTCGCCCGCCCCGTTCACTGTGCGCGTGCTTGGAGGCGGCACGGTACGTTCAAGCTTTTTTACATCCCGACAGAGAGCAGCGGAAATGAGCGCTAGCGCGCACAAAATGCGAGCATACGACATTTCAAGATATACAACCTAGAAAAACCCACCCTTGTGCAATGCACCATTCCCCTCAGGTAATCCCCGTTCCAAGTGGATATGTCAGTCAATGCACACACGAGCCCGAAACCGCCGGGGCAGGAATCCGTCAGCGTGATGATATCCGAGCTGTCCGCGCTAAGTCCGGACTCAAAGGGTCGGGGTCCGTTCCATAAGTTTTATAATCTCGCGATTGCCAGTCCTTGCTTTACACTTACACGGATTGCCCCGAGACTGCGCCCTAGGCAAAAGGGGCCTCTGCTCGGATCGCGAGTAGTGCTGTGCAATGTTGCGCTTCGGAGCTTTCGACCCGACGGTGTGGAAGGGGGGGAGGCGGGAAGTTATGCCGAGTGATAGGGCATGATTTTCTCGTCGGCTTTCTTCGTTGCCATATTAGTCCGCTTAGTGGGAGAGAACAGCACGGACACCTATGCTACGCTCCAGGGAGAGGAGTATACCGGTGGGTCAACTCGCCCCGTGTGTCGAGCCACTGGGAAATCTTCATGGTGCAGAGTAGAAGTACAAACCGAGTGCTGTAAGGTAACGGCGCTGCTGATGAGGATTGATTAATGCGCTAGACTATTCAGTAACATCAAGTTATATACTACACTAAAACTCGGAATTAATGACAAAAAAAGCTATTAGCGCCATAGAATAACGGACGGATGAAGCGACAGGCTAAGTTACAATGTGGATAGACCAATCTGAAGTGAAATAGAGAAATGCATGGATGCACCTTTTACGCCCCTCCCATACCCTCCCACCAACCACCTAAAAAAACCCAGCCAAGCCCGCTTTCACCTTGCCATGTGACAACGGAAATGAATGACTGCCATGAAAAATGAAATGAGTTGGAATGAATTGAAATGAATGGATGAATAAAACTCCCGCGCCCGCTCCATCCCAAAATCACACAAGCAAAATGTCTATAAATGAAAAAAAACCGAAGCAATGAAAGAGTACAAGAAGCCAACCCAAAACTAAAAAGTAATAATAGAATAAAATAAAATAAGTAAAAGGAAACTCCCTCAAAATGAGTCTATTTTTCTTCCTCCCCTCCACCTAACACCACAACCTAATAGAACCCCCCGACTTCCAACTTTGTGGGGAGAACGGGCGTGCAATTCCGCTTAAAACTCAATATAAGCATCTTCCCCTTTCTGTCCGCAGCAACAAGTCTATCACCCTCCGGCGTGAACGCAATCCTCCCCGCACTCTTAGGTGTCTGTTGCCCTTGCATGCGCTCTTTACTATGCAGCGCGGCAAAGGTAGTCAGGTTATTATCGCCCTCGACATGCGCAACGGGGGTAATCCAGATGAGGCCGGACTTGGTCAGGAACGCTGCTGCGTTGCCGAGGGGTGCGATGGCGGAGTGTGTTACTCGAAGACCGACTTGGCGGATTGGACTGTGGGAGGGAGTCGAGGAGGAGATGCTTGTGGGTTCGGTAAAAGAGCCACCCCATTCTGCTTCCACGGTGCTGGCTGGGAATGTGCTGCAGAAGATGTGGCGTTTATTAGGGAAGAGAACTGCATTGGAGATGGCTTCGGCGCCGGGACCCTGGGAGCGGTTAGTTTCTTGTCCGACGAAAGGGAAGAGTGGGGGGAGCTTACTTCGGTAACTTTTAGTGCACCGCTGGCAATTAGGTGCGGCTCCCTTACTCGCACACGAGAAATGTCCCAGGAGAAAAAGTAGCCGCATTCCAGTGTCGCGCATGTTAGATGGTTGCCGTCTTGGGATACGGTGAGTATGTGCGGAGCGTCCGAAATTGCGCGGACGTTCAGCGGGAGGTGGAGGTCTTTTATTAGTTCAAATCGGGGGCCCTGGTAGGTTGGTGCGTTCATCTTGTAGATTCGGATTAGACCTTGGGTTTCATCGCGTATCTTCTTGGACATTCCGACGACTATCTTGTCGCCCCCGATAGCCACGCAAGTATTCTCCCAGCCGGTTGTGGGTTCATTTGTGAAGATAACTTTACAGTCTTCGATCTCGTGGACCTGGACCTGTTGGGAAAAAAAAAGAAACTGTTAATATCAGTGACCAACCTGCAGGATATGAGATGCATACCTTCTCCTTGGTGATCGCCACAACGTACTTGTCTGAAGCAGCCACCGCCTTGTATGCCCACGGTACCTTCGCTTTCCGCAGACCCTCCGCCGAGCCCAATCTGTAGTGGGATTTCGGCTTTGTTAAGAAGTTCTCTTCGGGTGAAGGCGTTGAAAAGACCTGAAAAGAGTGAGGCGACAAGTAGACAGCAAATTTAGCATCCGACGATATAAAAGCGCTGAAGCACGAGTCCTTGCATTGCACCTTGAAAACGCTTTCAACTGGTTGGCTCTCATAATCTATTGACCAGTTTGCCGCTGCAGGAACGGGCTCGACACCACAGTGTATTGGGTGTAATGCTGGAAGTCCATATTTAAAGGGGTATCGGTTCGACGATGAGGCGCCCTCCATCCTAAACCGATCCATCTCTTCACCCCGCATCTCCAACGCTGACTGCGACCTGACAGGCTGCGCTGGTTGGCCGGGAAGTACAGGCTCGGGTGCCTCCTCGGCAAGAATGGTCTCCCTATCGATAAGTGGAAGAGGCTTGTTCAGTTGCAGACTGTGGAAACGTCTTGGATCGCGATTAATGAACAATCCGTGCCCTCGTGAGAAAAGTTTGCTTGCGCGGGACTGGCGCTTTAGCGAATTTGTTTGTGTCTGACCTGATGGCGTTCGCGATAAGGAAGGCTCCGGGTAAATAGAGGTGGGCGATTGGAGCGGTGGCTCAACTATGGCCTGGCTGTAAATAGATATCCGTCGAGAGTTCATGGGTTTGGATTTTTTGGAATCTGAGGTCTCTAATACTTGTCCTTCGCCCTCCTCTAGCGCTTGTAGTGGTAAGGTCGAGCGATCGTCTTCGATGTCAAGGGACTGGATGGGGAGCTCAAAGTCGAATTTCCCCACGTTAGCCCTGGAGGAAGGGATGTCTTCGTCATAAAGTTCAGGTTCCTCAAACATAGTATTGGCAAATAATTGGTCAAGTCCATTGAAGCGCAAGGTGGTGTCGAGGTTTGGCGTAATAGCTTCATGAGGTGTGGTAGGTGCAGGGTAGGCGGCACTAGGTGTCATATTTGGCGGGATCAAAGAGGGAAGGACAGGGTATTCTATTGGCGAGTCACATTGGGGCGCCGGGCTAAGCAAGGTGTGGCAAGTGCTTTCTGTGAAAGACTTGCATGTTGTTGAATCGGTGGGGCTGGGTAATATCCCAATAGGACCGAGCGCTGATTCACAAGTAGGGGTTGATGTTCTGCTAACGTTTGTATCGCAGGTTGGTGACTGACTGGATAGAGTTGGCACTTGACTGCGCCGGCTACTGGGTATGCTCGTTGAAGTGGTAGATCTAATCCCTTCACCCCATGGTGCTAGGTGTAGAGCCTCATTGATAGTTTGTGATACCCGGCTCGGCGATCGTGCAGCCCGTATCCCTTGGAGTCGCCGTTGCATGGACTCCACAGCACCTTTATAAAGAAACGACCTCTTCTCGCAACGATCCATGGCATCTCGTTTCTCCCTTTTTAGCTCTTCTATCCTTAATGATTCGTCTTCATCTGTAGGAGGTAGGATCCCGGCTTGTGATATACTCTCAATATCAAGATCTAAGCTTCGCATTATGTTATAATACTCCTCCTCACTACAGCCAGCGGTGGTTGAAATAATGATTTCAAACTATAAATTTAACCATAAGCCACGTTGTCGACCTGTAACATTCAAAGGAGAACCCTTACAGCTTTGTTTCGAAACTCCTTCTTATCCGAGGTTAGAACAAGTTTCAGCGCCAACGATTTAGCATCTTCCACAATCTCATCGCATTCCGGGAACGCCATAACCAGCTGACCCGTCAGGTCAAGGAGCCCAGACACCAGTAGCCTGGTTTCGAGACTCGGGGGATCTTCTATTTCACCCCGCGTGACGCCCTCCCCGTCATCGCTATCAGATCCCTCTGACGGAGCGAATGCCCTCAGGCCAAGCTCTATTTTATCAACAATAGATTTAGCAATTTCAACCGCCAAACTGCTAGCATACTGCGAGGCACGCCCAATGTTGCTATATTGAGCCTGGTGATGGAGAAATATCGCCCCTGCGGTCCCCTCGTAGAGATGGCGCATGTCTTTGTGCCATCCCGAAGGTGGGGCCGTGATTCTGGCCCATATCTTATCGAGCGCTGTTGGTGTTGTCGCACCTTCAAGTTGGTTCTTAAGGAATAGTTAGCAAAAACTAATGGGTGAGGCCGAAAACTAGGCAACCCACAATGTAGCCAGCTGCGAAAAGGAAATGAATAGCCTGAGAGTTCATCTCCGTAAATTTCGGAAGCTCGCTAGGCATGCACCGGATGAGATCGCATGCATAACGAACGAGAAACTCAACATCCCCATTGCTAACCCTCTCCCCGAAATCCTCCGTGTACTTTGCCAGGTTGTCATAGTCCCTCTCGGAAATATCTTTTAAAAGCTTTGCGTAGGCACCGTTGTCGAGTTTTCCGATGCTCAGCTGAGACAATAGTGACAAGGCCGAAACCAGGGTTCTGAGTTGTAGTTCCCTCGAAGGTGAAATGCCATCTTTGTCCTTCCTCACCATTCTCCCGGCCAAAACCTCCGCTATCTTCAACACCAAATCGATCTCGAGAAAAACGTCGGCCGGGAGTGGCTGGCTTAGCGAGTAATAGGTTGCCTGAAGGTCCAGAATAACTTTGAGGAAAAAAACCGAATTATATGCGAAAGCCTTTTTCATCCGATTCAAAGCATTCCTAACAATACCGTTTATCCCAGGAAGTAGCCATAACATTTCCTTTGCTGTCACGAACAGGTCGGGTTGCGCAGAACCCGACCCCGCACCATCCTCCCTCAAGACGTTGCCGCCGAACTCGTCGTCACTCGCGTGCATCTCGATAGGACCATCGCCCTCACTCGCTGGGGGAACAGCGATGGTGAGAAACATGGTACCGGGCATTGTAATTGCAGTTCACGAACATCCAGGCGTCGGAGCAAATGTGTTCGAAAAAAAAGTATAAAACGAATGGGGTGTGGGTGCGAGGTGACTTAAGTTATCAACAAACTAACACCATTGTGTTACCAAGCCATACTCCATTTTTGCACACATCACTCCATCCGATCATCATCGGATGTGTGAGAGGCTGCTGAGCAAGCAGCAAGGCTACCGTCCATGTCTTTCCCATGCGGCAGCGTCAAAAACAACATCAAGGAGCGGATTTTTTGGCTTAGCCTACAGGCATAAGCCTCAACCACCCATGTCCTGAGGGCGATGTGATAGCATCACTAGTCTAAATTCTCCCCATACCTGTGCGGCGGGGGTGGGGAGTATGATACGGCCCCCGGCAATATCATTGGGGGGGGTGGGATTGTGGCGAGAAGAGTGCTTGCTTGTGGAGTGGGAAAGAGGGGACCAGCAAACTACGATGAATAGGAATCAATGATAAGTGGGGGTAGGGGGAGCGCAACCCACACCTCCCACAAGACACCAAATCACCCTCCCCCCCCCATTCCGCTACCGGTACCACCCACCCATCTGCAAGCTGTGCGCAAGGGAGGGGCACAGACAAGGAAGCCCCGCCGACACATCCGGATGTTTCTGCCCGACTATTAACGAGCGCGACTGCGAACCCTGAACGGGACCAATTGAAAGGGTAGATAGCGAACTCGAGGACAGCAAAAATCTCGTGAAAGGTCAGATGTGAGAAGTGAGCGCGTTTACTATCACCAAAAGAGCAATGCTGCCCTCTCTTCCTGGGGCATTTTAGAGCATGACGACGACAAGAGACAGCGGTAGAGACGCAGTGTGACGAGATTTCGACAAAGTAAGTGATCCTAAGTTGAGACTTGCCCCCAGGCGATAATAAAAATTCGGGAGAGAATAGAGGCATTCAGCTTCAGGGTTGAAAAAGGTTTCTGCAAGTATTCGAGTTGAAGGACTTGGGTGGGTGTAACGCCTTTTTTTTGCATACAAATCCGGCAGATGCACTCTTGATTTCATAAATTTATCCTGGTTGGACCTATCCAGCGTCCGCTAGATGCGCTCGAAAGCTGGCACTGGAGAAAGGTTCTCTCGACCCAGGAGCTGAATGCCTGTTATAAGCCTACCGTTAATGCGTTTGCCCATACGAGTGCCGTGCCGTGGGTTTCTGGGGACCACTACTCGAGTACCGTACTCGAGCATCGTTGGAGTTTTTTTTCACCTGCTGCTCGCCCAATCACTAGAGCTTTGCAGTTTGACCAGTAGAACTGGCATTAACTTTTCAAGATGCATAATTTGATCCTAATTTCCCTGCAGCGCTCTTTACGTTACGATACCAACTGTTCGCCCGACTTCGAACTCTGCCGGAGGAATCATGCGGGTAGTATGCTATGGGTCGGTTGGCTACGGTGAATCAGCTCCTTCTACGAGTACAGGGCGGCCTCCCCGCAAGTTATGCCTCCTCCCACAGAGTATCATATCGCACAGTAGCAAGACAACTGCTACGATATGCAGCGGCACACACCGGTATGATGCCAGAGGCACCCATGCTTACCGGACCGCATACTGTACCGGTATGCTTGAGTGCATATTGGAACTGACCGGACACGAGCCTGTTCCTGCGAAAATAACAATCTTATCGATCGAGAAGAGAGCAAGCACGGCTCGAAGGGAGGGAGGCAGGCACTTTGGAATTCTGAAACAGTTAATTAAGCTACCGAAGACGAAAAGTGCTATTTTGCTGTTTGGGCCCTACGGTACTAGCACTGGGACACGGACGTTACATGGTTGCATGCGATGCCGAAGCATACCGTATCGTGCCGGTATCTCACGGTATGGTGTCGTGCGTCTGAAATCGACGCTCCCCAAAGTGAAAATCAAGAACGAACGCTTCGCAATAACAACAGGGGTTTTTTTGGGAAGCGAACTCCATCCAACTACTGTACTCAAAATCGGTCCCTCTTCAATTCTATTAACCCTAATCCCTTATCGAGTGAATATTATTATTGGTTGAGAAGGGCAGGTGTGCATTTTCTAGCGGGAGAACATTCAATACACAAATTTATGCCAAGTCTCTAATTTTGTCCCCATCATCACGAAGCAGATCGAACAAGAGGGTCGGTCTTAGTCGAGTAGACTAAGCGTCCGGGACTGCCGTATCCCGACTGACGTATTCGCAGTGCTGGTATGGTAAGTTGACCTCCCAGTACGACGATACTAATCTACAGTACGGGTACCAGTCGGTGCCTTGCCAGCCCGGGAGCGGATTGAACACCGATATCCGAACGTCGTCAAACCCGACACCAAAAGTTCAGACTACCCTATATCCCGGTGACAGCACATATCTAATTACGGTACTGGCATGGGAGAAAACTGCAGGGCAAAAAATACCCCACGTTGAAGATCAGGGGTTTGGGGGATCCCCAGGGGATTCCCGTGGCTGCGAGGATAAAAATTCGATGGTGTCCGTTTTTAGCTCAAGATGAACCTATCATAGGGTATGGGTGTTACAGTGATCCTGGCTCTGAGTTGTAGCATTAGGCGAGGGGACGGATAGTTACCGGTAGGTCATTGCTCTGAATGACCGCTGCGGAGCATGGGTGCGAGAAAGTGAGAAGTCTGAGTTTGTCACCACCCTTGTTAACACCCACCATGAGCTCCTCGCCAATCATAAAGAGAAAACTCCTAATTACTCATCTTTGGAACCAGGGAATCTATAAAAACTCTTGATCCCATCTGTGGCTTGTGTGTGAGAATGAATTTCAATGCTGGTGTGAGTTGGGGTGTGACGAACTCTCCATTCTCACCTTCTAGCACGCACCCTACCGTACGGGCTTCTGCCGCCGCTGCTCTGGATTTCGGCCAGACCGCGGATAAGGACAGGCTTTGTAAAGGAGGGATACCAAAATAGGTGCAGGCGAAATCCACTACGATACGGTTGTAATCCCTGTTTGGGACATATTTAGACCTCCAACTTCCTAAGGTATCTCAGCACTGTACAAGTACTAGTACTTGTTGTGGTCAGTATGATATTTATACAAACTGTATCTTTTTGCACTGCCACAGGTAATTCAAGGAAATCCCGAGCGCGCCGTGAAGAAAATGGGGCAGGAGGCAGGATGAGAAGGATGAAAAAAGTTTAACGGGGGACTCAGAAGCGCTCACTACCGACTTTGATATACTGGGCAAGTACTGGTACCGTGGAAAAGAGAGAGAGTGTGTGGGGGGGGTAAATTTATCTTTAGTAGCACAAGTACCGGTACTCATGCTTGAGCACCCGTAAATAAGGTGCGGAGAAACGGGGATGATTTTGCTGATTAACTCCAGTACCCCTGTCTTGCACAAAAACATATCTCCTGGTACAGGTACTTGTACGAATTCTGTACCAGCACCACACGTGGTTGAGGCCAGCGCTGAGGTTGCGGGGACTTCTAGAAGGTAGTTTATTTTTATGAAACTGAAGCGCTGCGCTTAGGCTGACCCTTTAAGCACTGAGAGAAGCAAGGTTGGGGGGTTGGAAGGACTTGAGCCTCTCATGGATAATTATTAGGGGTCCCGGTAGAGAGTCCAGGCAGAGTGTGGGTTGGGGGATTCTCATCCCACTCTCATCAGTGATACCAACCCCTCCTGTGCTTGAACAAGAATACGGTAGCCGTGAGAGAAACTGGAATACCGTAACGGCAGGGTTACAATACAATAAGGGGCGTAGACTCAAGTATGAGTACCATATCACTGTGCGCGGTGATGCGTGCTAGACGCTCGGGGGCTTGGGCGTGAGGAAATATCGAGATGGGAGTTTGGGATATCGGGGTTTTTTTTAAGGGAAGATATAATAAAGTTGCATGTCGGGGAAGTCAAGGGTCCGGAGAATTACCGCCGGGCACTCTCCAGTATCTAGTCCTGGCAAGCGCAAGGGTAAAAGGAATGTCATCCAAACGGAGATAAAGTTAATTATCCAGAATCGGTCATTTATATTTAGATCCTCTCCAAAATTTTCCTCAAAGAGAGAAATTGATAATCCAGCCCCTGCCTCGTAGTCAACCCCTCACGTGACCTATAGCCACTCATAGTTGGTAAACAAGAAACACACAGACCACAGCTCCAGCAGCATTCGAGCCACATCATCCTACGTACACAAAACCCTATCAATCTTTTCCCGCTTCTCCAACGAGCCGACCCCCCTCCACCGCTCTGCACCCATCGCATATTCACATCCACTCCGCCGACCCTTCAAGGAGCCATCCTCTTGCCTCTTAATCCGACCCGTTATGGCTCAACAAGCGTACGGATCTCCCCTCCTTTTTCTATTTTCAAAACGACTCTTGAACAAAGATTCTCTCGAAGCTCCGCAAGATTGACTTTTTGATAGCAGCGTAAACGTTAACGACCCTGGGCTGATTACGCTTGTGAATAAGCTACAGGATGTGTTTGCGACAGTAGGAGTATGTTTATTCCCCTATTTCTCTCACCCTTTTTTTTCATTTTTTTTTTTCAGGTGGAGGCTTATATTGGTGCTCAGGTGCAAAACCCCATCGATCTGCCTCAAATCGTTGTGGTTGGATCTCAGTCTAGCGGGAAAAGCTCTGTGCTGGAGAACATCGTCGGCAGAGACTTGTGAGTAAAGAAGATCGTGCTCGCTGTTGCTGGTGATGGTGTTGACAATTTTTTAAGTCTCCCCCGAGGTACTGGTATTGTTACGAGACGACCTCTTGTAAGGAATACATCTACCCTATAACTTTCGAGAGTTGACTAAACAATCATAGGTTCTACAACTTGTCAATCGCCCCGCGCTGGCTAAGGCAAATGGAGCCTCGAAAGAGGAAGCTGTGATGAAGTCTAGCGATTCTGCCGCTAATCTTGACGAGTGGGGCGAATTCCTTCACATCCCCGGTCAGAAGTTTTATGATTTCAACAAAATACGAGAAGAAATCGTGAAAGAGACCGACGCAAAGACGGGTCGGAACCAAGGGATATCTCCTCTGCCTATCGGCCTCAGGATCTATTCACCCAACGTTTTAACCTTGACTTTGGTGGATCTTCCAGGTATGACAAGAGTTCCAGTTGGAGACCAACCAAAGGATATCGAGAGACAGATTAAGGACATGATTCTCAAGCAAATCTCAAAGGCAAACTCTATCATTCTGGCAGTTACAGCGGCCAATACCGATTTGGCCAACTCTGACGGTCTGAAGATGGCAAGAGAGGTTGATCCAGAGGGTGAGCAAGTTCTGCCTGAAATGTGGAGGGGAACCTGACTGATTGTGGAACGATAGGTCAGCGAACAATTGGTGTTTTGACGAAAATTGACTTGATGGACCAGGGAACCGACGTTGTTGATATCCTTGCTGGTAGAATTATTCCTCTGCGGCTGGGTTACGTACCCGTCGTCAATCGTGGTCAGCGTGACATTGAGTCCAAAAAGGCAATCTCGGCAGCGCTCGAGCATGAGAAGCGGTTCTTTGAAGAGCACCGTGCTTACAGAAATAAGCATGCCTACTGCGGAACGCCCTATCTTGCAAGGAAGTTGAATATGGTAAACAGAACTTCATCGTTTGCTTGCCTGCTTGCTTTCGTTTGCTGATCGAGAGAGTCCTATCATGTAGATCTTGATGATGCACATCAAACAAACCTTGCCAGAAATTAAAGCTCGTATCTCCTCGTCTCTTCAGAAGTACAGCGCTGAGCTTTCCTCGCTTGGCGACTCTTTACTCGGGAACAGTGCCAATATCGTTCTTAACATCATTACCGAGTTCTGCAATGAGTATCGGACAGTTTTGGAGGGTAACAACCAGGAACTTTCCAGTGTCGAATTATCTGGTGGCGCACGTATCAGTTTCGTGTTCCATGAGTTGTATGCGAATGGCGTGAAAGCTGTAGACCCTTTTGATCAAGTCAAGGATATTGATATCCGAACTATTCTTTACAACTCTTCCGGCTCATCGCCAGCCTTGTTCGTGGGAACGACTGCCTTCGAGCTCATCGTGAAGCAGCAAATCAAGAGATTAGAGGATCCTAGCTTAAAGTGTGTCAGCTTGGTCTATGATGAATTGGTCCGAATCTTGGCGCACCTACTTCAGAAGCAGGTTGGTGCTCTTTTACGCACTCCAGACATTTTCTGTATAATGGTTTACATTCTGATTTTTTAACAGCTTTTTAGACGTTATCCGAGTCTCAAGGAGAAGTTTCATCAGGTTGTTATTGCATTCTTCAAAAAGGCAATGTCTCCAACAAACAAGTTGGTGACCGACTTAGTCGCTATGGAGGCATGTTATATCAATACCGGACATCCGGATTTCCTCAACGGCCATAGGGTAATTATTAAGCCTCATCTGGTGTCTGCTCCGCATTTTAGAACTGACCGGATATTGCGTTGCAGGCAATGGCTATTGTGAATGACAGACACAATGCTTCAAAGCCCGTCCAAGTCGATCCCAAGACTGGAAAACCACTCCCTGGCGGAAGAGATTCCCCCAACCCCCAGTCCTTGGACTCTACACCTGAGGGATTCTTCCAAAGCTTTTTCGCCAGCAAGAACAAGAAAAAGATGGCTGCCATGGAACCTCCCCCAGCCACCTTGAAGGCATCTGGCACGCTGTCGGAAAGGGAAGGAATTGAGGTTGAGGTTATTAGTAAGTTTGTATACATTTAGCGTTTAGAACGATTTGCTGATCGCGATCTAGAACTGCTGATCAGTTCCTATTACAACATCGTGAGGAGAACTGTGATCGACATGGTTCCGAAAGCCATCATGCTTAATCTTGTCCAGTAAGTTGCTAGTGCTTCTATTTGAAAACCACATGTGTTTATACTGACTGCACACCACCCACAGGTTGACTAAAGAAGAAATGCAACGCGAGCTGCTTGAAAATCTCTATAAGTCTGATGAACTTGACTCCCTTCTCAAAGAGAGTGAATATACTATACGGCGAAGAAAGGAGTGTCAACAGATGGTCGAATCTCTTTCTAGGGCTTCGGAGATTGTAAACACCGTTGGTTAGCGGCCCCTATGAGGCTATGGGTCTGCATCGTGTTGTCTGATAGATTGTTTGGACTGCTTTTTTATGTGTGAATGAGAACGCGCATTGCCAATGACTGTCGGGTGGATAAATTAAAAATGGGAGTTGGTGGAGATCTTCAGAATATCGCGGAATATTGTAGACTTTTATGGTTTCGCTATTTCGCACTCTTTTCGCCCTAATTCCTGACGGGGTTTCCTAGGTTCACAAAAAATTCCAACGTTTTATGATACCTTATGATACCTCAAGCACCTTTCCCTTTACTTTTTAACTCTTTATTCCTATTGTGTCTAGTTTTGTGATCTTCCCGTTGTTGCCCGATTTGGCCTGGAGCCCGTTTGACCAAATTTCTAGTTGTCTTTTTACGAAAACTTGGAGGTCGCAAGGTATCCTGCTCCGGGTGTAAGGTTACGTACAAAATTTGAATCCGGATACAAGTTAATGATGGTAATTCTTGTTTGAAGTTGTACTCCTTGCTTGATTGATGCTCTACCGGGGGCTTTCGGGCCCTATTTATGCTACTATACTAGAGAGCGCGCTACAATCATCCACAACACACGCTTCGCAGAAGAGAAAGAGAAAAACCAACGACAACGATACTACACAATGTAGTATTAAAGGGAAGGGAAACGCGAGCGAGGAAACCAAACAAGTAATAAGATAAGGAAACTCTACTGCAGTCAACCATGTAATGAGCTCAACAAGTAATAAGCTCATATCATACCAAAACATTCTGTCGTACCGTAGTCAATGACAAAACCGATGCATATTTGGAAGTCATATTACAACAGTTAATAATTAATTACTACACTTGCAGAGTGATCCTATTGTGATCTTGCTTACTGGTCCTGGCTTAATCCATTGCGGTCTGAAGATTGAAAGATGAGGGCAGCTTTTCGTGCAGATCCTATCCCATGTCGTTCAAGAAAAAGCTTAATTTAACCGCAACTTACCCTCCTGTTCCACCAGGTATGATATATCATACATCCCGGCACATAACTACTGGTGTCTTGCCCCGCGGATGATACCTCACTCCTCTGCTTCGCCTTGGCTGTGCACCTGTGAATAGCTCAGCACGGAACAGAGAACAAATAAATTGACAACGATTTCCGAGAGCTTGTCTAAAATGGGGCATCTGGCAGTTCTAGCTACTTGGTTTGAATCCCTCTTGCCAATACCACGGATTGATTGAGGGTTAACCGTTTCTGATAGTTCGCTGAACCAATGGGCGCTTGACTTTGAAGGTAACGCCGAACGTATCATCGAAAGTATCCGTATCGCGAAGGAGGCTGGAGCGTCTTTGAGAGTTGGGCCGGAACTTGAGATAACGTAGGTTTGAGCTCCTCTTGCGCAGCCTAGATTTGGAGTCTGATGCTTTTCGATGTTGACGGGGACAGTGGATATGGCTGTCTCGATCACTTCCTAGAAGGTAATAATCGCCCGATCCCTCCTAATCCTCAAGTGAACAGAGTTATAACCCAAGATATCATTAATAGGTGACACATACCTCCACTCCTGGGAGATGCTCGCAAAAATAATCGCCCACGAAGATTGTCAGGACATCCTCCTTGACATCGGAATGCCGATCGGCCACAAGAACATCCGCTATAACTGTCGCGTCATTGTCCACAATAAGAGGATCCTGCTCATCCGTCCAAAGATATATCTTGCCAACGACGGAAACTACCGTGAGATGAGGTACTTTACCGGGTGGGGGAGAACAAAGTATGTTGAAGAGTATTACTTGCCCAGGATAATCATGACCATTACGGGTCAGAGGAAGGTGCCGTTTGGCGATGCGGCAATATCTACGTTAGACACGTGTATTGCGCCGGAGACTTGCGAGGAGCTGTTTACTCCGAATAGGTCGGCTCCTTTGATTTCGGGTGGGAGGAGAAGGTGTAGAAGGGAGGGAGTTGCTGATGAATGAATAGTCCACATATCGGGATGTCGCTGGATGGGATTGAGATTATGACGAATTCCAGCGGAAGTCACCATGAGCTGCGGAAGCTGCAGACTAGGATAGAGCTTATGACTGAGGCAACCAAGAAGGTATGTGTTGCTCCTCTAGAGGGCTCGGTGAGCCTCGCCTGACCTGTGGTAGTGCGGCGGTATATACCTGTATGCAAATCAACAAGGATGTGATGGAGATAGGCTTTATTACGATGGGAGTGCCATGATTGGGATCAACGGTAAAATTGTCGCTCAAGGCACGCAATTCTCTCTTAAGGATGTCGTGAGTATATCAAACTGATCGCCCTATAATAGAAGGGCACTAATGGAATAAATAAATAAATAGGAAGTTGTCACAGCAACCGTGGACCTTGAGGAAGTCCGCAGTTTCCGCTTCGCACCATCTAGAGGCGTACAAGCCGTTCAGAACACCCCTTACCAACGCATCGAAGCGGACATCAGTATCTCCGCTCCGAGCGACAGGACGGAGATTTCTTTGAAACCCACGCCGACTATCGACATTCGATACCACTCTCCTGAGGAGGAGATTGCTCTTGGGCCCGCTTGTTGGCTTTGGGACTACCTGCGTAGATGCGGTGGTGTTTCTGGGTATTTTTTGCCGTTGAGTGGCGGCATTGATAGCTGTGCCACTGCTACCATTGTTCATTCGATGTGCCGACTTGTCCTTGAGGCTTGTGAGAATGGCGGTGTGTTTTTTCTCTCCGATGTCGAGGGCATTTAAAGCTAACCTAATTTACTATGGCTAGAGGAGCAAGTAATCAAAGATGCGCGAAGGGTATGCGGAGAACCCGAGGAGTCTACTTGGGTTCCGAGGACACCTCAAGAGCTCGCTGGGAGGATATTCCATACATGCTTCATGGGTACCAAGAATTCTAGTGCAGACACTCGTGCACGAGCCAAGGATCTAGCGGATGCCATTGGGGCATACCACATTGATCTGGACATGGACTTTTTAGTAAAGGCAGTTACTGATCTGTTTAGCTTGGTCACTGGGAAGAGACCTCAATTCAAGGTTCATGGTGGCACAAAAACGGAAAATCTGGCTCTGCAGAATATTCAAGTCAGTGCCTGTCCCACCTGAGATTTGAAGCGAGTGATGGCTGATGAAGGAGAGCAGGCGCGATTGAGAATGGTCTTAGCATACTTGTTCGCTCAACTACTTCCCTGGTGCCGCGGAAAACAAGGCGGTTTATTGGTTCTTGGAAGTGCGAATGTCGATGAATGGTATCTCCAATGAAATGGTCCCGAACGTTAATGATTATTAACTAACTAAATTACCGCGAAGTCTCCGCGGCTACATGACTAAATACGACTGCTCAAGTGCAGACATTAACCCCATAGGCGGCATATCCAAGACCGATCTAAAACGTTTCATATCCTATGCCACAGCCAAGTTCAATCTGCCAATCCTACACTCCTTCCTCACCGCGATCCCAACCGCCGAACTCGAACCCATAACTAGCACGTACGTGCAATCCGACGAGACAGACATGGGCTTTACATACGATGAACTCTCCACCTTTGGCCAGTTGCGCAAGAACCACAAACTTGGACCTTGGAGTGCATTCAATCGGCTCCTGCACGAGTGGGGAGATAGGATGAGCCCTCGAGCTATCGCTACTAAGACTCGGAATTTCTTTTACTATTACGCAATTAATAGACATAAGATGACAGTCTTGACGCCTGCATACCACGCCGAGCAGTATAGCCCTGAAGATAACCGGTTTGACCTTAGGCCGTTTTTATATCCGCCTTTCTCATGGCCGTTTAGGAAGATTGAGGAGACAGTTGCTGCTATCAATGCTAGGGAGAAGGTGGATTAGAGTGACGTGGGAGCAGGAGCCCGATATTGGGCGATATAATAAGGGCGGAAAACTACCACGTGTTGCGGATAGTTGCCCGGTATCTTCACCAGATACCGCTCGGGATATCGTAGCCATTGATCTTGTTCGCTGTGTGAAGTACAATTCCAACGATAAACTGTCAAGTGGGATCTTTAAAGTTTCTATTTACCCCTCCATCCATCCGCCTTTGACCCATATGCAGGTCTCTCTCAATCCCCCAGCCACCTATCCCATCCCCGAAGCTGAGTGACACTAATGTATTCACACATCGTAAAACCCACCCCTACCTCCACACATATCATACCAAACACTGACACGACCCACACCCATGGACCCCCGCCTATTTGATACCCCCCGTGCCAACCCAACCCAATCAGAAGCCTTGGAAACTAAATCTAAGGGACAGTATGTCGATACCGGTACTCTACAGGCAATCCTGTATTTCTCCACATTCAGGTGGTTACAATGGGAGACAGGGACGTCCCACTTCCTCTCCTTCAATCTTTCTGTCCCTGATTTCCTCAACGCGCACCACACGATGTACTAGTACGCCAGCCCTTTACACACATCGTGTTGACATCGTCCTCGTTTTTATCCACGTTTTTTCGATCTTGCTCCCGCCCTCGTCGTTCTCGGCGCTGGCTCGGTGTCACCGCCACCGACGCCACTCTTCCCATACATGTCTACGGCTCTGGCTCGTGCAGGTGGGTTGGTATAGTATTATAGTAGCGTGTTTCTTTCTGTTCTGTTCTGTCTTGTGTATTGTTATGCGATGGCGAATTTCGGTAGGTGGGATGGAAAACTGTACGGGAGTTTCAAACGCTGTCGCTGAGTGGAGGAGGACGGCCATATGATATCACTTGAGATGGAGGTTGGGTCTTGGTTGGACCTACTTTCCATTTAGTCTAAATAGTGACTAGGATTTATTTGGACGCGTCTGGTCATGTAAGTTATCTGGAGAAGGGGACATGGATAAGGTCTGTAGATCTGTGACTTTCCTACACCGATTTGTTAATCAGTGTGACGGTTAGTAGCTCGGTTGGTTGAATAGGATACTGCTGGATTCTTACCAACTCTCGGGTTTACAGATTATGGGAGGTGAAGACAGGAAATGCCCAATGAGGTGAACAAAAAGGCACAGAAGGAGAGAAGAGTATCATGGTCACCGCTCAGCTAAGCGTATTTCTTACCTGAACAAGAGATAAGTGTCAACCATGTGGCTGAGTATGCAACATCATATTATAATAAACCAAATACTTGACTAAATTAAATCAAAAAACCGTACTTTTACTCTCCCATATCTTGCAAGCATTTCTATAGTTTTTGTAATTAATTTGAGCCAGTACTGGGTTAGTTATATTAGATTGCATACAGGGCCGAGTCACTACTTAGCCACCTGTTTGATACTCTTCTCTTTCTGCACTATAATTTTTTTCACAAAGTCATAATATTATATCAACCCCTTTCTAGTTCCTGTCCTTGAGGAACAACCCTTACTTTTCACTATAAATGTGACCACATTTCATAAGACACTAACTATATTATAAAAGTTAATATCTAGTAAGATTACTAGTACACCGTCAATGATCCCACCTAGCTGCACTGGCCTAGTCCTAGCACTTGATGTATCAGTTAACCTACTATTTAAGAATATTCTATATGACTTTATGGAATAAAATAGTTGCATAAGAGGCCAATAGACTGGATAAATAGTCTATTAGAAATCATCAAGTGCTGACAACCTTGTACGTAGGAAATACCTAGGCACAATTCATGGACAATCAGTCAAGAAAACAGATCATACATGACTCTTTCTAAAACATTGGACTTGCGCTACTAATTAATGGTTTATAAGACTCCATTTTGAACATTAAAATTTTTCTGGTAAAGGAGATGGAAATAGTTGACTGGAGGGATAGTAGTCAGGATATGAGAGAGGTTAATAATATTGATAGTATAATCAATGAGGTTGAAGATAAAAATGAACTTGTAGATTTCATCTATAGTTATGAATAGAAATTTGGTTTCATTTATTCATATCAGTCTTAGGTGTGAGAATATTTATATTCACTACCTGTTATTCACTTATTCTTAGCTGTACTTGTATGCACTAGTACCTAAACTCAGTTGACTGCATAGAAAGTTTAGTAAGTTTTTATCATAATATAAGTAATATTGTATAGAGGTCTCTGACAAGAAGAGGTCGAATACAGAGATGACCCTAGGAGTGGGCTAGTTGTTGCCAAGCACCTTAAATTATTGCTAAGAGCATTTAAAGTAGTTAGAATAAAGTTTTAAAGAAAAGGTTAGCAGTTGAATGAAAAAATAAAGATTTCACCCCAGCATAGTATCTTGAATTGTTAGATAAAAATATATTATAATATTATCAAAGTATTGTAGTTAAAACTATATAAAAAAAATAAAAAATAAAAAAAAGACCAACAGTGATCACCACCAAGTATGGCCACCAGACGCAGTAATGATTACCTCAATCATTTACAGGATTGAGTCAATAAATGGCAAAAGATCCGAGTCTATTTCAAAGATCTTTTATCATTCATTCTTAATAGTATCTGCTATTTCTCCCATTCAGTATGCTTGTAAAATCCACTTATTTAAATTTTCTTTAAGAATAACCAAACATTTTCAATAGGATTGAAGTCTGGTGAACATAGAGGCCAGTCGAATTTTGAAATCCTATACTCTCTGTAGGTCTCCTGAGCAAAATTTGCCTGATTGTAAAAGGCTCCAACCTCCAACAGCCAATGAGGACAGCCTTACCAGGCACTCTCCTGTTGCCAAATGGACTGGAGAACTGGGACCAGAACATGGTTAATACAACTTTGAGAAGTTATCATTCCCCTGTAGTATTTTCAGTCCCAGAGAACAAGCGGGCATTTTCTTTCCCCCAGAATATTATCTCATACTATAATTGAGTTTGTTTTTAGGAAACTTTAGTACCAGGCAGTTATCCTAATACTCCTCACTAGGGTACTAGGTTATCCAAACACAGCTTGAAGTGCTGAACAGCCAGATATAGCACTCACCTGTCCAGATAACTCAGCGCCAATCTCAGATAACTCAAGCTCTATATTAGCTATTACAAATGCAAGCTGGCAGCCTTTTTGCCTCTTGCCTGATAGAGGCTTCTTCCACCCAGTTTAGTGCAAGTAACCCTCCATTCAAAATCCTTTTCAAAGGGTTCTCTTACAGGCTTGTACTTTGCAAGGTGCAGGTGTTAGGCGGAGACAACCGGTATAGACCTACGGTTGTCTAGGCCAATTGGGATTCTTTCGTGTAGACGGAGATTTGTCTAGGAAGGCTCGAAAGCAACTCGTTTCGTTTATGACTACTAAGAGTGCAAGAAAATTGGATAGAATCGTAAGAACAATATTATATTGTTAAGGTCTCTTCTCCGTTGCTTGATGATGTCTAAAGCTTGGGAGGCACTTCGATATTTATATTCCGCGTCTGAGTGTTCGCGGGCTACATCTATCTAGCATACAAAATATGTACCTCTTCAATTCTTATGCGCAACGTCGAGTTCTCCATGACAGTGCGAACACCGGGAGACCCTGAAAACCATCACACCATCTTCAGTAATTACTATTTCTTGCCCGGGAGATATACTTGTCACCAGTAGTAATTATCCGATCCTCAGAGTCTATGGACCTGTAGCCGAGTTCTCAAGTCGAACTCTGTTGGCTCCAATAGTTCTTTTCGTTACCAAGAGGATCAGTCTTGGTACGAGACTGCATCTGTAGATATGCCGAAGTCGATAACTTCTAGTTGTGATAACTCAACAACTAACCGATAGAATACATTCTGATGACTCTCTTCTCATAGAGGAGAGGCTATTCTACTGAATAGTCTCATAATTCCTCGGTCGGCAACTCCTGATTGTTCTATGTAGAGGGGGTGGACCTTCGTGTTGTGTTGATTGTAAATCCCGCAACTGCAGTACACCTCTTATCATAGTTGCAACACTCCTCGAAGCTCGCTGGCTTCTTTGGTAGTGTTTCCAGGAGCTCTAGACTCTTTCTAATCGTCGAAGGGTGGATGTGAATGCATTGGTTCGTTATCCCGAACCTTCTAACATTCATCTCATGACCTTGTGCGAAAACGTCCCGTTACTTACGGCCCATGTCAAAGATGTCTCATCTTTGAAGCCTGGTAACTCCCTGAGTAGTTGACGGATTGACTTCGTTCCACTTCTCAGGTCTTGCCAGAGGTCCCCTCTTATATATCCTGCGAACAGCTTTCGGTCGGACGGACAGCAGCGACGTATACGGTGTTATTCTGACACCTTTAATTCTGTGACCATATAGTCACAGGACGCAACAAAGGTTGATGTGTATGATGACGCGCGGGCCCTGTAAGGGGGCCGGAGGGGGGTGTTGGAGACTAAGATTCTCGGATTCGGGTAAAGTTACCCTGCCTAGGGTACTCCTAGGCTATCGGAATCGGGTACTCCTAACAGCAGGCACATCTAGGAGAGGCATTCTCCTATGTACTGCATTCATCATCGCAGTTGCAATGAGCTGGCATCTAGTTGGCATGTCACTTGAAAAGATATGCTTTTTTAGCTTTTTTGGTATTGAAGGACTTTCACAGATCTCATACACAGTGTTGAAACTGAGATTCTGGTCCCCAGCAATTCATTGTTAAGTCTACTCTGCTGAGAATTGTAGAGCTTGAACTACATAATGTTGTTTGTAGATGGTATGTGTATACCCCAGTGGTGGTATTTTATTCAAGTTATACTATAAATATAAATGAGTCACTATTCATGATTTCTCGTTTTGCCAAATAGTTTACTAACCTGTGATACTTTTATATAATACTATACAAGTATATAAATGATAATACTTCTACATGCTATGTCATGAGAGAATCATTATTTTTTTATTATAACATCCCCCTTTTGTTCAAATTTTTATACAAACTACTTTAGATATTCACAGTAACAATTTATGGTGCTTGGCAACAACCTGCCTGGCTCCAGGGATCACCCCTGTATTCGACTTCTTCATATTGGAAACTTGAAGTATTTTATATTTTTACCACCATAATACAATTTTATTTCTGAAATTTATAGTAATATTATAATACCATATTTACAAATCCTCAATTCAAGTTCACCCTTCCTAATCTCTTATCACCTGACATCTCCTCCCCACAAGCCACCATACAATCAAACCCCGTTCGGAACCCATCTATCATACTACTCGTAGTATCCCCCCCCCTCATCACGACCAGTTTTCGCCACCCAAATTTTCACAGGACTCCTCCCAGCCCCCCCCCTCCCATTTCTCCGCACGCTGCACACCTCCCACCGTTCGAACCATATTATCCCACCCAAGTTACTCGTACCACACCCTCCAAAACGAACATTCCCATTTCCCCCCGACAATGCGATAACAACCATATCATTACCGTACCCACCGCACCGCACTAGTATCCATACGGGTACCGCCAGTGGGGAAAACACCCACCACACTCCCCTCCCGGCCCGGCAGCCGGCAGACAAATCCGAAAAACCCCCCCTCTCCCAGGAACTTTAGCCTAGAAGCTATGTACCGTACTTAGCACTCGCAGAGGAATCCTTAACCCGAGAGGGGGGGGGGGTGTGGCTCAGGCCTTTTGGCGGCCGGTGCCGAAGATCCGAGGAATATCCCCTGCTGCTAAACTCTACCCTTTCTGGGTCGTAAGCGGGGGAATTTGTACAAAACTGGGGAAGATACTAAAATGGTGTTTTCTTGTTTTTGTTTAATTTTCCTATAATAATCCCTTTTCTCGACGAACCTTGGATGTCCGACAAAAGATGGCAATTTTTGTACCTGGTGTTCCAATTTGCAGCGAGTGATTTACTATGACCACGCTTCCCGCGCGCGTTTCTCTTCCTGCGTTCAGGATATGCTCGAATAGGGCCTGAGTCGACGTACGGAAAAAGCAAGCACGAGCTGGCGTATTGTACTATGTGAGATGACAAATCAGATTTTCAAAAACCATGCCGGTAACTACTCTATTGATTTACAGACGTAGTGTACAGTGCGAGCGGAAAAGCATGTCAAGGTGGGGGGAACATTTGCGTAAGGTGCTTAGACACATGGTACAAGTAGCGTTCACTTATTTACTTGGAGTACCGGCATAGATAGGAAAAGGGCTGACTTGCGGGTCACTATTGTGATCGTAAAAATAAAATAAAATAAGGAATGCTCAAACGTCTACCCAAGGGAACTTCCGGAATGTCACAGTTGTAGGATGGAAGGCATAGTACTCTCCTTGGGTATTATTCTGGGGTTTCTAGGTGTTCAGCGACGCCATTGAAGTCACTTCGCTCCATTACCCCCCCTGAGCCAGCTTGTGCTTACTGGGACCCATCTAAACTTTTCGGATCCAGTGGATCAATCGAGCATATATGATACAACGCCCCGTGAAGCAATTATATCAACCCTGTCGCAGGGCGACTATTTCCTCTCCGACAGCTTCCTCTCGACAACCCTCTCGACAACCCTCTCCAACAAGCCACCCCTTCCTTCTCCGTCATCCCCAGCGCCCAAGTACGCAAGAACCTGTTTCTACAACCCCGATACACCGCCTTAGCCAACACCCATCCACTCCTATAAGAAAGTAGTAACAAACCTCAATATACTTCCCCGTAATGTCAACCTCAACATTGACATTTTCGCCAATCTGCTTCCTAGCAGTGATAATCTTCTCCTGAGTATAATCAACCAACATGACCTCCCACCACCCCTGATCCTCCCCCTCGCCAACAGCAATAACAGTCAAACTCGCCCCATCAACCGCAACATAGCCCTTCTCGACGACGTACTTCATAACTTCCATATCCCTAGGTTTAAACCTGAACACAACCGAGCTTCCATCGGACCTTCTGTCGACAATGCTAGCGATGGTGTCAACATGTCCCTGGACAAAGTGCCCACCGAAACGTACGTCACCGCTGACGGCGCGTTCGAGGTTGACTTGCACCGGATTGGGAGAAGATGGGGGGAGGGACTGGGGGAATGTTGTGCGTCGGAGAGTTTCCGGGGAGAGATCGACCGTGAAGGTGTCCCGGGTAAAGGAGGTTATTGTTAGACAGGTGCCGTTTACGCTTATACTGTCGCCGAGATGGGCGTCTGTGAGGATTGGAGCAGCACCGGCAATTGTTAAGGTTGTGGTTTGGGTTGTTTCAGAATGTGTTATGGAGGAGATTGCTAGTTGGCAGGGAAAGGGCAATATTAGTTTCTTGGTTTAGTTGCAGGGAAAGGGGGGGATAAGACTGTATACTCCCGATTGCTTCGACAATTCCGGTAAACATCCTGGATCCCTTTTGGTGTGATTGGTTGCGCAGTTGTTTCTCTTTGATCTATAGTGTTCCTACCCGTTTTGGTCTTTTGTAGTCAAAGTGGTATAAGTTGAAAGAGTTGATGGGGGAGCGGTGGCGGGGCAACGTTGGTGCTGGGTAAATTAGTGGACAAAAAGCAGAACTTCCGGAGACAACGGAATGCGGCTCAATATTACGCGACTCCCGCCGATCCCACATCAACTTCTCCAAAGGCCAAAAAGCCACTGCATGAACAGAAAACTGAAAGAAAAAAAACTATAATAGCAACAAGTAATATCTATGCCAGCCCATAAGTACGAGCACTAACCACTCACACGAGAGTTTAAAAACACAATATCCATCCCTTCAACCCCCTCCAAACCCGACCCAATCCAGACCGTGCACACAACGTCCCATCATCAAAGCTTATACAATTGAAGGTCAGAAAAACTCCATCTGTGCAAACAACCCAAACCCAATCCTCACGAACACAGCCACTGGAAACGAAAGCACCTTCAAACTATAGCACCAAGAAAAAGAAAGAAAGAAAAAACTCCTGTCCCTATAAATATTGTGCTATCGACTCGTGCATGCCACAAAAGAAAAAAACATGAGTATTGTAAGAGACTAATACTAGGCCAGACTGATTATGCAAGATAATGTAACCCCATGCAACGAATTCGCCTTTGCTCATTTTGTTTCCAGCCATTGACTAGCACTAAGGTACGAGTTGTTCAATTATCGACCAAAAGAGTCTGCAACTCCTTTCATTTTACCCTTCAGTTGAGGTTGAGGAGCTTTTGACCATCTGTACCCAATTATATTAGCCAGTCAATCGGGTAAGGAGGGCGCTAAGGATGGGTATTACATTCGCACGTTTCTGTCGTCACCAGCTGATGCAAACATGTAAGGATTTGTGGGGTTCCAAGCCACACAGTTCACAATCCCGGAGTGGCCTGGCAAGACTTCTACCAGTGCTCCATTTTCTTTGCGCCAGACGTAGACGTTTGAGTCTATAGACTTGATGTTAGTATCCAAACCGCGATGTTTCAATAGATGAACACAAACCTTCGCTACCGGAGACAACAAAGTTCTCATCGGCTCCCCCGAAGCAATTCCTTACAACAAACTCTTCCTGTTTCGTTCCCGAAAAGTGCCTAACATCTGCACCCGTCTCAATGTTCAAGAGCCGGAGCTCTTGAACCCCAGCACCCATGTTGAGAAGTATGTATCTCGAATCCTTGCTAACAGAGATGCATGTGGAAACGCCACCTAGATCACGCTCATACTCCTTCTCTCGGGTAACAAAGTTGAAAACATGTAACTTCATCTGGGTGCATACCGCAGCTAATCGTGCCCCGTCCGCAGTAACTACCAAGTCGTATACCCTTGCGCCGGTCCACGTGTGGATACTCTCTCCGTAAAGATTCCAAAGGATCATCTCTTTATCCACACTTCCAGTCACGAATGTCTGCCCATCCGGAGCCCATGCGCACGAACTGACCCAGTCAGTATGGGCACTCATCGTTCTTATGCACCCGCCAGTCTAGGCATTAAATTGAGAGTTAGCTTAAAGAATATCGCTCCGAATAGACCAAAAATTAAACATACTGTTGTATCCCATAACTTTGCCTGTTTATCCTGAGAGCAGCTCAACAGCTTCGAGTCGTCAGGCGACCACCGAAGATACGTTATCGCGCCCGTATGATCTTTGAGGTGATGTATCGGTTGAAAATCCTTAGAGGTATTTAGCAACAAGACCCTGCGCAACAACCAAGGAAATCACCTCCAAGTCCCATACTATAACAGTAAAATCTTTGCTCCCGGTGGCCAATCGTGTTCCGTCGTTCGAAAACTGCACAAACCAGACCTCGTCTTTATGGTCGGTCAAAATTTCCACTGTCGACAACGGAAACTGATTTCTGTCGCAATGATGATCCGTATACAATGAAGGTGAATTCGCGGTATTGTGGTAAAGGCACTTGGATAATTGGTTTTGCTTGACCTGGTGTAATAGTGAAGCGAGTCGGTGTTCGGGGATCATTACCGAGGCCGAGATAGACTCTAGCACAAAATACGTTAGAATCTATCAGCACAAAAGGGCAATTAGAACTTGAATTACTCGAGAGCTCCGACAACAGCTGTTGGCGAGACATCCCGGCCGCGCCGTCCCACTCAGCTCGTGCTTTAAGATCGTCGGCAGATATACACATCATTAAGCTATCCCAAGTTTATAAATCTCATTAGTCGCAATAACCAGCGCTTCAAGGGCAAATAACAAGAAAAATACCTCGATAGAGAATGTAACTTTTCTACGCTCTGATTAAGGGGAGTTAGTTCTGTCCTGAGAACATGTAAAGCTCTCGAAACGTCTGCAACCTCCAGAAGCTCAAGAAACTTCTGCTGTCTCATATAAAACAACAAGGCCTATTCAACCCCTCGGTTAGCATTTGAGCCCAAATCTGAATCCAGCATAACTCCACCCGTAACCCGTAACTCCAGCTGCCTCGCCGCCATCAGGATATCGAGGAGAATCTCACATTAACGTCCGCATCTTTATTAATTTCCAGCCCAAATAACAGCTCCTCAGCCTTATTCCATTGACCCTGTAGTACGGCATCCCTAAATTCTGATACCTCTGGAGACTCCAAAGTGTATTCACTCTCCTCTTCCAACACACGAGCTGCCTTGTGATACCCCAAATCCACCAACGACTGAATCACAATTCTAGTGATCTCCTCCCGGTCATGGCCAAAATAGCTCGGCTTAGGTGTAGGCGGGGCAAGCATTGTAAAAGACGAAGCCGTTGAGCCACCCTCCAACTTCCCAGAACCATTACGAACACCAGCACCATTTCCATTCGTTTCCACAGCGGCCGACGAGGCTCCATTAGTTCCCGAACGTCCACTATCCGCCACCGAGGCCTGAGAGTTCAACCCATTGTTTTCGATTCTCATATTACCGGTGACGTTGCTATTGGCGCCGCTAGCGGACCGAGGGTGTAGGTATGAAGTAGCGGAAGTCTCGCTACTAGGGCTGTATGCGGAGGTCCGTCTACGTTTTCTCGCCGGGCTTTCCTGACTCCCTGACGGTTGGGCAGGGGTAGCGGAAGACGATGCTTGCTGTACTTGTGCTCCAGAAGCCGCAGATGCCAAACTTAGGTTACTCGTTGTCCCGCGTTCTTGTGTGGAAATCGGAGGTTCGCCTTCACTTTCGTCGGAGGATGAAAGAGCTCCGTAAGTTCTTCTTGTTGCCAGGACGACGATAATTCAAGTTGGTCTGGCGGATAGTCGAATACTGCTGAACTTCACACCTCAAGAACGAAGTCTGGAGATGAGAGGATACAGTAGATAACGACCGCTAAACCGGTATAAGGGGAAAAAAGAAAAAGAAAGGATGCCAACGGCAGAAAAAGGTAATAATAAGGAGAAGAAAGGAGCAAAGTGACCAGCTAAATAGGACTAAGTGCTTGTAAAGAGGCTCGTTTCGTTTCGTGTAAGCACGATGCAGGAGTCGTAAATATTATCCCACCAGTTTACGGGACGGAGTAGCCGCAGTGTTAGAGGGGAACCGGGAACTCAAGCCTAAGTGGTTCCAAGGGCCAGTGGGAAGATGATCCCGACCTCGCACAAATGGTGTTTACAGGGAGGGGTGCAGGAAAGAACTGGCGTGTGTTGTATGGCTGAGGGAACAGAGGAGGTTTAGAACCCACAAGGGATGGCGTGTTATGTGGATAAAATTATTCAGACGACGAAACCACTACGCATGGAAGCGATCTCGTAAAGTTGGTGAGCAGGAAATATGACACGGGGGAGAACCAGAGCGGGGTGTTGGCAGAACCGTGGAGTTCCCAAACGATCCAGCGCACACTATCGACGTGTAGGTGTACCTGCAAGGTGCTTGAACCGAGACGAGCCCAGAAACCAGGGGGGGAGGCGAGTGTTTTTGAGGGAGTGAAGAAATCAGAAAGCTATCAAACAAACAAACGGAGACAAGATCTTGCGGACTAGTGGGAAGGACGAGTGGAAAGGACAAGTGGGAAGGTGAAGTTAAGAGTTGGTGAACGTATAGCGAACGAAGGGGTGGTTTGCGTTTGAGCAGCAGAAGGGGACGGCAGATGCGAAGGCAATCGCGAAGGCAATCAAAGATAATGCAACTTTGGCACCGTAATGGACAGGAGGATGCGGAGGGGTGACCAGGCAAGGTGCAGGTGAATTCGGATGATGTGAGGGAAGAGGGAGGAGGAGAAGAAGAGAGATGGATTTCAGCAAGAAATGAGTAAAGGCAAAAGGGTATACAACAGAAGAGGGTTTGGGTCTGGGAGATCCTCGATAGTGTAATAGATTAGATCTCTCCTCTCCTGTGTGTTACAGTATGATAATATGATAATAATATGATACTTGTATCTGCAACTCAAAGGGCGTAGGGCAAGAAAGGCGGAAACGGCACACGCAGCGCCTAAAGAAAATGATATGACAGAAATGTAATTTGTGCGCTGTACTGTGCATTACAAAGGAGAACAGGCTACTGACATCTCTTTGAGAACTCCCGAGAAACCTCCCTTTTTCCTTTTTCTGCGCAAGAATAATATTTACAACCCCAATCCGCCCCACAGATTATGGCAAGCTCCCCCCATTCCCGTGGCCAAAACATATGACCAAAGTGAGTCTTTCCGAGTTTTCGCCCGACCTCCGGGTTCCTCCAAGATCAGGCTGTGCTATGATACCGTAGTTGAGTGCTGTGAGCTACAGTGCTCCAGCATCATACCGTGCACCAGGGTACCCAGGCTAACCCTCAACCCTGAGCCCTCTCCGCCCATTCAATTCGAAATAAAAATCTATGGTAAAGGGGATGTCTATCATGCCATGACCCGAGCCAATAAAAAAACAAAAATAGGAATGCGGTTGCGGCAATTTGGAAATCCCAATTCGTCCACATGACTGTTGGGACACAATCCCTCCCTCCCTCACACCTCATCACTCGTCTCCCCCACAAGCTGCATGGGCAAAAAAAAAAGTGGGTGTAAACAGAACACATTTGGCCGAGACGGCGGCTGTGTTATAGCTGCATGTACGAGTACAGGACTCGGGTAGGGTACTTGTGCCAGTACTCGAGTACTGTACTGTGATCTTGGCGGCGGATAGATTGTACAGGTCAAGAAGTTATGCGTCACATGTTACCATATTTTGGATGGCAGCGCGAGAGATATGGTGCCTACTGCATCATCCAAGTACTCGCACTCCTCCTACACAGAAAAAAGGCATCATACCATTGCGGGATCTGGTTGATTATACTCCCCATAATATTGGAGCTAAGTTAACTTGCTTGTAGAGCTTTTCTTTGGAAGCTTGCTATCATGTTACTGCTTACTTCCTGCGAATCACCGTTTGACTCGAATATGATACCATTGATTTCATGCCGTTGACTAAACTTAAAGAACCAGCTAATAGACAATTTTTGGCTTAAATCTGTTAATAAAGAGTAAGGAAAACCCTGCTGATGATGTCCTCCCCACGCGAACACAAGCGCTTACACATAACTCAAGACACCATCCGGCCACCACTTCCCTACGACGCCCAGTGGAGCCTCTCCCCCGATAACAGTAGGCCCTCTTACAACAATCTCCCCTCTGCTGCCACCTGCATCGCTGGCCTTAAAGATATTCCAATCCCTGGTGAAAACCTCGCATCCTGGCGTGACGCCACCGAAATGTGCGCATTTTCTTGGAATTTCCTTCTTCTTGCTTGGCTTTGGTGTCTGTGGCTGTACTCTATAATCGTAGACATGTTGTTGGTTGATTGGGCCTGCGACCATGTGATGCTTTAGGCCGTAAACAACTCTGGCTCCGAAGTACACTCTTAAATCGTTGAGGTCCTCAGAATTAAGCGGGTGGGAATCGAGATCACCGGCCGTCTCTGCGCTAAAGACCAGACGGAGGCGTGACGGTTGGCCAACATTCGGGCGGGTGTAATCATTGAAGCGAATAAGAGCGTTTCCTTTTGGAATACGACCAGATTCGAGGGTACGACATTGAAAGTAGTGTAGGATATTGTGCCAGATCTCCATTCGCGAACCCGCCGTAATAGAAACGGTATCTACGAGGGTAGAGGTGGAAGCGACAATGACTGTAGGACGAACGTGTTTGACGCAAAGCTCAAGGTCTGCGTGGGTACCAGCAATAGGATTCAGTGCAACTGTTGTACCACTCGTAAGCGCTGCATAAGTAAAGATACGGGTATAGATATCCGATAGAGTGTCAACTGGGACAAAGACATCATCCGGTTTGAGTGTTTCTGGGCCGGGTTTGACAGAAGCAATTGTAGAAGCGACACCAGCAATAATTTGCTATAATCCCAATATTAGCATCCGAACACGACAACATGCCCGTACTGTGAAGCAAACTTTATGGTTGAATTCAGCCATTTCAATTATTCTCTCTTTGCCAGTGTATTTTGGACCAAACACAATGACTGCGGGACCATCCAAATCCACGTCTCCAGCGCCAGTACTAGGCATCTTGATCACATCATGATAAACAGAAGACTTGTTTCCATTTGGGCTGGCCCAATTAAGATGCTGAGACCCCGGCTCAACTACCCAGATAATTTCCTTGATATTTTTGGCGCCATTGAGGTCGTTGAGAGCAAGATCACCAGCAGGTGCAATGAGTACATCGGCCTTTGAACGGTTTAGAAGAGATGTAACATCCGGAGGACCCCTGGGGTCAAATGGAAGTGTAATGAGAGTCAGGTCGTAGAACGCGCAAGCTAAGCCGCTGTTAGAGCTTCACCACAAGCCCACAATAAAAGGATTATTACCAAAAGAAGCCACAAGATTCTCAACATCATTCGCAAGGTAAATAGCGATCCTCTTAGCGCCGGGAATGCTCTTGATGTAAGATCCCAAGGAGTGAATATTCTGCGTTAGCTGGTCTGCGCCCAAACCGGTCTTCTGTCAGCCCCGTCCTAATTACAAAGGAACCTCATCAGACTAGGAACCAACCGATATCAAGCTCCTTAACCTCAGATCCTTTGACACTTAGAACTTTGCCTTTGCCTTCCTTGACTGCCTGGTTCCAAACGTCCCTAATATCACCATCACGGGTTCGGTATTTCTTATCCGTAGGCAATCCAAGCCCGGAAACGAGGGGATAACCTGGTGGAGACAAAGTGGATCTATGAACGGCGCTTTCTTTAGGATTACGGACACTATCTTTAGATTAGCTGTGATGCCCTCATGCTTTAACGTTAGAGAAGGTAAGAGCAACGAACGGAGACACGTTGGATTGACGGTTCAGGATCATGGGGTGTATATCAGGGTCCTTCTGGAAGATGGCGGGTAGGATCATCAAGCCCAGTACCAGGGCAATGAGGGTGTAGGAAACGACATTTAACTCTAGATCGTCAAACATGGCTGCTGTGCGATAGGGGGTAAAGATTTGACGAGGTGGATAGGGGAAAAGGTTGTCAACATTCACGGATATGTAGCTTGGATGGTAGCTTGGATGATTTGCACGACTATAAGGGCATTATCGGGGCATTGGGGTTGCGGATGCTGAGGTGCAACGGGGGAAAAGTTGGCCAGGTTTCAGAGCTGATAACTCGGTGCATGAAAGCCACACATGTACCACAGTTGCACCTGTGGCTTTAATACGTAGTATGGGATCTGGGTTGCGGCGAGTGTTAGATTATCTTTGCGACGATAATAACACAAATCAGATAAGATCTGATTAACAGAAAGGGGTTCACGCCGTTGCGTTAGCAACCGAAACCCAACACCCTTCGCTCCTTTGATTTGGTTCTGGAACCCTCGAACCCCCAAATCCAAACTTCACGTCCTCCCCTCCCTTCCCCCCTTCCGCTCATTCTCAAGCTACGGTATTTCTCCCAGCCTTTCCCCCATTCCGACCGCCCTTCATCCTCATCCCATCGATCCCCCCCAACTTCTCCCAGCTTCCATTACCTGCTCCATTTCACTTTCGTCCTCCACATCCGGTATCGAACATGAGCTCTGCACCAAGTACGCCAATGAAGAGCGCCCCAGCATCACCAGCGACCACTGGCTCATGGCGCCATCCAGCATTGGACGATATCGCAAAGCGCAATGCTAACAAGCGTCCTGATATGTCGTTCAAACGGCTTACCATGAACGCATTCGCACTGATCGCCAGTTTTGCGATGTTTACTTTCCTCCGAAAGAGGTATCTCCCTGTCCTATACCCCACCATGTCTGTCTCACTACGCGTTCGCTAATCCTACTTTCCATATTTTCAGTGAATTCTTGCTTGGTCTCACCCCCTCGTCCCCCACCTTCCACCAATACTTCTCCTACGTTCTCTGGTCAGCTCGCTGTGTTCTGGCCTTTAATGTTGGGGAGTCCATCATTCGGCTCCTCGCACCAGCCGACGAATTCACCGACATCTCGCTCACGCCAGAACAACGCAAGCTGTTGGGGCTCAATCCTAACACTCCCTTATCTGCGTCCGCGTCAATAGGGAACATCGTTACCCCACCAAGGTACACCAAGTCCACTCCTTCCTCCCGAACTGGCTCTCCCTCATTCGGTGCGTCAACTTCCGGATCACCCACTTTGCAGCGGAAGTCTACTCCACAGACTCCCCCTCCCATGACTCCCAGCCCGTTGCGTATGGGCGGTGGGTTGGAGAGGAGGCAGGGTAATGGGATTGGATCACCGAGTGGGGGACCGTTCAGTGGTGGGAGTCCTGGTGTCAAGCTTGCTGGAGCGTCAGTTGTTCCCGGAAATAAGTGGCTATACGAGAAGAATATTCAGCGCAAGAGTATGTTCTGTATACTATCCTCGCCGCCGACAAGCTGATTCTAACTTCTTGAACAGATGAGGGTCTCCGCTTTTCGCCTAGCAAAAGTATCTTTTCAACCCCTCGAGCTTAATCCATTCCTGTTTGTCCTCTACTTTGTCTTAAACATTTTCACTTTTATACATTTTTTCTAACGACCTAACGTCCGTGAAATGTCCCTGTTTGACCCGATTGCCGTTTTTTCCTGTTTTCCGACGACAATAGAGGAGGGAGCATGAGTCTTCGTAAAGGCTTGAGCCTGACAATTCCTGCAGGCTTAAACTAAATCATAGCGAGGGATTTCATGCAACTGGCTTTCCTTATCTCCTTGTCGTTTCTTACTGTGTTTTTTATGACTTGGTTGAACTGAGCCGGTGAAGTGAGTGTGTAAATTAGTCTACGTAGACTGCTTTGGCTAGCCGTGCTACTACGATTGGAGAGAGTGGGAGAGGAAGTGTACGAGTAGACCGGGGGGAAGGGGGGGTGGCGAATAGGACCTGTATGTAAGATACTGTAATTTATTACTCTTTTTTGTGATACTCTCTTGATCATGAAGTGTAATTGATAGTTTTGTATCTGCTCTATTTCACTCTCATGATATTTCTAAAGTTTCGTACAATCGACTAATGTCGGTTTTCCCCAATGGTATGATATAGCATTATAAACAAGACTTCTTTCCCTCCCTTCTCCCTCCGTTTCTTTCGTAAAGTATAATAATATTATGATATAAAAAATCGTGATCTAACAAAATATTGCAAATGGGCCTCCCCCCTCCTTCCTCCCTCCCTCCTTCAAACTAGCACTAGCACTAACTTAGCGGAGGCAAATCGTACAGGCAGCGTCCGTCGTTAATCTATCAAAAAAAGGGATGGCCGTGAGAAAATGAGCTCGTTATCCATCCATCAATTGCTCCCTTCTTCCCCTCCTAGTAATATCGCATTTGCAGGCCGTGTTTTGGTGATGACACAAGCAATATCCGTCCGTCCGTTTCCACCTGCGACAAAAGAAATTTCCAACCCAGTCCAGCCCATTCCAGTGATTCCACACCATCCTACCCGAGCCCTATCCGTGTTCATGTCCATATCCGCGAGTATTACGCCCTCTCCAACTCCCATCCTGCAAAAGAAACCCACCCACCTTCCGCTTCAATCCCCACAACCACATACACAGCGCTCAAGCTTTCTTATTCTTAACCCCCGGTGACCCTGACCGACTCCTCAAGTGCCTCGCGTCATTCCCCGGAACATAAAAACCCGTCGTCGCCATCTCATTTGGCAGCGGGGCAAGACTCTTCTCGACGCTAGTGATCAATGCCGTGGCTGTCTTTTTAAGGCTGAATTGGGTAGTATTTATTACTGAAGACCAGAGGGGGCCGCCGTTTGACGTCGTTGAGCTGGGTTCACCGGTTAGCTTTGCACTGCATACACAGGACGGAGGGTGGAGTACCTAGTTGAAGTCCGAGGCGTGCTGGAGGGCGATGGAGGGGTTATAGCGCCGGTGGCTTCAGAAAGGACGGTGGAGGTTGTGCTCCAGCGAGGGGATTTAGGGTCTTCGTCGGCGGGTGAGGAAAAGTCTATTAGTTTTTCGGTTTCCATTTCTTTGGTGGTTGAAGGGGTTTTGGAGTTCTCCCGGGACATCTTTTGGGGGGTTATGCTGCGAAGGCTTGCTCTGGAGGATTTCTTATTCAAGGGTTTGGTGGTGGTGCTGGTGAGGTTGGTGGGGTCTTGGGGTGTGTTTGTCGACGCGCGGATTCCGGTTTGGTTTATTGAGGAGTGAATGCCTTCGTCACCGACGGTAGCCTGACGGAGATCCTCGATGAAGGTCCATAGACCCTCTTTGAAGTCCTCTGCCATCTGCTTCCCCGTCCTAAGTAGTGCTTCTTGACCCTTCTGTCCCGCAGACCGTGAGAAGTCGTTCATTGATAGTGGTCTAGGCGTAGCAGAGACAGAGCTAGGAAGCGGCGTGGACGTCTGAGCAAACGTCTGACTACGCCTTACACTGGGCGGCTTATCCGACGCAGGACTCTCGTCACCAAGATCACTCGGTTGAGCAAATGGTTGCTTGTAAACATTCCTATCTGTCGACAGCAGTGACAAAGTTCTCTGATGCCTCTGCGACGGTAACACCTTCCTCGTCCCCGTGCCATTCAGACTGTTCAGCGTGGCCTTCCGGGCGTTATACTGCTCCCTCGTCGGGGAGATTATCTTCTCCCGGTCATCGCACGTCGCACTGGTATCCAGTGGTCGAAGTCTCCCGATCGGAGCAGCTACGTCGTGGAATTTCCGCGTAGCCTCGTGGACAGCCCACTGCCTTTTCATCTTCCCCAGCTCGGTTTCAGCTTTTCCGAGCTCCTCCTTTAGTTCTAGTACCCGGCGTTCCTGGGCTGCTAGCGCGGTCAGGAAGGCCATGGGATCATCAGGTGTTATGTCTCCGATCCCGGGAGTCGAGGCTCGAAAAGTCTGGCCTGGCGGTGAGTTTGCCACGGGTGATGCATTTCGCGGGGAGATGTTTGAATTGGCCGGGAGGATCGGGAATGATAATGAGAGGCGTTTCCGCGCCGGGGCCGATGTTGCGATGGATGATGAACGGGTGTGCTGAAGAGTTCTGGGGGAGGTACTTGGAGATGGAGATGGAGGTTTCCGTGGATCTTGTGAAATCGAGGATGAGGATGAGGATGGTGTCTGATCCTCCGTAGCCTCCACCGCGCCCAAAGAGCACTCTGCAGGTTCCTGACTACGCATCAAGGCGATGCCTTCCATGATGAAAATGAAAACGAGCAGAGCAGTTGTATCCCAACCCTTCAAGAAGTGCACCCCAAATTATCAACAGCCAACAATTCTCTCTCTCTCTCTCTCTCTTGCCGCCGTACCGTACTTGTAAAGCAAACCTCGTAAAAACCACTGGCCAAACTTCTAACAAGCAGATACACCAGATCGTGCGTAGTGAGGAACGAAAAGTAGAAAGAAAGCAAGAAAGCAAAGAAAGTAAAGAAAAGAAAGAAATTATCAGTACAGCAAATACAAAAGGCAATCCAAAGAGGAAAAAAGAAAGATTAGGAGAAATCAATCAATTCCCAACCCGTCAAGTTTCAAAAAGGGGCGTTCTTTTCATCTTCCTTCTTGGCAAAGACAGTTACCGGTATCTGCAGGGGGCATCTTCCCAATTCCCTTACCGCCGTTCTGCATTCTGCCGTGGGCTAAGCGCACAAGTAAGCTCATACGAAACGCACTACTCTATCATGTTCCTTTAATTCTGTTTTTCCCAGCTCGACTTGGCTCTACCGGTATTGGATACCATAAGTCAGTACGAACGGTAGCCAAGGTACGGTATCGATTAACCTGCGCTAACATCATATTACTGTAACGTGATACGATTACTAAGCCCGGATGAACGACTGCATGTTTCCGCCAATTACTGGGAAATCGAGAAGCCCCGTGCGCCCCCGGATGCCTTGGTTCGCCGCGGCCCGAGCATGGTACTGTAAGTACAACTGGCGTGAAAACCGTAAATTAATATCATACGGTAATCGAGGACCGTAAAACTGTTCAAATACTCTTGAGATCCACCGTCTCCAGCGGTCCTGCGATCTCTGGATTCTCGAGAAGGATTTTGTGTTTCTCGGACACGGTGTAAGATCGGTCCATTGGACGTGTTGGATCTTATCGATTGGTGTTCGCCATTCTGTTAACCTATCGGACTAAACACATCGTGAGTGCGCTAGTAGGGCAGATTTCTGCTGATGATCTGATGCAGTGGCGGATTCCATGGGTTTTTTTTACCAGTAGCCTCGCTTGTGGAGATATCACAATCAATCACTCGAGTTCAACAAAAATTTATCATATTCTTGGATTATTATTGAGGGAATCGACATGGTAAGGAGATACAGATATATACTAATGCAAATTACGGTTATAAATACAGTTCCATTTCTCGCACAATTATATTCCCCCCTCTTTCTACTGCGAGTGCAGTATTTTACCATCCGCGCAGGGTGCTATTTCCGCCTCCGCCGCCAATAAATTCTCCGCCATGAGTCCTACGGTGGCGGCCGCGTTAGCGAGAACTTTGACCACTTTGGGGGCGGGGGGGGTGGGGAGTCTTACTTGAACCAGTTGAGCATCTGGAAGGTACTGGCTTTGGGAACGCGCTCGAGAGAAGTGTAGTCAAGGTGTTGAACGCCGAATCTGGTCTTGATACCGGACCCCCATTCAAAATTGTCATCTGATAAGCGTTAGCTGACGTGCTGTGAAAGTTTACGTACGAGGCAGAACTTGCAGATGGACCAGATAAACGCTCCGGTGACGTTAATCTTGTCATGGTGAATGGCCATCAGTATGTTGTCCATGAATCCTTGCAAGTAATCTGCTCTCCTCAGATCCCATAGGGCATCCTGAATATTGGTGAAGGAGCTTTCGAAGGGCTCCGAGAAGCCGAATTCGGAGACCATGATCTCCCCGACGCTTGGGAAGAGGTCTTGGGTGATGGCCTTCAAGAACTTCCTAATTCCTCCAGGCGTGCTCTTCAACCAACCTGCGCCCAAATCGGCACCCGGTCCTATCCCAAACCCGTTAGGGTCAGTGGAAGACGTTGCAGCGCATTCAGGGTATCCGGGATATGAAGAGTTGCTTGTGCAGTCCTTCAAAGATCCCCGCTGGAGGGCGCCGGCGTAGAACGCGGTGTAGGCATCGATGGCGAAGAAATCACAAGAGCCCTTGATAATATTCTTCTCTTCCTGGGTGAATTTAGGGAGCAAATCTCTTAGGGTGTCCTTGAGTGACTGAGGATAGTCGCCGTCGGTCCATGGGCCACCGAACCATCCGAGAACGAAGTCGTATCTATATTCGGACTTTAGCTGGGGTAGGAGGCAACTGGGGCTCGTTCTCAAGTACTCACGATCTCTGGACTGCTACCTTGTCGGCCTCGCTGGTGCTGTTGGCTTGAAAGTAATTCCCGCTGTTCTTGAAGGTGATTTTTCCCTTTCCTTTGAACTCTTCGTGGTACCACTTGGCAACCTTTGCATGTGCAAGCCTGCAAATAGTTAGCTATCGCTTAACGGGGCGCGCATGATTGGAATACCCACAAGGTGTAATGGCCACACAAGAAACGGGCCTTCAATCCTGGCCCGACACCATAGGACGGGTAATAGGTGCCGGCAGGGTAGTAGGAGTATTGCCAGTTGCACTGTAAAGCTAATATCAGCAAAGCCACTCGTGGAGTCTTGGCGGAACTCGGAAGCTAACGTATTGTGGCTCATCTAGTCTCGTTAGCAGTGATGTTTTTTCTTCTGGAGAATTTTATAAGGTAAACATACTAATAGTGAACCAAACTGGAACGTATTTGTCATATCTCGAAATAACAAACTTGGCATAGTTGACATAATCGTCCACGATCTTGCGGTTTGTCCATCCCTACGAGAGCCAATAATCAATATCACACTTGATCACTCGGTCGTTTAACCCTTAGGGTACTTACACCGTACTCGTTGAACAAGGCTAATGGGGTATCCCAATGGAACAAGCTGATAGCAGGCTTGATGCCATTCTTCACCATCTCGGCGATCACGTCATCGTAGTGCTTTACACCGGCTTCGTTTACCGGGCCGTGTCCAAAGGGGAAGATTCTCGGCCACGAGATGCTAGGTGAGTAATAAGGAGTGCCCATGGTCTTCAGTCTAGCAAAATCTTGCTTATACAAGTAATAGTGTTGACCAAGGACATCTCCCGTGGAATTGTCCGCGACCTGGTTTGGCACACGATGCGACAGGAGATCCCAAATTGAAGGTCCGCGCCCTTCGTCCTTTGCGGCTCCCTCAATCTGATATGCTGAAGCACTGAGACCCCAGGCGAAGTTTGGCGGGAGCTTTACCCCAGTTAACTCGGAGGAGAAGGTACTCGCCACGAGGGGATGAAACCCGCCAGGGCCCACCAGAGTTGCTTCCGGTGTGGGTTCAACGGTTGCGGTAACCTTGGCGTGGGTCGCAACAGGCCCAACCTGGTTCCAGAGGAATCCGAGCCTCTCATTGGAATAATCTGTGTTGGGGAGCTCGGTTGTCCCGGCAGAAGCATTGAAGGACATCGTTGGAGTGGGTACCTATATTGTAAGGTCAGCTGACATCAGCTACTTGGGAGGGCAGGTATCTCACAGTGTTGTTTCGAGCTTTGGCTCCCATGGCAAATGCCAATTGGAGTACCAACGTCGCGTATTGCATCATCTTCGGCGCAGAAAACACTCAATTAAGGTGTTAATGGAGAGAAGAGTTCAGACGAGGGACCGTAGATCTGGATGTTCCGACAACTTTTCCAGTAGCCCCTTAAAATACCAGCTGCGCCCAAGGCCTTTATATAAGTTTCGACCGACCTTCCAACACCTCCTTCCCCTCCCTCTCTAGCTCCCCGATCCCAAGAGGAGTCGATGCGCGGTGTGCTTTCACCCTAGCTAAAGTAGCTATAAGCTTGATGTATAGATTACTAGACTATCCGTGTCTGTTTCCCGAGCGGGGCGCTATACCAGTCACATTCCCACGCCATACTCGAGCCCCGGATCCTGAATTGCGAGCTCCCTATAGTGAGTGAGTGAAGGGCAAACACATAGGGTCGCCCTTTCCGAGATGAATCCATCTCACCGCCTCCAACCCCGGTCCATGGGCCAGAAAGCGTGGGAAGGCCAGTCCATGCCATATAGGGTAGGCTTGGCGACAAGTAATTTTTTAAGACATCTGTCGTACGCTTTCTCGTAGAAAATTCTGTGGGGGAACACAAGGGACAGGGGGGTGGGGTGAGTGAGATCCATGCAAACATAGAAAACAAAATCAACTTCCATCAGGATTCCCCGGCGTTTCGCTTGCGGGGAAGCGGGCAGTAAGGTGCTGTGTTGGGCTTTCCCATACTGAGTACGGTAGTGGTTCTCCGGAGGATGCATCAATTGGACTGAAATTCTCTTCGGTCTCGCTCAACCTTATAGTACCGTGGTACTCGAGGATTAGAAAGTACTAGTACTGTACTGTAGTCGGTTTGTCTGTGCAACCGTTGAGCTACCGATGCATGCATGCACAAAACAGCACAAAAGAAAATGCCCGGCAAGCTCGACGAAACGTTGCTTTTGAGTCCGGCAATCTACCCGTCCGTCCGAATCGCGTGCTGTGGCTGGCTGGTCGAGGAAGGTAGCTGTAATTTCCTTCGTAGAATTTTGTTCTGCGAATAACGGTTAGAGTGATGTGTTTACGCATGTCCCGACAACCCCCGAATAATAATTTCCGAGCAAGAACTTTCCTTGGAACCCCCCCCCCAGCGGTTTTGCACTAGCCCAATATCTACTGTCGAGACCGGCACCAGTACTCGAGTACTTAGTACTCGCACTGTACTAGTGCTCGAGTGGTCTACCGGCACTCATACTGTACTAGTACTAGTACTCTACAAGTACAGTACTGTGGATCTAAAGTTTGGTGCGGGATACTAAATTCTGACCTCGGGATGGGCGCTTTCCAGAATGGACGCAGGACAGTGGCGCCGACGGAACCCCGGTTTCCCGTACTCCACAATCATAGCTGAGCGGATATGAGCAGGCATACCGCACGTACCAGTATTTTTACAGTTAGTGACGGAACTGTGGTTAGGCAAACTGGATTGATTAGAAATGTGCATGCTTCGCGCGTGTAACCCGCACAGCATGAATCGATTGAATATCGGTATACTGTGAATGGAATTGAGTGGGGGCAATATATCCCTCGACCTGTGTTTACCAAAGGTACTAGTAGCACATGGTCGGGGAACTCTTGCTGTGGCCCGACCAGTGGAGAACATCTACTGTGCTGAAGTACATGTACTCGTACAAGTACCGTTACACCATTGCCATACTTGAACTATTCCTAAGCTCTGAATCCACTGCGGAGCTGAAAAGCGAGAATAGAGACAAAGAGATACGATAGGGGACCGGGCGTCCTTCTCGACCTAGAAGGCGCGGTTCATACTGCCAGTGTTTAGTTACAAGCCTAGCTTACCATGCCGGCATCCCAAGAACTTCTTGCAGAGCTTCCATAAGTGGAGCTTCTTGCGGGGCCCAGGCATGTTCTCACCTTTCCCTTCCTTCCTTCCTTGATCAAAACAACGCATGGAATCAATTGGCCCTCTGGGAACTCCATTCTTTAAAAACATTCCAAACAAAAGCACATAACGTTATATGCTTGTTGCAATTGTGATGGCTTGATTAATAACTACCGATCTGCAAAATCGAGGCAACTCGTCGGATAGAGAGTACTTGTACTCGTACCTGTTGCCCCTCTGTCAGAATGCAGGAGCACAGTACCGGTAGTATGATACCGGTACGGCACAGCTGGTACTTCCCTGTGGTACAGTGCAAGGGTCAGGCATTTAGTCATGGAAAAGTCATGGAAGAGTGACGGGGATAGTGGATGTTCGTCTGGACGAGATGTTGGTACAAGCACCTTGATACATGCTGAGGCAAACAGACTGAGTGCATTGTAAAGGAGGCGCTATGGGTGATGTTTGTACTCGAGTATATACTGGTGAACGGTTGGAATTAAGATGACACCCCGGTTAAATTTACTGCACTGCACGAGTACACGTACCTCGGCTAGATGCTTGACCCTTGTACTAGTAGTATGTGGGTCAGGCAATAGAAAGTGGTATATACTGGGTAGAGCAGGTGGGGGGGGGGGTTAGAAGAAGTAGTGCACGATAACTTGAAGAATCAGCGCATGATAACGAGTGAGCACGGTGGGAAGAGCGCCACCAAATATTGTTTCATAGTTTCTCCAAGAAGAATCCTTTCCTAGCTCTCCCGCCAATTGCCACTTGACAAGCTAGTGAGCTCCAGAATTCACAGCTATCCGATCCTTTAGTGCGAAATTTTCGGCGCGATCCCTAGTGGATGTCATTGTGTGATCAAGCTCTGATAGAGGGGAGAGGGGGGGAAAAAAGAAACACCCGGGGATCTGTGTGCCCCTTTTCGTAACTTTCGGAAAAGCCACAATAAGTCGTCGAAATAATTGAATACCCTCAAAATACCCCCCCCCTGATAAGGACAAGGGTCCAGGGTGCCCTGCGTCGCTGCAGTGCCCGGTTTTTTCTTTCAATATCATAACAAAATTCACTTAAATGCCTCTCTTGCTTCGACTACCCCCCCTCGAAGCCACCTTGTCTGGGAGACCTCTCATCTACAGTAAGTAGATATCAAGGATGCGCGTAATTATTTCAAGCGGGGCATACTGTAGGAAAATTCTCAAAGACAAATACCGCGCACAAATCGAATACCATATCTTTTTTAAGATATTCATATTAGTATTCATGCAATGTGGTCCGAGTTGCCTCCTGCGGTAAGCTCTCTCTCGTTTTTTCGTCCCGCAGAGTAGCCGAGCCACCCGCCTACAGTAGTGCTGTGCCTCTCGCCCCTTTTCCGGAGAAGGATACTGCGAGTACTCGTAGCGGTAAGACTAGACTACGATATGCGCCGTACCGGTACTAGTACGAGGAGACCAAAAACATGCACAGGCTCCCTTGACAAGGTGCAACGGTGCAACCGATCGATGACCATTCATGAATCCCAGCTTAGTGTCACAAGACTTTAATGGTAATTTTTATACCTGCAACTCCTCCGCTGACTGTTATATACACGCTCAACTATTTTTGCTTGCTTGCCCTATTGTTTTAGCGGATTGTAAATATTATCGTTATTTTCATCGGGCTCATATTTGTGTTCCATTGTCTACGAGAAATGGCCCCGTGACGAGTCGTTGGTGCATCTTTAAAAACCCGAATAATTGGGCCGTATGCTATGTCGTTGGGCTTTCCTCTTTCAGTAAGGTCGGGAATTTTTTTCCCCCTTGTCTCGGAAGGAGTGAGGGGGCTGTGTTTTCTCGTGTTTTTTTGCCCCCTGTCTAGAGAAGCGAATTTTGGACTACCGTACAATAATTAGCACACGGTCCAATTATTCGAGTTTTTTACGGCATCAACATCTATTATGATAACTGCGAAAATATGGACCTTTTGAAATACTAAAATTATCTTTATCAAAGTTCCTGCAAGATATTAAGGGGCTACCGCGGGGTCTGAGTACCTGTTTTCTGATGAGTTATTTTTTTTATTTTGATCAGGTTTTGGATAGGGTCAATTTTGGGGTATGGAGAAGATACGAATTCTGGTGCTTATTTTAGTTTTATTGAACTGCTGGCGTACTTAGCCCATGGCTCAATTATTATTTGAGATTCTACTATGGTTGAGTATGGTATCGTACGCGACATGGAGCACGATTATGTTTGTAACCGTTGAAGATATTGCTTCAATAATGTGGTGGAAGTGTGTTAAATAGAAAATTGGGACTCAGGTCACTGTGCTCGAGTATAGATATCATACCTCCGGTTGATAAAAGTACAGCGGTCATGGTCGACAAAGATCATCGCTTTCTCCGGCCAACCTTCTCTGCCTTCTCACACCTCCCAGTTCCCATAAATCTTTATTTCTCTTCGGTACCTGATCTGTTGCCCTTGACCGACAATGGTAACCCCCACAAATGTATTATAGTAATGTAACGATTTTGAATTCTACTGTTCTTGGTTAACATAGTCTATTGGTTGCGTAGGGGATTGACTTTGCACACCTTGGGTCCCAAACGGATACGCCTTCTCTCATATCATATCGTTACTGGTATGATACTATGATAGTACGAGTATTTACTTTCTCAGCTGGATTCTTGGTAAACGGGCTCTGGTGGTCGGAATGGTCATCGACTTTCTTTTTTTGGTATTGTACTCGTTCTGTATCGTACTCCCGAGGTAATTCTTGGCATACCCACAACTTCAACGGACCTACGAGTACTCGAGTACAGGCATCCCCGGGGTCAAAGAGAGAATAGTTACAGGCGGGGGCAATAAGCTTGTCTTCGTACCTTACTTACCCGGGACACACCGAGAAAGCATCCCACGGCAATATTTCTCCAATTTGACATTCTAGGAAAATTACCCCTGGTGTGAAATGCACCAAATTTGCTGAAAAGGGAAAGAGGGGTTGGTTGACACGCAGTGTCCTCCCACGGGTTCCAAGCCCCCTCTCCCGGAAGACCACTATTTAGATCCATTCCCCTCTTTCACCCATTGCGAACCTCATCCTCACGTTTTCACAAACTTAATTTTTTTCCATTAATTCGTAAAAATGACTTCTGAGCAAACGTGAGTCTTTCCATTCAAAAATCCCATCTCCTGAGTATCTTTAGCTGACTTTCTTATCCCGAATCTAGTTTCATTGCGTGAGCTACGAGACTATGGCACTTTTTTGAGAGACTTTTACTGACCCCTATACCCGGCCAAAGCATCAAGCCTGACGGTGTGTTTTCATCCACTTTGTATGTCTGAACCCGCTGACTAACAATCTCCGTTTTCGTAGGCGTCCAGCGTGGGCTTGTTGGTCCCATCGTCTCTCGTTTTGAGCAGAGGGGATACAAACTTGCTGCCATCAAGCTCGTCACCCCCAGCAAGGAGCACCTCGAGCAGCACTGTGCGTTTACTTTCAACCAATTGTGATAAACCTGAGCTGACATCTATCCAGACGCGGACCTTTCTGACAAGCCATTCTTCCCTGGGTGAGTATAAACAATATAGAGCGAACAAACCTTAATTGAGACATACTAACTGTCCTTAGCTTGATCAATTGTGCGTTTATCCGTACTGTGGAGCAACCTTAAATTTTTGGTTTAACATTGAATATAGACATGCTCTCTGGACCTATCTGCGCCATGGTTTGGGAAGGAAGAGACGCTGTTAAGACTGGACGTGGTAAGCAACGCACGTGTGGTTCTTTTATAGAGCAACTGTCTAATAAGTGCCTTTCCTCAGTTCTCCTCGGCGCCACCAACCCTTTGGCATCTGCCCCCGGTACCATCCGTGGTGACTACGCTATTGTAAGAATGCTTCACAGTTTCCTCCTTTCACTGAGCTAGGTGCTAACTTTTTATACAGGATGTCGGACGTAACGTCTGCCACGGATCTGACTCGGTTGAGAATGCCCAGAAGGAGATCGACTTGTGGTTTTCCAAGGAAGATCTTGTGACCTACAAGCAGTCACAGCACTCTTGGATCTACGAGAAATAGATATTGTTCCCTCTCATAAGTCAGGTGTTTGAATCCTGGCTCTAGATAGTTTTGCTTCTTCGTGTGTTTGAGATATGGGGCTTGCTAGATGGAGAATTAGGAGGATGGAATCCCTGAAATAAAAATAAAATAAAAGAAGTATTTCTATCAAAGAACGTAATGTTCATCGACCTATGTTGTGTGAAGCGTAGTGTGTGTTGGGCCAATAATAGTTTCTTCGGAGAATTTTGACTATCAAAAAATCACGTGATGAGATAACAAAAGCTTGGCAAAACCTTTCCACATTAAAAAAAAAAAAAGATTGGGGTTCCTGCTATCCTCCGGACATTCACATCACATACATTTACAATTCGCCCCATGAGTTTCGGAGGATTTCCACTCGGAGGCAGAGGCCTCGGGGGCACCAGCAGCAATGAGCCCCTCACACCAGAGCAGCAGCAAATGCAAATGGCCAAAACCGTCAGCATCACCCCATCCAACCTATCCAAATGACCTCGTCACTAACCCCAACAATAAACAGATCCAAGCAGGCATGGAATCCTGCCCCGTCAAAACCGTAATCTCAGGAGGGATGGGATTCGGTCTGGGCGCTTTATTCGGCCTCTTCATGGCCAGCGTATACCCCCCCCACCCAAATCCAATCCACCCCAACCCTTCCCCACCAACTCGTCTAACACGTAAGAAACCGATAAACAGATGTCCTACGACACCCCCATGACCGGCCTCCCCGGCGCCCCATCCGCGAGCCTCCAAAACCTCCCGCTGAAGGAACAACTGAGGCGCGGCTTCAAGGACATGGGTCAACGCTCCTACTCCACCGGGAAGAACTTCGCCCTCGTCGGCAGTATATTCGCCGGCACGGAATGCTGCATCGAGGGATTCCGCGCCAAGAATGATATGTACAATGGCATGTCGGCCGGGTGCGTTACCGGCGGCGTTCTCGCGGCCAAGGCGGGGCCGCAGGCGGCGGCGGTTGGGTGTGCGGGGTTTGCGGCGTTTAGCGCTGCTATTGATTACTATTTGAGGCACATGGATTAGGTTGGGGGAGATTGTGTATTCTCATCTCAGTTTTTTTTGTTTCTTTGATTGAGGTTGGTATTTGTTTGCTTGTTTGGGCGAGGTTTTTAATTTCGGTGTATATAAAGTTGTGCGCAGTTGAGGAAGGCTAGAACGGGGTAGTTTGTATGATATGGGTGGGGTATGATAATAGATTGGTCATGAATATGCTTGGGTTTTCTCTGAGTGCGGCCTTATGTGCTCGATGGGGGTCGTGGATAAAATTACATCAGCCTTGATATCCGAGTGACTGTTGGTGATGTGTTCTCTCATGATATCATACTAGAGATATATATTTCCCAAGGTAGTTCAGCATACGGTAGCTTCGGAAAGTGCTCCTTGATCACGCAAAAAGGAAAGGATTATATAGCACAAAACACCCCCTTAACCACAAGGGCCAGCCAGCGATCCAGGTATCTAATTAAAAAAAAAAAAAAAAAAAACACCCTGGGAATCCAGTAATCTAAAATTTCGACTCACTCCCCCCCTCCATCTCCACCACCACCTCCCTCAAGCTCTCCCTCAGAAGCGGTGAAACCTGCTTCCTACTCGCTACAAGGTTAAACTGCCTCCACGCTTTCCTGCCCCCATCTTTCAAATCCAACCCTCCATCCCTCCAAGTCTGCAACCGCAAGTCTGCCTTTTGAGCCTTCTCTTCGAATGCGAGGACGGTCCCCTTAATAGAGTCGTTAAGAGCCCAGACCATAAGCTCCCTCTTGAACTCGTCCCCCTGACCAATTGTCGTCATGACGGAAACAAGGTCCAATTCCCGCTCATGGGCCCAGGACTTGACACCCTGGAGGAAGGAGTCCTGGTTTGGACGACTTTGTAGCCACTCCAGGTCTCTGACTATACACGCAATGCCAAGCTTTTTTCCATTGTCTTCGGTCCACTCTTTCCAATCCTTCCTTAGGAGATCCCGTAACGGCATTTGATCAATATCATTCTTGGCATCCCAGATGCCGTCAAAGAATTTCTGACGATCCCACTTCTCTCCACCGGGTTCGACCGGCATGCCCTTTATCACGCTTTCCAGGAACTCCACAGCGGAGAGGTCGTGCTCCGTGACTTTGTTCGTTAGGTTCGTGGTGTCGATTAGCGCAGCTGCTATTCCCAACCTTGCCAACTCCCCCCTGACAACCCCGTTTGTGGGGAAGACCTCTTTGAAATAATTAGTGACTAGTGAGGCACAGCTCCCGCTCTTTTCTATAATCCTAGGTTTCGCATTGGGGCTACGGCCCTCATCTTCATGGTGGTCGATTATTGCGCGGACATTGGCATCTTGGAAGAATACGCGGAGGGCGGGTTCGAGCCTGTTGTGGTCTACTAGGGCTATCCGGGTGCTTTTGGGTAGGGTGGAGAGGGGCGGGTCGTCCGTGAAGAGGAGGTCTTCTGGGGAGATTTTTAGAAGGGTTAGGAGATGATGGATCTCCGGTCTGAGGGCCAAGTCCGCCCGGGGCATCGAGAGAAAGGGTGCTGTTGGGGTTGGGGTGTAGTAGGCGTAAAGGAGGGAGGAGGCGAAGGAGTCAATGTCTGGGAGATGTTAGTATGAGTGGATTAGGAAAAGGGGAGGAGGGGGAGGGAGTTGAACCAACGGATTCATTGCCGATAACTATGTGCAGTGGTTTTGGAGCCTTTAGTGATTGTAAGAGGGAGGCCCGCGTCGTGGACATGAACTGGCCCAGGGAAGTGCGGATGATGGACATTCTTGCTGTTTGATTAGGGATGTTTGTTCTGCTGTGCTGGGGCAGCAACAAACATCCAAATCGGTTTCCCCCCACGAATACTGGATCGTATCATAGCTGTTATCAATGTGGGGTAGGGTTAGGTGTTGCATCCACCATCAGGGAGTGTCACGGAGCCCACCAAACACTCACCTCCATATCTATCTCCACCCCCAACCACTGGCCAGCTGAAAATGCCCCGCCGGGCCTCCCCACCACTTGAAGCCCTCGCCACTCCGGGGTACTGGAACACCCGTTACGCAACTGACTCCACTCCCTTCGACTGGTTCAAAAACCCCACATCCATTCACCCCTTCCTAACAAAGCACCTTCCGCCCCCAACCTCCAACCCATCGATCCTGCATCTCGGCTGCGGTAACTCACTTTTACCGGAGGATTTACACAGGCGCGGTTACGAAGACCAGACAGGTCTTGACTTTTCGGAGGTTGTGATCCGGGATATGAAGACTAAGTATGAGGGCTTCGAGGGGTTGCGGTGGGAGGTCATGGATGTTAGGGAGATGCGCGGAGTGGGGGATGGGGCGGTTGATGTTGCGATTGATAAGGTTTGTTTTGATTTAGTCTACTCAGATATTCTGGAGGCGGAGAGAGGGTGTGGGGTGATGGCTGATGAAGGGGGGTAGGGTACGCTTGACGCAATGCTTTCAGGATCGTTATGGGATCCGCCGGAGGAGGTCAGGAGGAATACGAAGGCTTATGTTGACGAGGTTGGTCCCCTTGTCCGCCTAGGAATGTAACTGGGACTGATTGGGGCTGGGATAGGTTGCTAGGGTGTTGAAGGGTGGGGGATTGTTTCTGTATATTACCTATCGACAGCCGCACTTTGTCAAGCCCATTATTGGACGGGAGGATGTGTGGCCGAGTTTCGAGATTGAGAGTATACAGGAGGAGGGGGGCATGTTTGAGTATTTTGGGTTTGTTATGAGGAAGAAGTAGGTTATTGGCTGTTTTGCTAAGATGTGTATCATATAATCATGGATTTGGGATACAGGTTCTGGAGTTTGGGAATTGACCTCTTTATTTTGTGTAGGCTATGAGTACCAGATCATTCGAGTACAGAGCTCAGGCGCAATTCGTCACAGCGTGGAAGCAGATATCTCCCGCACAAAAATATTACCTGAGTCATCCTCACTTGAATTCAGAGAGTCTCACTCAACCCCATCTATCATCCGCAATAATCCAAGAACATTACAATAATAATAAGAATAAAAAAGACACATAAAAAACCCCTACTAGAGCCCCTCCACTAAAAATAATAAATTACATTGAATTCTACCATCTACCCTAGATCTTCCCATTACTGAATCTGAATCCTCCTCACTCCCGTCTGGACAGCCTTCGGCACAACAATCCGCAAGACCCCACATTCAAGCGTAACCCTAACTACATCCACATTGGTACTCCCGGGAAAGGTGAAACTCTTCTGAAACTATCATACTCGACGATTTGTTTTGTAGATGTGGATGTACAAGTACAGTACATTTTGGTGGATGAAACGACCCGGGTTCTGTTTAGCGCGCAACCGGTAAAAAGGTGCCATTCTTCGTGGGAATAGCTTGGGAAAACGGCAAGTTTTTGCTGAATTTATTATAATAATATTATAGTCATAAAATGTGATTCTTCATCCTCCTATAACCTGGAATATGCTTCCTGTATTATAGTTTATATTTGAATATATTTTTCAACAACTTCTGAGGTTTGTTATACTATTGTATAATCAACTGAAATCTTAGAATAGTAAGTGTAGTGAAGAGGACCAAAACTAAAACAATAGTATTTAAATACTCATCCCAACCATGCTTGCACTTATTTATGATAATATAATATTATTATAAGAGCAAAATGCTATAATGATTTAAAAAATATCATTTTTCCTGTCTTCTAAGCTAACCTTAAGGCCTATTCAATATACACCTATATAAAAATACTATTGTATTTTAGGGAAATAGCTTATAAGCTAAAATAAAATACTGTAGTATCTTCAAAAAATTTAATAATAGTATTTATCAATAATAGAAATAATGGCTTTCCAGAGTAGTAAAATCAATGATAACAGTTACCAGGAGGAGGGTATATGATCACGGAATATTATACAGTCAAAAGAAAGGGATAAAAATTTTTCTCTCTCCATTTTTCTCTCCTTCTAACAACTTGCTTTCTTAACAACCTTTTTAGACTCATAACTCAAATAACCGACAGGAAATACAGGAGTATTAATAAATAGTGAAGATTACATATCTCTCCTTTAAGTACCTTGTATTGGTATCTCTAGCACTCTCTACCCCATATTGTATGCTCTTATACTAACAAAAGAAAACAAATAATAGACTTCTCAAAGACAATCTAATTTCCTTCCCCACTTCTATTGCCTTCTATGCTTCTACTACCTTCTATGCTCTCCTGGGCTTCTGTGTTCTTCCTGCTATCCATGCTCTTACTGCTAACAAAAGAAATATAGGAACAAAGACCTCAAATAGTTTATAATTCCTTCAATATTTATATCCTTTTCTACTAGAAGTGTAGAACATAGGTAGACTGTTGCTAATGTAAAAGAACAAACTAACAAATAAATAGAGCTTCTGATAGGCAAGCCAGAAAATGAACAAATAAGTAGGTGAGTGAACAAACAGACAGGTGAATGAATGAACGAATAAATGAATAGGCAGAGAGATGAGCGAATAAAACAAGAAAATGGATAGGTAAACAAACAAGTAGATGGACTGGTGAATGAACAAGAGAATGGATGGGTGAATGAACAAGCAGATAGATGTATAATTACATGGAAGGTATGCTGAGAATACTCAGAATATATTATACATGTTGAAAACATACTAAACTAAAATAAAAATACAGGGTCCTAGTATATTTTCAAGATGAGGCTATTGTTGCTTTTTAGGAAATATGGATACTATGTTTTTATTTATACTAGGAGTTGGAAAAAGGTATATTAAACTTTTAATATTATGCTATCTATACAATGTCATGAAAAAAGCTATATTAAATTTAAAATCTAATACAAGGTACTCTTATCTCCTACTACTATCATAGCTTCTAATTATTATAATAAATTATTAGTAAGTTCTAATTACCTTCTTGGTCTGATATTTTTTCATGGTATCATACTTATAACAAAGTGATAAAATACCTATAGTACAACTACTTGTACACATATTTTCTTCTCTGAGACGTTAGTATACTATGATAATAGAAGTCTTACTATTAAATATTTTCACTAAAGGAGTCATTAGCTCTCTTTTCAATTAGGCTCATGGTACTTCTAATACAATTGTTCAAATGAAACTGAACTACTTACAAGTAGGTTATTGGTATAGAATAAGAAGTGAAGGCTAATAATTTGTTTCAATGTACTTGTATAGATAAAGATTGCTGCAGATAATACATTCACTTCCAATATAGTTATAATTTTATACTTTTATCTTTTACTTGTATCTTGCTCAAGAATTTAGTTTTGTAGGCTTTACCATCCTAATACAATATCATACAGATATCACCAACTTGAATGCTGGCATCATGTTACATCTGCCAATCTTCAGTTGGAGTTCTTTAGTACTAGACTACGCCAATATTTCTGTTATTCCAGCAAGCTCAATACCTCCCCGGAAAATCAGGGCTCCTTCAGTCCTCGATTTTTACTTCCATATCCGAGTACACGTTCCCATACCTTTGACGATAGCTACCTCAGGCTGTATCTACCGCCAACACTCTCTGCCACCGACCTTATCAGACCCCCCTCCTCCCCCTCACTCTCAATCCTGCCGTGGGTCGAAACAGTCTGGGCATCCGTGAACTCGATTACCGTCTGCTTTTCGTCGTACAGGCCTGGGAGCTCGCCTTCTAGTATGCACTCGTGCACCGTCCCGAGGACGTCGAAGGTCGGTGTGAGGGAGGTCTTTCGGTGGGAGGATGGGTCGGCTGTGCTTGCTAGGCCATGAGACGGAGGAAGTTTTGGAAGCGGAAGGAGAGGGTAGTCATTATTTTGTTTACAAGTTGCGTTTCAGAGTATATCGTAGCGGGGTGGGAGTCGTAGTCGTTGACCAGATTGTGATTCTGGATTCAGTAGGGTTTGTATGTAACTAACCAACTTATGATACCATACTTGTTTTCGCATGCCACGACCTAATCAACGAACTGTGCCCATCTACTCAAGCGGCCGAATCGAAGGTCTGAAGGCGCTACCGCATCGCTCGCGTAGCCACCTTCTGGTTTCAATTCGGCCGCTTGGGCATGATAGTCTAATCCTTCCGACGACTTCGTGGCCTCCACTCATGTCTCGTCACTCACATCTTAGACTTCTGCTGGAAACTTCCGGGATTACGTGATCGTTGTTTTTCTTGGCGTGCGTTTTTTTTACTCCTGCTTTCATTGATAAGCAGGGATCCCCCATTCTTGCCTTGGGGCCTATCGAGAGAAAACATCCGGAAAAAGGTACTAGAAGCGGACGGTGACGCTGATGTGTGACGTCGGTATTACATTGTGTGGTTGTCCGAGTCGGAATTGCATGCAGTGCACGAGTGGCGGAGGGCGAGACTTTGGGGGCCGGTTTCGTCTCGGTGTTTGGCCCGAGCCGGTTGTCATCGGTTGTCACTCGGGAAATTTCTTCCTGCTCTTGTGATACAGGATTGGCATGTATGGGGTGTATGGGAGGTAAGCATTGGTTGGGGGTATCGTACTTTATGATGGAAAAATAGTCGAGGGTGGCTTTGGATGTTCGGGCATCTCCCTTGATACTGGGTGGACCATTTCTTCAGATGATCGCCCCCAAACATGGTATCATAATTCTCAATGATGTATCTCTAAGGGAAACCTTTATTCACTCAATATCTCAGCAACCCCATCCAACACCTCATCCAGATCTAACCCCTTAGTTCCGATATCCAGCACGGCTTCGGCCTCCACCAATGGCTCCTTGTCGCCCACGAATTTATTGAAAGCTTTCGGATTCTTCTTTTTCGCTCCGCCCTCGGACTTGAATTGGTAGCCGCGTAATCTGTTCTATATCAGCAAAGCGCCTCATGGGCCAACGGAAGGGAAGTAGTACCTAGGCCCGTGCCCGGTCTTCTCCGGGAACTCATCTACGTAGGTTTCTGCAAAGATCTTGCAATCCTCTTCAAAAGTGCACCGGGCGATGCTCTCCCGGACGGCGACGAAGAAATTACTTATGATCTTAGCGTTGTGACTGGGGTTCTGTTTGTTAGAATCAATCACCCATGCTTAGAGAGGGGAGCCAGAACGGACATCTGCAAAAGTACCCAAGCCGTCATTTCTTTTGCCGTGAGTAAATGCTGCACGTAAGCCCTGTGGTGTTTCCGACATGTGTAGCATTTGCACTCCGCTGCTAGGGGTTCTATGCTTGTTCCGTGCTCCTTTCTCCAGAGGTCAACACCGAGAGCTTCCTTCTTCCCGGAAGCTTCCCCAGGGAATTGAAACGTGAGCGAAATACCGGCGTCCGTCATTTGCGTCAGGAACGCCAAGTCGAGCATATCCACCCCCCAACTAACTTGCTGAAGAACTTGATGCGGGGTTTGTGCCTGGTCGAGACTTAATCTTGGCAATCCCTCCAAATCGCCAGGCAGATCCACTGCCAAGCGGGCATCATACAGTGCGAGCCCCGATAGTGAGGAAATATGTTCTTTCAGATAGCCCAAGTAGTGGCTCTGCCGCTCAATATCTAACGGTAATACCGGTGCGAATATGGATATATTGGAGGCATTCCGGTTGATGAGCTCTCCCAGCCATAACTCTGTCCGAAAAACCATCTTCGGCCCACGATTCTTTCCTGGTGTCTGATGGGGTAGGTCTGGTGGAGAAATGGCGATATCTGGTCGCAACTTTAACACAGCATTGAAGTAGTCATCCACTTTCAACGCGCGAAAGCCCACAGATGTGAGAATGGCAAGCGAAGCATCCGTATTCGAAGCGGCAGTAGTAACAGGTGGCGACCTTCGGGGCGCAAGCATCAAAAGCGAGTTCGAAGGGTGTGAGATGAAATCTCGCAGTGTCGAGGGGTGATTACACACTGGTACATTGCCATGGGGCTTTTCGACGACTACCGTACTCACTCAGTAACCCACAACCAGAACCAAAGGAATTGAAAAAGAAAAGAAAAAACGGGAAAAAAAAAACTCACAATCCTCCAAAGCGACATAAACAACCCTAACGTCCGTGTGATCCCTCAAGTTATCCCCAGAAAGATGCGGGACAGCGCCTCTAGAAGTCTGCGCGACAAAGCTTGGAGTATCAAAGCTAACCCCGCCTCTAGCATTAGCGAACCGTCCAATTCTTGCACTGCCGTTATTGCCCCCACCAGTAGCGGTCCCCTCCCCAGCGGTTTGCAGATCAAACACGATTCTAGAATTAGCTGGGGCAGCCATGGTCGAAACTTTCCGGAAGGGATTTGGCGATGGCGACGATGAAAAGCAGCGACAGTGGAAGACAAACGACAGTCTTCCGAGCCTCATTTAACTGGGTTGTTTTGTTTTGTTACTGTACCGAATCGGGTTCAACAAGTCTTCCAACCACGCACAGATTACAGAACCTCACTGTACAGAATTATCTTGGTTTGTTGGGGGAGTGCCGGTATGATACAATCTCGTATTTCTACTCCTGGTGGATTTGGTCTCGGGGAGGAGGAGTCATCGCTTCAGTTAATGATACGTATTCCACTTTTTTATTATTTTTAGAATGGAACATGGGACGAAACTGAGCTAAATATACGAGGGGCTACATATTGAAGTAGGGTAACTTTCACCCTTTCAGGAGCCAAAGGGTTTATGGTTATACTGGCAGTTTGATGATTAAATTAATACCGTGAAAACTTGATCGTGAGTGACGCTGGGACGTCCAGAATTTCTCTCCTTGAATTAAGGGGAGAAAACACAGTGAGGAGATTCTCTTTTGGTTCCCAGTTGAGATGGATGCGAGAGGGAAGATACGAAGAGCCCGACAAGGGAGTTAGCTCCAATGTCCAAGCGAGATTCCCTAATGTCATAACCAAGTAGCCGGATGGGTGAAAGCTTATCCTTACGGCACTGGGAGCCTCGGTGGGGAAATAATATAAATTAAGGCAATAGCAGGAAAGAAGTTTATTCCAAAATTGCTGCGGTAGGACACAAGAGTGATATTCTGTGATAGGGTGGCGATCGGAGGAGGAAGGGAGTACCGTAGTCTACCGGTATGATACCTGTAACTGATTGGGATTGGGGGAGGACTTTTTAACCTTAATTAAAGTTAAGGGATAACCCGAAGGTACTGTAACAAGGTTAGCCCCGGGGAATTGTCCATGTAAGTAACATTTATTACAACATCGCTACAATAATAATAATAATTCTGGGAAGGGAAAAGGTGGGTTAGGAAAGGCGAGAGGAGTAGACGAAAAAAAATAAACTATAAAGAGGAATTCACCGAAATTCCCTTAAATAAGCCCCTTATTCCGCAACTCTTCTTCTGTCCAGACCCACAACTTCCTCGCTAGATCCACGTCCAGAGCGTACTGTACCTATTCGGCCCCGGCCCTCTTGGCTACGTGAGGAAAGCACTCACCGACTCACTACTCTTGGAACTCTTTGCTGGCACCAGCAAATAGACCTGTGTAAGCACCTTTATCTGACAGGGGGTGGGTCCCTGGATATTCCAGCGCCTGCTGCAGGCTAATCCCGAGAGGCCCCGCTTCCGGTGCCACTTACGGATCAAGCTTTCTAAAAGCGCATTCCCGACCAGCAGAGAGTACCGTACCGTACATGTATGCCATCCAGAGGGAGGGATATTCATGTATCAACAGGCCCGGAACGTGCAGTCCAAATCTGTCCCCAGTCGCCTCCTACTCCTTGGGGGCGGGCCCGGGGGGGGTCTACTCGAGTATTCAGCTCCTTCACGTGCGGGATGTCGGTGTTCCGTGAGTGGCCGGGGAGTTTCCGAGGGTTTGCTTCGTATCGCTGAAGTCCATTGCACTTTTCGGGGGGAAGAGGCTATGCTAACTCGGGTTGAGTTTGTGATTCTTACGTCTCCAGTGGCTAAAGTGATTGGAGGGCGGGGAGGGGGTGGGTTAGGAGCTAGCGGCTTATATAGTTTGTCGAAGTGATAATGAAAGCTGGTATGTGGTTTGTTTTTATTGCCGAAGAAGAGAGATGGGAATAGTATGATATTGGTGTAGGAGCAATTTCTGGGAGATGTGTGGGAAAGTGGGAATGCGAGTTTATGGGGAGAAAAGGACTTACCGGTATGATGGTAACGCTGGCGTTTGTTGTGGGGTGTAGGTGCCCGGAGTAGATTACATGGCGGTGGACGCCTCCAAGGGGGGGAGGGAGCAGAGGAGAACAGAAGAGAAGAGAAGAGAAGAGAAGAGTAAACACGTGTATAGTAGCTTAAATGGGAGTCCCGGGGACTTGAGCGGTGAAATCAACTGCGCCCTACTCTTCGCCGTTTCCCGATGATCCTATGATTTCTACTATGGATGCTTTTTCCACCACTGCACTCTTGCTCTCGATCTGGCTGACTTTTTTCCTTAGGAAAAAAAAAAAACAAGAAAAGCGAAAACTGCGAACTGCCGGCACATGTTGTATGATAACAGATCTCTTGTTATTCGATGCCACCTACGTTCAAGGTTTCTTGAAGAACTTGAAATAGTCACAGATTACACCAAACGATAAACTGAAATAGGAAGAAGCATGCCTATAACATGAAATGGTAAAACTGTAAGTAATTGAAATACCACTTAGTACGTTTTCAGTCATTAAGTTGTCTGTCTCTTCTTGTGGATATGAAGGGCGAAGGTAGTATGATAACTGGTGGGATAAAATCCGCAATATTTAAATAGGCCGTGGGAATCATTCACTTTAAAATATGTGGCTATCATAGATTGTGCGCTTCATAACAATATTTGATTGCTTATAGCTTTCCATTTTAGGTTTTTGCCTTTATCCTCTAGTCTCTGTTAAAATCCAATGATTCAAGTTGACTTCTCATTTCCACCTTTTCTCTCTTTCAATAGCTGAACCGCCCACCAGCCCAATCCTATAATCATATTTATTATGATGCAATAATTTTGTGAAACTGTTCATGCTGAGAAGGTAAACTCGTTTTCTGGACTGCTTTATATCTACCGACTCTCTGGTTATTTTGGGTTTTTAGTTCGTGCACTTTTCTCCATTTTTTTATGATATAATATCATATTTATTATACATGTCCATTTTCCAGACCAATAGATAGTATTGTATGAGTATCATACTCAAATCTAGTACCCTCTTCCCAGCAGTGTTAGTATGATAGTACATGATTTTTGCTGCGCTCAACTTAGACCTGAAGTGAAAGAGAGCTCGGATGAGTATCATCATCAATATTGGTGCTTCCCTGTCCTCAACAAAATTCTGTGGAATCAAGCCTAAGCTGTTACTAAGGTGCTGCTTCTCTTGCTTGCAGTCGGGCTCTCGGGCCACTTTACAGCCTTTGACCCTCCTGGCTCAGATTTCGCATGGCACAGAAGCCGACTTCGCCGTTTACTCCCGATGTATGATACGTATCGAACGTTCAATTGATAAAAGGGGCTGTTCCCGAGATAAATACTCACGTCCTTCGCAAGGGATAAGGCCTGCTAAATGCTTGCAATTCCCTTATACTTCTAGCATCCGTGCCTGTACAGTACTCGTAAAAAGATGATTGAACAATGAAAAATATCTGTTTGGTTTACAATTCAAGGGCGGTCAAAACACCTGTAAAGCACGTGATAATAATCGGGTTGGGTTAAGGATTGCCGGGAAAAAGGCCGCCCCCCACCTTATGTGCTTACGTAATCGAAGTGTTTGACAAGGCATCCCAACAATTCGCAATGGTAGCTGCGTGTGTTCGCAATGCGGATTCCCTTGCCATTCCTCAAGACGCTGCGACAATACCCATAATTTCGATTCACTGCCGTCTACTGATTCGGTGTATGGGTTAGCTGTGACGCCTGCGTTGTCGATTGGGTTGTGGAGGTGGTTGGCTCCTTGCTGTTTGCTAGAACTTCGTCAATCGAAAGGGCCTGCTATTTAGGGGTTTTGGAAGGGATATAGGTGAGAAAAATCTCTTCCTGCGGCTGCTACACCAGCCAAACCCATAATATCAAGTTTCATAAAGCTGATATTTGCATGTGGTTCTTTGAGGAGGATCTCTTCGATGGCTTCAGAAGCCTTTCACTCTGACTTTGCTGCGAGATACACCTCTGCATTATGCGCGGCCAGGTGTCAGACTGTTTCTTATCCACTGTTGTGTTAAAAGATTTGATGTGAACTCGTGATACTCGGTCCCGCATCGTGAACGGGTATAAAAGATCGGGCACGAACATTCCTGTGTTACTGCGTTACTGCCACTTACTATGTGCGGTCCGGGTACTCGGGGGGATACTGGTGGATAGTTTATTTTGGGTTGGCCCGCAAAGGTGATTCCCATCTTCCGTAGGGGCGTCGCGCTTGTGCGCCCTCCCCCGGAGGTCACCCAGATAGCTAGGTTCGGGGACCATTTTGGCTCCTGATACATATTACCCAGGAGAGGCAAAAGAAGGGTTTCGAGGATACCTCGGGGATCGGGAGCGCTTGAGTTAGCTAATTTTCCCCTATCAAATACTTGGCGTTCAAATCCCTATATTGGTCTTTCGCAGCGGGACGAGATATCATACCCTATATTCATTCACATGAGAGCCCAAAACTCTACCTCTTCCTCTCCGATAACTACTCCACACGCAGTTGCTTACAATTCCGCAATGCCTTGCGCACGCATCACGAATTCGCAATTGGTAATACAGTATTCGTACTAAATTTTGTACTCGGGGAGGCTTGCCCTCGCACTTAGATTTCCAGGTATGGACTTTGTAGGGGGGGCAACGAGTCCCGGACTTAAGCCATGGCACGAAATGTGGAGGGGATGGCATAACGTCACTCGGTTCGCCCTCACAGTGAGTACAATTAGTGTAAGGCTGGTGTGGGTGGGCCGTGGACTGGACTAATCTGACCATCGCAGTAACAATTGTTCCGAGAAACCACGAGTATTTGCGTCTATGGCTGACCCAAAATCGGGTAATCTTAGCGGACAGCGGGAGGGAGCAGCCGTAGTCGACTAACCTACCGGCACCAAGTGCCGATAGTTGGCCCGCCAGAGGGAGCGAGGGGGGGAGACTGGAATGAAACATAAAACCACTCATAAATTAACAAATAAGGATATCTTAATTACAAAAAGGTCTCGGACGGTCTTGGGCTTTGTGATGTCGGTGACATAATCCGTCCATATCGGGAGACTCTAGCCTAAGGATTGCTTTTACGGACCAAGAAGACATCCAAATTGTTGATTCACTTGAGCACCTCTCTCATGTGAATGTTGGAACTTGGCCTTGCTTGGGTCTGCGTGGTGGGGAATATGGCCCTGTGAAATCATTAATTTAACTTATATCTGATTCCCGTTTTTGTGGGAAATTTGGATCAAACCCGCCACCGTATCATACCGTGGTGGTGCACCACATTCGGACTGGATCAGACCGGGAAAGGTATCGTGTCCTCGGTATGGGGATTTTCAATGCAATCACCTGAAAGACATGCTGCGGTTGATCACAAGGAGACTGGTCCGTCAGATAATTCCCTCCTGCAGCCTTTCTCCAGATCTTGGGAAGTAATAAAAATGGTTGGGGGAATTTGGGGTTTGATATCCATTTCACTAGGCTTCTCTGGGGCAAGGTGGCACTTTATATGGGAACTTTCACGCCTCCCGTACCTACATATATACCAATGACCTAGTCGCCGGAAATGCCACATTAGCCCAAGCTTACTGCGGGTTTCGTGCGGCGATCATGGAAATAGCAAAAGGTTTAATAATACCAGTCTGATATCAAGACTCACCTGTCATTATCAGGTTCTGCCTGTGAGACAAAGGGGTGAAAAATGATAAAAGGAAGGAAGGATTTAGAGGGAGGAAGAGGGGAATGAAACTCCCTCCTGGGTCCACTAAAAAGCTCCTCTTTCTACCGGCACCTTGGCTTTAAGCGCTCTCACCCCAAAATCCCCTCTTCAGGACTACAGCAATCGCACCAAGCATACACACATACTGTATAGCCAGCTCTACAAAAACAGAAATCATGTCAGATGAGGGAAACAAAGGTGTGGAGCTCACCGACCCTGGCGAACCGACAGCGTCGGACGATGATTGGACAAACATCAGTGATCCACGGGAGCGTAGGAAGGTTCAAAACCGCCTAGCACAGCGGGCATACAGTAAGTCCAGGACAGGCAGTTCCTTGGTAAGAAAAAAAGGAGGACAGTCCTTTGCGTTAACTGCAATCAAACGTGAAATCACACAGGACAGCGAAGAGCCCGTGAGCACAACCTGAAAATCAAGTTCTTTCACCCCGCCAAAAAAGGTTCAGCGTCGGGGGGTGCCTTCCACAGTCATCCAGCTGAGATTGGTGATGCTCCTGGTAAGCTTCAAATTGAAAATACCCATCCATCCATCGCGCACATACACATCCACATCTGGGGGCACCGCAGAGAAAATGTGGCCGAATCTTGGTCACTTCTTGCATAGGGAGAATCCCTTTCTCTTCGGAATGTCGATCTTGGTTTCTTCCACTGAGTGGGTTTGACTAATAGTGTGTTTTTGGCGTACAGGAGACAGTTTGGTTGCTGGAAATCAACCACCAAGGGATCCTGAATCTTCCGGAGAAGCCTCGGAGCCAAAAGAAGAAAAGGGCAACGATATTGCAGGACAAATGCATCCCACTGCCAGCACTATAGGCGTCGCGGTCCCCAACTTCTACATGAACACGGGTTTCATAGAGTGGCTCATGGAGGAGACCACCGACCGCGTGGTCCCCGTCACCAAAGAGCCAACAATACCACCAGACCCCAGACTCCCAGCAGACGGCAACCTCATCGATCTCCTCTACTACAGCATCCACCGCGCCTTCGAGTCCAACATCAAGACCCTCGGCCTTACGATCCAGCAGATGGCACAACACGATAGAATCTCCGACTTCAACAGCATCTCCCTGGAGGACGGTGTCCTAGAGAGCCTTGGGAGCGTGGAACCGACCCCCATCCTAACTCCCCAGACAGCGCACCTCCCACCCGCCCTCCGCCCAACCCTCTTACAGGTCTCGGTCATCCACCATCCTTGGATCGACGTTTTTCCATCTGCCAGATTGCGAGAGAATCTCCTGCGCGCAGGCCACTCGTACGACCCGGACCAGCTCTGCTCGTCCATCATGGGGTCCGGGAGGGGCCTAGGAGACAATGGCTTCCTTGTGTGGGGCGATCCCTGGGACCCGTATAACTGGGAGGCCACCGAGAATCTGGCGTACGGCTGGGCCTGGATGTTTGAGGGTTGCGCCGATATCATTCACTCTACGAATACGTGGAGGTCGAAACGTGCTCTTCTGCCTTTGGACTTGAAGGTCTTCCACTTATCATAGACAAGTAATTTCTCTCTCCTTTTCTTCTCATTTCCTTTTCTTCAGTTATAGGTTATACCATCTCATCAAATTTCCCACCCACCCGCCTTCCGCGATATCTCAAAATCGCCCCATCTTCCGCTCTTTTACGTTTCAAGTATACCTACGACACATCTACCCATCCTACCCAACATATACGGGAGAATACAAACAAAAAGTCACATAGATACCCGTGTCTACCGCCCACGCAATAACTTTCCTGTCATTTCCTCTCTGCGTATAGCCCGCGGGTTGACCCCCAATGCTTTGTCACCCTTCCAATCGCCATACAATAAAATACCCCAGCATATCACGCTCTCTTTCAACATACCCCGTCCATCCATATCGTCCTCGAACTATTATACCGAATGTACCGTCATACAATATACCTATCATATCTATCAAACCCCTCGAATGAAAGAAGAGATTACATCCCCCCTTACCTCTACTCGAGTACGGTAGACAGGTCTGTAGAGTAAGCCAACACCTCCCTCCTTCCAAAATGCTTCTATCCAAACACAAGCGCATGCAGGATCACACATGATCACTCGCGACCCACATGCTAGCTACTCCTAGGTGTGTTACGGGACGGGAGCACAACCCCACAAAAGAAAGATTGGAGTTCTCGGGCCAGCGGGGTTCAGTGGAAATGGTGTCGTTGTGAAGGAGAAATGAAAATGCTTTCAAGAGCCCTGGGGATACCAGTGAGCAGTGCAGTGCTTGCCAAGACGGATTACCAGCATTTGTGTGTTTTAAAAATATACATTGCCACCGACCCCGACGATGCCCAAGGGCCACAACTCCGGTACTCGAGGTGGGGAAACTTGTGAAAAAAAATATGGTATTATATGTTTCAGATCTCCGAAATCTATTTCGAAGCATACTGTCGGATGATCTGCGGAATAAGGCCGGCATTTGAGCTGTGTGACTTGGCCTTCTCTCCTGGTAAGCCAACCGAGGCTAACTTACTGCGCTGTGCGCTGTGTATCGTATCATGCTGATGCGCGTGCCAAGGTGGGGCGGATACCTTACTACCCGGGAAATTGGTGAAGGAGAAGGTGTGGGAATCGACATATGGGAGGAACGGACGGGCCGGAAAGCTCCAGCAGTATTCCGATTGCCGTTTCTGATGATTCGTGGTAAATTTGGGAGGAAAGGGATGGGGTGGAATCGGGGGGTTCTGAGGGCGTGAGAAGGCAAGGGAGTTTTTTTTATTTTTTTTATTTATGATATCATATTATTATTATTATTATTATTATTATTATTATTATTATTATGATATTTTTATTATTATTATCATGCCTTTTTCAAGTTATGCTTCTTTCTACCTGCGAGGGTTGCCCTGGACGTCTGGAGTTTTGTTGCCCCGATAGGGTTAGGGTGGTTGGATGGGTTAAGTGAACGTTATCGTAGCCTGTTTTATGCACTCGAATTTGATTCAATTTCCTTCTTTCACGAGTTCACTTTTTTGTCATGGGGGGTGCTACGCTGGCTGGTGAAGTTCATCTTTCGTGCAATTTCTTTGGTTTTTTGGTAGCGTACCGGTAGTTCTACACCAATTGCTCATATCTGCATGATGGCACCATTCCTTGCTGCTGCAGTACACAACTTCCCAATCCCACTCCGAGACCATTGGTTCTCCCTGTCCCCTCAATTAAGGATTAAGGTAAAAAACGACCACCACCTGAGGGATACCATCAAGGACGTGAAGGATTCAATACCCGTTTCCCGAGAGATGCCACTAACAATAGAACGAGACCTATCTTGTATGGAGAGTTATTTAGAAGAAGAAGAAAAGGATTTGTATCCATGATAATTTGAGGGACACTCGGCTTAGAAAGCTCTTAATTTATCCCAGTACGCGTAGGGGACCTTTGTCAGTTTACTTTCACTTGTCACACTCCGAGAGGCGGACCGGAATACATGGATATAGCAGCTTCGATTGAGTTGCTTTCACTCGCTGACCTCTGGTTTCTCTCCAACAGACAGGTTTGGATATTAGCCGTACAGCGCTCCTGCAAGTGATTGGGGGCCGGTGGTCGTGCAGCGGAGTGAGGGGCCAAGAGTGGGTATGAGGAAGAAGAAACATGACTTGGAAGCAGAAAAGCGATATACCGATAACAGCTTGTTGTCCGCACCTGCTCTCTTCTTTCCAGAGCTTCGGGGTAATAGGGAGAAATCAGTATGGCAGGGAGAGCACACATCTGACTAGGAGCGGGGAAGGGGCCTGGGAGGATATGTGTATAGCTGGGACTGGCAGCCAGGGATCGTTAGATATGCGTATACCCAGGTCAAGTTGTGACGGTGATCTTCATGGCTCACGCTGTAACTCCCATAGGCCACCCTCTTTTCCCACATGACTCCCCCGCGTTGCCCTACAAGCCTGACATCCCGGTGAGGTGGACCAAACCTGGGAATCCTTTATAGACACAGTTGTGCCGCACCACACCTCTTGGAAAGCTTTACCCACAACCCCCGCGGCTATCATATCACGCGTCCGCAGAGAGGGGAAGCGAGGATCCAGCGCCTGACCTTTGGTAATACGATACCAAGCAAACCCTTGCTCCCCCTCGCTCCGTCCCCTCTGGGAGCACGTGGTTTTTTTGTTCCCTCTTGGGCAATTCCCTATTGTCTGCTAGGAGGATTCGACCCGGGAAACTATAATAGGGAACCCGAGTTTTCGAGGAGCGTGATTCGGTAGCGTTAAGCCATAGCCATAGCACTACGTGCCATGGGTTGTATGATACTATTTCGAGATCTATATTCCTGAGGTCGGAGGAGGGGAATTGGAAATGGGCGGAACGAACTGGGGTATCCGTGAGGAATAATCGGAGTTCGAGGCTTAGGAGAATTTCCCGGAAGGGATAAGTGAATATGTTAAAGTGGGGCTGTTGCGGATGAGCTGGCATCTCCCCAAATGCCTTGAGGAGAAGGGACAGGTGGTAATAAACGTGAGATGGGAAATCACGGAATTGACTGCCGATTTCTAACGACAGGATCCGGGCGGTTTGGGACGATGACATATGTATATGTAACGCCTTGGGGGGACTGACAAATGGCGCAGCAGGAGGGTGTGAGGATTTGCTTTGGGCTTTCGGTACTGTATGAGATGTAGGGCGATAAGATAAGAAGCTTTTCTATCTTACTCCTCCACTCTAAGATAACAGTAAAGACAGGAGTATGATAGATATAAAACACAATAAGGCCACTCTTACCTTTCCATAGATCACCGATCCTACCTCTATTCCTCCACGCACGCCCCCAATTCCTTCGCATGCTCGCGAAATAACCAAGAAATGACACGTCTGGGCAACCTTCTTCCTAAATCACTATAGCTCTATAACAATACATTGCAGTCCCGAAGGATCCGCCAGACCCCAGCAACCTCCACAATCACCCACGGCATCCTAGGTGTCTTCCATGATCATCTAACACAAGAGTGGAGTACTAAAATATTCATATCTTTGGCTGATCCCGTTCAGGGAATTGACTCCAACTTTGAAGCCATGTGCCACGGGCACTGGATTGCTCACGAACACGCCGGGAGCCATCGCCAGTAGTGCCCCAATAATACTATATAGTGTCGGAAGTGATAGGGGGGAAGTTTCTGATCCGCCTAGCCGCAGAGTGGCTTGCATGCAAATATTGAATCTATCGTGCCCCCAAACCCCAAAATTGTCTGATTGACTACCGGTACTGCTATCGTATGATATCTGCAAATTAAAGGAATGGGAAAGGGCCCAAAGGGCATGGGTTTTTTGAAGTGTGTCCCTCAAATCCCACAGCTGACTTTTCGAATTGGATAAGGTCAGATTGGATTATTAATTTATTTATTTTTATTTCCAACTTCCATTGTCAGTGATGTGCTCGCGAGCGCTCACCAGACTCACCATAGACAGAACTTCGACAAACTGCACTTTCTCTCTACTGCAATAAGTTTACAATACTGGTTACACAGGCTTCCCGTTGCGGGAAATAGACATCCCCTTTTCTTCCTAATATTATCTGATATCCTTCCTCTAGCACTTGGCATGGATCGGTCAACTATTCAACAATTTTCGGGATTTCAAAGAGGGGATACCAAGAAATCCAGACAAATTCTAGCAGAAGCTTGAGTTCTACCAAACCTATTAGTTATTCCTTCACAGAGTATGATACTGGATATACCTGGCTTTGGTGAAAAACACTCCCACGACGCATTATCCATAGGGCAGGATCTTTGACTTCTCTTGCCCTACGTGATGGATCGTTCGATAATAACTCGCTGTGGGTGTGAATTGAATTCCTAGGCTCCTAACACACTACGGTAATTCCAGTAGGGTTTAATTCGCTCTTGGCATCTTAATCACTACGCCAGCTATCATAGGTATTTCATAGAATATCATCTTGGGAACAAATACTTATCCCGCTGATAGGAAGTTTTGGATTTGGAGAGGAAAGCAGTGTACCTGTACAAGATCTAGGAAGGGTTTAAGCTAGTCTCATTGGTTTCTTGAGGATCTTAAGTGAGAGATCCTCTATATCCCAAGCAGGGAAAGATGCTTTTACATGTTTATCACTCTCACCCCTTCACTCACCTGCCAGATTTTACACAAATGTATGATATAACACTGGTCTCCAGCTGGTCGCTTGCTAATAAACACCTCTGGCTCTGGGAATCATTAAATTTTGAAGGGAAGATACCACGAACAACGAATAATCAAACTATATATGACTACCAAGCGATTATGAGTAGCAACCCACATAGATCCTAGGGAGTGCTTGGTTAGATTATATCCCCACTCCCACAAAAACCTTCCACGTCGTGTCCCTCCCATCGTGAGGCCGCGTGTCACTAGACCAACTTTAATTCAAAAGGAAGAGAATATTTCCCCTCAGAGGTGCACACAGCCTCGACACAACCACTACACTCACCCCAAAAGCAGGAGGGAAGTACAACTGCCCGTCCATAGAGGCATTGCCACTTCAGTGGGTTTGTGTGGGAGCGCATGAGAGGTCTTACGATAGAATAAAGTATTCATCTTACCGGATTCAACATCAGTATCTCAGATCAGTTGTGGCATTGAGTGAAAATACGTGGCACTCGAGATCCCCAACATCAAAAAATCGAAGCGGAGGGCCACGATACTACACACACTTCTCTCGCACTGCTACAGACACCGCACACTGACGTATCGTAACCATCGCAGGTGTGAGTTACAATACAGGCAAACAGAATATCACACCAAAACCCTTGATGCCGGGTAATAGTTTATTTTGTTCTGGGATCCAAAGACGGATCTCTCCACGTAATCCGTGAGTGAGCCGTTGTTGACCCCGACACCTTTCCTAACCTCCCTTTCCCGACGCCCCCTATCCCCTTATTTCCACCAGGCCCTTCTCGTCGCCTCCCCATAACTCTCCTTCTCATGCTCCTAATAGCTGTTACCGGGTCAGCTAACGGCGTCTTGTAAGTTTATGGTAGGTTCCTGTACTGTAAGTACGGTATCAGAACCTGATTGGGTGGCGAGTGATAATATATGATCCCTGTCACGGTGCATTCTATATGGGGGGATAAGAATTCTTGATACTTGTATGTTTGGGATCACATGAAAACAGCGTTGTGTACTTGATAAAGTACCAAGGACGAAGACAGCGAGAGCCAGCAGTTCCCTTGGAGGAGATATCGTGCTCGTGCTCCTGTGACATGGCTAAAAAAAAAAAAGAAAAAAAGCTAACCGACCCCTCTTAGCTGAAGTCGCTATTCTTGCCTAAGGGGGGCTTTGTCCCGCCTTGAATCTACTCAAGGATAGATGTACAGTACGAGCTGGAATTGACCCATCCAGGCCAACACAGATTACGAGTGATTATCTGTAATTCGGAGTCCGAGCCACGACAACACCGGCCTCCTCGGTTGGAAACCCGTACCCACGATTATCCACCCCAAATATATAAACAAAGTGCTATACATATCATGCGAGGCAGAGCACTCTAACACGGTATCATATGATACGATACCACATGTGTGGCGTATGCCCGACAGTACTTCCCTCCGGAGCCATCAAGCACCACCGAAATCACCGGCCAGTGAGCCGACCAAGGACCCCCCCCCCTCCCCCAATGAAAAAACCCGGCGGCTTAGGATAGACGGCGATCTAGGCGAACCTTATCTGTATACCCTAGGCTGCAGACTGGGCGTTCTGTAAAAAATTGTTTCTATGATATTACCACTTGGAATTGGGATGGTCAAATGGTTGGTCGACCCCCCCGATCCCCTGATGGGCCAGTTCCGTTGGCGATTGAGCCCGCCCGGACAATATACCGTGAACGCCCATGAGAGCGGCCAGGGTTAATGGGTCAAGCGTTCCTATTAGCTCTCGGGAAATTTTCTTCCAGAAAAGCACAGTCTCCGATGGAGTAATCCCGATAGCGGGATATAGGGAGACCAGCACATGCACCACATCGACCGGTAGGGGCTGCAGTGGTTGCGCAGAGGCACACGGGTATGAGTGGTTGCGAGTGTGAGTCCCTTCTTGTATTTTAGTCGGCAGCCTGTGCTCCTGTACAGTACCTGACACACCTGCAAAAATTTCATCTCCAGGTCCCTTACCCACGACATGACCTTCTCCCCTGCTATAGATCATTTCGCCACCAGCCTCTCTACGCAAGACATTCCAGAAGCGACCGTGAATATTAGCAAGAGTCGGGCGTAATATGAAACGGCATACTAGTGCACCGCAGCGGCCCGGAAAGGGACTCTGCACTGTACCGCACTCCAAGAATGTTCACACCAAAACCCCGCTTTGGCAAACGGGTGTAGGAAAAGGTACAGTACAGAAATGCAAAGTCTACAGGTATCCACCTTACGGTATCATACTCGGATCGGCCCGCCGCAAGGGCACTGGCCAGAACTGCGCTGGTATGGCACCTTGGGATATGTTCCGCTCTTCGCATCTACTCATGAATGGTCACCCGCAAACGGTTGTGACGCGCTCCGTTGCGACGCGCTAGACATATAGTGGCACAAGGCGCCGCTAATAGAGTTCTGACGACGCTGGAGAAACTCTTCACTAGTTTTCAGTATGGGGGAGTCGGTCTCCCGCTGAATATCAATAACCAATTATCCGCCTCCTACCTGCACTGTTGCTACACAATCTCGTCCCGAGCCCCAGGTACTCGGGACCAGTCAGTCTGTCCCCCCAACCTCAAGACTAGAGCTGTCCACGGAAGTTGTATATCCGCGTCCCTATATGAAATGCGGAGATATCTCCAGTAACCGCGATTGAAAGGCCCGATCCAAAAACAAAGTGGTCCACCCACCGACGCCGACCAGCCGGTTAGTAGGGGGGAAATGGCCAATAGGCTACTATATAATTTAGGCTTTACGGACTTGTACTCTCTTCACATGGTATTAATATCAACGCAGTATCAGAGATATATCTCGCCATCCAACGAATCCTTCGAACCACCCCCCACGGAAAAACCCCTCTCCAAGGGGTTCGCGGTGACAATATCTACCGAATCTCCATAGGGAGCGCTTGCTACCTAACATCGGGCGTGAGAAAAGATTGCGTATGATACTTTCCCGGCCTTGCTAGAATATCTTCTGTAATAGTCCCGAAGGCGACGTCCGATGAAGGGCACCACTGAGGACAGTTCATCACCAAGTGTCACTAACCTGTACCTTGTGACCCGAAGGCGGCCAAACAGGAATGGATCCATATTTCCAGGTATTATATCTTGGCTGTGCCAATGGCGGCGCCTCCTCCACATCTACCCCGCCGTCTCAAGGTCCGTGAGGTGTCCATGAAGAACCTGAGCCAAATCGATGGGACTGGACGGGTATCTATAGGCAGACATCTACGAGTACGCTTCGAATATGGGATAACGGCTATCGGGTTGCGCGTTCAATGCGATACATCGAAAGCAAGCCGCCACCTACCGTATCATAACTGTGTCTTCAATTCTTACTGTAATAGCCCATTGAAGCCCTGAGATACCACCCACCAGCCCCAAAATCGAGCATCAAAAAGTTCAAGCAAGATCAAGCATAATAAATAAGTTATCATACCAAAAAAACGGCGAAATCCAACCTTACCACGAATTAAGTAGACAGTACCCGAGTACCGTAGTGTATCATACCAATCATGGCGTATTTTAGGTGCTCTATCCCAATGTTAGAGTCAAGACTATGTGGGATCACTCGAGAGCATGTTCTTCCCCGTAGGAGGGAGTGATAGGGGAAGGAGAATTGTTCGATCGCCAAAATTTAAAAATAAAAAATTAATAGGGATTTCGATTTATAGGTTCGAATTAATCGAAGTTAGACTACCAACAACCCCTTGAACGGGCAGAAAGTAGGGGCTGCGATTATCAAATTATCCCCAACACCACTCCACTAAGTTACACACGGCGGACGGTATGACAATATCACCGTCTTCCAAAATCTAGAATCCGGAACGACACCAACTTTTCCAACGGCGCCCAATTGAATACATCGTCCATACCGTACAAAAAACGACTCAATTCCATACTCAGCCACGATAGCTCAATCTTAAAATCATCATACTTTACATCTCCTCAAGCATCACAAAAACCCCACATCACGTCGGCCAACCAGAACCTTCAAAATCCCTAACCCACCCGCCAAGCCCTCCCAACCCAACCGAAAACCAACCTATCACCACAACAGACAGATCGTCCCTCACTTCAAACCATCACCACCCCAATCAACCAAGTAAGCGACCAAACCAAACCAAACCATCCAAAACCAAAATCGCCACGACAATGCCCCAAATCTTAACCTGGGCCCTCTTCGGTACTGTCCCCCCCCCCGAATCCCCTCCATATCACTAACACCAGACGAACAGGGGTCGCAGCCCGCTGGTGGCAGCTCGGCATCGAAATGCGCCCCTTCCTCGCCCGCGACACGGCATGGGGATACCCGGTCTTCGCCGCTGTCAGCGGATCATTCGGATACTGGCTGAGCCAGGTTGATAAACGGCAGACAGAGATTCTGGCGCGAAGGAGGGAGAGCTTGCTGGAGAAGCGGAAGCGGGCTCGCGAGCGGGATGACGCCGCCGCGGGTGGGAGTACTCCGACAGTAGCGGCGGGTGTTTGAATTAGGGTATATACGCTATGGGCGGTCGTGTTGAATATTTGTTTGGATGGGATGGGATTGGATGGGACAGAATTGGGGGAGGGGGGTAATTGTTGGTATATCATGGACTGGAAACTACAGTTACCCCTCGTCTTTCACTCATCGGATTCGGTCTATAAACTGGATTCCCTAACAAAAAAAAAAAAAAAAAAAAAAGGTGCCATATCCCCGAATACGCTGCATGCCATGGTATCCCGCACAGCAAACGACAAGAAACAATAAAATCGCAGCCCCTGTTGCCGCTCCAAAACAAATAATACTTTATGTGAAGTTGACACTCCAGTCCTTGGTAATGCTAACCTTTGGGTCCCTAACCACGGCCGTATTGGCCTTACCGTCCTTGCCCTCGGTGTAAACGATCTTCGCTTTCCAAGTCTTGCTACCCTGCTTGACCTCCACCACCTTCTTTGCAGCCCATTCCTTACCTATACCAACAATCACGATTCTCTCCACCCTCACAGACCTCATATCCTTGTTGTAGGCCGCCGCCTTTGCCGGCTCCGGGTGAAGATTTCCCGAGCGGAGGGTATTGTCTCCGTAGCTGAACGTGAAGGCTCTGTGAATGTATGCGCCGGACTGATGGGCATATGTCTCACCATCGTCAACGTAGAGAACACCGTCGGCAGCACCCTACAATTATAAGTGAAAGCCCGCTTAAATAATCCACTGAAATTAGGAACTTACCTCACTGCCCACTGCGATAACCAATGTGTACGGGTCGTATTTCATCAAACCCGAACTTCTCCTTGGCCTATCCTTTCTAGGAATGATGTGACCGCCCCTCATGAAAAGTGGAATCTCTTCAAGAGCTGCAGAAACCTCATGGTGCCCCTTTCGGTGATATGTGGTGTGGTCAAAGTAATCATAGTAGACCTGGTCGTCGGGAAAGTAAACGGTGGTCTTGGTAGCAGATTCTTTAACTATTGGCTTGGCCAACAACCCAGTATCACCCAAGAAGAATTGATCGTCAATAGCAAATCCAGCTTCATCGTCAGGAAACATGACAAAATGGGGTCGGAGGATCGGCATGCCTTCCCGGCTCGCTTGGTGGAAGGCGGTATACCAGGCGGGAAGGAGAGAGTACCTAAGACGGATAGCATCTCTGATGATTGAGACGTATGGTTCACCTGCAAGATACGGCTCTCTTCGCTTGGCGTCGATGTGGGCATGGCCACGGAAGAACGGGTAGAAAGCTCCGGCCTGATACCACCTGGTCAAAAGCTCTTTAGATGGGTTGCCAAAGAAACCTCCGACATCGGCTCCAGCAAAAGGGAATCCAGCGATACCGTTGGCCAACAGCATTGGGAACGCCTGTTGCAAATGAGGCCAGTCGGCCTGATTGTCACCAGTCCACATAGCAGCGCTCCGTTGGCTTCCAGCGAAGAAGCTCCTGGTAAGAACAAAGGGCCTTCTCTCCTTCCCACTGCCTAATCTGATCTTTAAGCCTTCGTATGTCGCATTATGGAAAGACATTCCGTTGATGTTGTGGACGTCTCTATGTTCCCAATTACCATGATGGATGTTGTCCTTTGGCATGGTAGTTTCCGGCCCGTTGAAAACAGAGGGCTCATTCATGTCATTCCAGATCCAGAGATTAGGGGTAGATCCAATAAATTTGTCGAATTTGAAGAGTGACTTCCACCAGTCAACGGCAGCAGGGTTGAAGCAGTCCACCCAATGAGACGATCCGGGCCAGCACCACCCCTCATACACCTTCTCACCACCCTTATCCTTGACGCCGAACCCCTTTGCAACCATTTCTTTGTCAACGGCAAAATTTTCGTCATTCTTGATATGCGGGTCAACGATTGCAACGAGCTATTCACGGTTAGAAAACCCCTGGGTATATTAAAATGGAATTGAAAATACTTTTCTATCTCTCCTGGCCAATGTTTTCTGCATAGACTCCGGCTTACTGAATGTCAACGGATCCCAAGTAAAATATCTTTTGCCATCTGTATGCTCAATATCTAGCCAGATAACGTCATAGGGAATGTCAAATTTATCGAACTTCCTATCAACATCCTTGACATCATCTTGGGAGACGTAATTCCAGCGGCATTGGTGATAAGCAATGGAGAACATTGCAGGCAAAGTGGTGAAACCAGTGAGTTCACCGTACTGCCTATAAACCCAGGCCGCATCTGGACCGGGAAGCACAAAGACATCTAGGAGACCACTTTCAGAAATCCAATGAGTTTGTGTAGACGCTTTCTCGGTTGTCAAAGCATGGGGGTTTTGTTTGGTTTTAATAACATCCACCCATGTTTCGGCAGCGGAAAGCCAAAAAACTCCAACAGTAGAGCCCTTCTTTTGTGCCTGCATGAAAGGGATGGAGCCATAAAGAGTCATCGGGGAGTCGGTTTCATATTCAAAGACATCGGAGTTATATAGGCGGTACGGTTCATTGTAGTTGCCTTCGCCTCCCCGGGTTTCCTTGAGCGACAAGCTAGTAGCGTGTTCAGGAATACCATACACGTGATTGTATCCCGGGAAAGTAATGTCCAAAGCAACAGATTCAGGACCTTGAAATTGTTAAAAAAAAACAAAAAAAAAGCCAAAGATGATAAAGTGTAGAAATTACCTCTGGGTTTAGAATCAGTGTTCCCACCAAATGTCTCCTCCCAATAAGTCTCCTCATCCTCGGTTGGCTCTTCTCCTTCAGCCTTCTCAATCTTAGGTCTCCAATGCTCAACATTGATGAGATTCCTGTCATTAAAGACAATATAAACCTCCCCTCCCTTCAAAAATTGAATGCTAAAGGGTTTATGCGCAATCCGCGCTTCATAGTTATCCGGGCCGTAAGCAACAGTCGTGACCCCTTCCTTCGTCTCCATCGTCGCAGCCTTCTGGCACTTGTGATCCCCAACCAATGCCCACTTCTCAGCCCCATCATAGCGTTCCTTCCTAGCTTTACTGTCATGCCTAAGGGTGATCTCCCCCGTTCTTCGTTGGGCCTCGTCGATAGTCACTCTTGCAACACCATTCTCAAAAAGCGAGACTTCCAGAGGAAGCTCAATTCCTCCAGCCTCTGTTTTCCATATTTTACCTGTTAGAACACCGTCTTTCAGCTGGAGGGTCTTTCCGTCAAGCTCATACGGTGCCGTCCATGAAGCACCGGCTGATTGAGCTCGGTCTGCTAACGCACGGTTACGCTTGCAAAAGCCAGATTGCGAGCAAGTTTTGAAGTTTTCATGTTTGACCATCTGAGCAGGCTGAAGTAGTGAGAGGAACGATATAATTAAGATGGGCGTTAGCCGCGCCGACATCGGTCGGTATCGCATCTTGTGTTGATATGACGATCACGAGGGAATTCCGATTAAAGAAAAAAGTTCAAAGAAAAAAACTAGGCAATTGAGCCTTCTGAAACTGAGCGAAGCTACACCGGAAATTGTAGTAGCTGGTTTTGGGAGAATCGGATGCACCTTTCCTCCACCCGGAAAGCTGGAAACAACTTCACGAAAGGTGTCCAAAGACTCCCCCTTCGCTCCCCTGGCCGTGCCAAGGCTTGACAATGCAGTTACCCGGATAACTTAGTTCCTAACTTGGACAACGGCACGCGCCACGACAGCAGGGAAATGACGGCTGGTACCGAAGTTTACTGAAGCAGTATGAGAGATACAACGGGAACGTGAGATATCACGTGCAAGCAGCATCAGGGTCCCATATCAAAAATCCTAAAGAACCCAAACCTTCACAAACTATCTCTATGCCAACTATCCACAACCATCGATATTTAGAATGCCTTTAAATCCAGATACGTTTATATGAGTTTATCTATACGACTGCACCGTCTACTTTCACAGCGGCTTCCACCACTACAATTTTCTAGCAATTTTTTTCTTCGTAATCAGGACTTTGAACGTCACAGCATGACGAATCTTGCTTCTCCCACGATGGAACCCGAAAAGGTACAGTATGATACTAAGTGAAGAACGCTATTGTTTGCACATCCCCTTGCCCCAGCTGGTATGTCTCCCATACTACAAACTGCTCCCTTCTTACCCTCACCCTCAACCCCCTCTCATCCTTCCTGCCCCACCTATCCATAACTCCCACTGTTAAAAGCCATTCACACTCTCCATTCCCTCCCCCCTATGGTTTCCTCTTCCCCTCCACACACAAGTTCCGCCGTGATACACTTCTGCAGCACAAGCCAACATGCAAATACGTCTACAGTTTTTCGATGAGGAGGAAGAAATCCTCCTCCTCGACAAGGACAGTCCTTTGCGTAATCTTGTCCCACTAAGGACCCTTCAAGAGATTAGAGCCGCCATCGAAACGGGTATTTCCCCCTAGCTTCCCTGTTCCAATCACGTTTGTATACCGCTCGCCTAGCAGTTGCTGATTACTTTCCAGTTGATGTTTTCACGGTTCCTATCCCTTCCAGGTCTGCCAATGTGATTCTATCCTCTCTCAGAGCTATAGTTCCAACCTCTCTTCAACACCTTCGCCGTTTAGTCAAACCATGTTATATTCCAGACTCATTGGTAGATTTCCTCGCTGTGCCTCCTACGCCACCGGAGGAAAACATCTTATACCTCCTTGTTTGTCCAGTTGCCGATATTTCTGAAGAGAATCTTAGCAACTTTCTTCGGGAGCTTCCAGCATTCTCAACTACTGGCGCAATTCCCCGTATTATGACTATATCCGTTCCATCTTCTCAGCCCATATCAGCCGCTCAAGCAACCGAATGGTCAGCCAAGTATTGGCCCGCTGTTTACAAGCGTGGAAACCCCTATGGGCCACATCCTTCCCTTGTCTCCCAAACCCTCAGAGGGCTTGTCGATCCGGAGAACCACATACTGCTTGCCAAGCGAACAGCAGCAAAGGCAGCATTCTCTGGAGAGGGTCTATGTTTCGGCGCTGTTATCGTCGATCCCCAGACAGGACAAGTTTTAGCGGCTGTTGGTGATGCCAGACTCCGATGCAATGAAAAGGGATGGAGTAACCCTCTCGACCATGCAGCCATGAGAGCCATTGATATGGTGGCCCAGAGGAGGTTGGGCAGAGCCCAGAATGTTAGGCCAGACAACAAAGTTGAAGTCTGGGATGGGATATATCTCGAAGATGAAGAAGCTTCCGGCAAGATCGTTACGAAGGTTAATGGAAATTCCAACATTAAAAAAGATAAGGATGGAGATGCCAACGGAGAGAACGGAAAAGAGGCCGACGATAGGAGGGACGACGGTTATTTGTGTCATAATCTTCAGGTGTACCTCTCCCACGAGCCATGCGTAATGTGCGGAATGGCACTCCTTCACAGCCGTGTTGGGTCTGTGGTATTCGGAACAAGGATGACCAGGACTGGAGCACTCAATGCAGAGGCTGGAGGGAAACAAATGGGTCTTTTCTGGAGGCCCGAGCTCAACTGGAAGTTTATATGCTGGCAGTGGAGGGCGGGGCCGGGAGAAGAAATGGAATCCCATGAAAATGTGGATGCATAAACTCTTACCCAAACCCGGGGCAGTACATCGACTCTAGTGATCAATCTTTGCTTCGAACCCTCCTGTGGTTCTCTTAAAGAAACCTTGCGGTCGTTTGTGCTGATGATGGTTTATTATTGCGGTGATTTCCTTTCCTCGGCCATAGTCTTTTGGGCTCCTGATTTAGCGTGATACAAGAAAACCAATTGAGTATAATTACCTGCAATTCAATCAGCATGCCAACTCCCGCAAAGTGATAAGGCGCAGGTTTATGTGGTTAAATTTAAAACCGATCGATAGCAGTAAACTTAAAAAAGAAAGTCGTGGAAGTGATGTTAGTTTGTGGTGCGGAACTACCATAATCAAGTACCGTACCGCACACCGGTGAAGAAAAATCTCACACAAGGTGGTCAAAGGTTCTTGAGGCAGTATGAAGACTGTAGAGTGGCCTGATTTTGAATATCAACGCTCTCTGGCGCAGTCCATGCACCGTATCCACATTCACTCAAGTTCAGAATTCAGGAGCGACATGGACGAGACTTAGGGTCGAGTGAGAATGAATGGTTAGGGTAGGACAACCACCATCAGTAGGTTAAGTTAGGGTATCATCCCGGTAGACTTGTGAAGATGCTACCGTGTATCCTAATACGGTACGCAAAAAATTTGTAATGTGTTAGGTGGGAGGCTCAGCCGTTACCCTACCGGTATGATACTCGTACTTGTATGATACCTTCTACCATAATCAGGGGAGCGGCCGCAACTCCAAAAAAGTCCAAAGTCCAGCTCTAAGAAGTTATGATATGAACTGATAGAGATCTAAGACTAACCCTGCTTGCTCTGGTTAATGGCCTTACATCCCTGTAACCGTTTACCGTCAGAAGCGGTTTCTGTGGCTGTAACTTGGTGGCGGTAACTTGATTGCAAGCAGGGAAACAGGGATCATTTGAGCTCAAAATGCTGGCACTCTGTTATTAACATTTCCCCGTGAATTGGCGAGACTCCAGACTTTTGGTAAGTTAGAGCACCAGTAGTCTACTGTACCGCATTTAGCTCAGGCCAGTAAACGAGGATTGGAATGCCTTGATCCTGGTAAACAGGGTAATAAGGCGATGGCCGTGATCATATGCATTGCCAGCGTGTCAGCCCTCCTTCTCTACACCCTCCCTCATCACCGTTTCTCGAGCACAGTAGGGTAGCCAGAAGGAACTCGAATACAGTACTGGTACCGCTGAACCCTCTCCATTCCGATTCTCCACACCCCTTCCTTTTTCTCATTCCCCTGCCCCACCTCTACCGATCCCCCAGGGCATCGTCCTGTTGGCCCCTCACCTTTCTGCCGATTTGGAATAGCGACCGGCCGCCCGGAGCCTCCAAATGCAATAGAGCTCCTTCACACTTTTACCACTTCTGACCTTGTCTTGACCCCCCCCCCCGGGCTTTGGATCTGCCCGCCCCGCTTTGTGAGTGAGACTTTGAGAGATTAACTCCATTATTTGTGTGTACTGGTATTTGCTTGTCTTTTCCGGTCTCGAACGTCTCTCTGAGAGCCCCGCGAGTAAGTTAAGTGATAGGGACGAAGCCTGCTTGTTTGCTTGTTTGCTTGCTTGCGCGTCTCTCCCTCTACGAAAGCCGGAACTAACAAGCAGGCAGCTCTTCCTTCTCCGCTTGGCTGGCCATTCCCCCCTCCCCCTCCCCCCACCTAAATCAATCAATCAATCAATCAATCGTTTCCCCCCATTCATCCCCGCCCATCCCTCCCCTCCATCTATCTATCTGTCCCTCACATCCACCCATCCACTGCCTTCTCTTTCCCACCCTCCCCAATCTCTAATCAGGCTCCTGCGGCTTCTCCTGCTGTTGCTCCTGCTTCTACCCCTTCCGCCCTGCCTCGTCTCTAGTTCTGATTCGATATGCCTGACTCCTCCCCCGACAGTTTCGACGCACCCTCAATCACAACGGAAGCCCAATCCTCTCTCCTGCGTATTTCCCGCCGGCATTCGCTCCCTGCATCCACAACTTTTTCAAATATCTTCTCCCTCTGGGGCAACGATAATGATCCTGCTGCTCCGCCCGGCCGCGATCACTACAACCATCAGAACAACGTCAATCAGCGGCAACAGCAGCCCAGTTCCAACGGGGCTCCACGCATAGTAAATGGAAATGGAAGCGGGGTGGGAGGAAATAGACACAGGTATGGACATCGTCATACCAGAAGCGCGGTGGTCGACCAGCCCGTCATTGTCAAAAGCTATAACCCTGGGCCAGCTTCTTCTAGCATCGCGTCCCCGATCCACGAGGTCCGTTCAATCTTGTTTTGCCTTTGCTTGAACTATCGAATGGATGGAATGTTGATTCCTTGTGCAGGAGGATGATCCGGAGAAGCTCGTGCTTCCATCCATAGACTCCTTTTCCTTTGACGGCATTCTTAAATCAATAGAGCCCGAAGGTCGGTAATTACACTTTTGATTGCACTTTTTCAGTCAAGTTATTGTCCCTAACATCTTTCCTTCCCCCGAATATATAGTTACGGGCGCACTTAGTGCCGTTTCCCGGCTCTGCTCTGAGTATCAGTCATCCTTACAAACCGAGGTTGACGGGCTCGTCGAAGCCCAGTCGCATATCGACGCGCGAATGAAGGAGGCCGATAAGCTAACTGCGCAGGCATTAAAGACTACTAAAATTCGCACCGAGCGTTTAGATTCAGAATCATCTGGTTTGAAAGGAGGTGATTATTTGATCTCAATAGGATTCCCACACAAGGTTCTAATGTTTCTATGGACGTTCAGGAAGTGCTGTGGACGCATTAGCAGAAGCCGCAGAAGCCACCCATACTACATTAACATCTATCGTTACTACTTTACTAGCTATCGACGAAATGCTTCCGGCACAAGAGCGCTTGTCGCCATTAACCTCGGCGCACAAGAAACACTACCCAAAGCTGCACGGACTTCTTGCGGAAAAGGCTCATGAACTCAACGTTCTTTTTAGGTCTGGCAAATCAGCTGAGACGACCCCCGTGCCCAGACATTCCCGGTTTGAAGTTGGCGAAGCTTCATCGTCCAGAGAACACGAAAATTCGGTATGGATGCGAAGGCGAATGTCCTCAACGCCAACTTCTGAGATTATGCTCAACGTTACTGCACCAGCATTAGCCCACTCAAATTCCTTTTCGCACCCCCGAGGTGTGGCTTCACCTCATCTCCAACTTCGTACCATTCTTCCTTCACCATCTTCGCCTGCCCCCGACCCGGGATCTGCGTCTACGGGCTCTTATTACCCAATACCCCCCAAAACCGCAACTTCCATCTCACTCACAAGCCCCACCGGTAACAGTATTGCGCCTGTTTCACCTCAGCCCAACCGGAGACATTCGGGATTATGGGGACGGCGTGCTAGCTCCTCAGCATTGGCCTACTTCCCGGAAGGGACTTCAACAAGAACAAACACCCCAACCGCCGAAAGCAGGGGATGGAGACATTCGGGGAGTTGGGGTGGGCTTTTTGGCGGGGGAGGGAAGCGGAGTTCTTTGTTGTCAGCAGATAACGGTAGCGAGCCTGATGGCGCACAAGAAAGGCTCAGAAGAGTGCTAGAAGCTGGGACCGATAGCCGAAGAGGAAAAGGCAAAGCTGTTGTGCTTTAAGATATTGATCGATCTTCATCTCACTTTTCTTGGTCAAAAAAAAACTGGCAAGTGGGTGCTTGCGCCGTCTAGTGCCATATGGATACACGAACGCTACGACTTTACGAAGATGCTTATTTGACTTTTGTTCTTGCGCGTCTGCGTTGTCTTTTTATTATTCGTATTCCTTTACATCACCTACCAGCCCTTTATATTCCTAATACTTTTGTCTTTCGTTTCCTCAGTCCTGTTGTTATCTGAGCTAAGGAGGGCTATAATCGCTGGAGCTGGAGTCGGAACTGGATTTGGGAATTACTACTTTTACTTTTACCACTACTGGACTTTTTGTTTTCGTTTGTCTGCTCAAGGCCGCGGGTGGCTCGAGGCTGCAACCGGTAGGTATATATTAATTCGCCGGGGGGGATTGGGTCTATTTATTTGTAGTCAAGATTGTTTGCAATTGTGGGGTTAATTGGGGTTAATTGGGGTTTGCGATATGTTTGATAAGTTTGTGACTCGAAATCATGCAGCATCACTCGCTCCGATATATCATCGGGATCGCTTGCGGGATGAACTTAGGAAGATCCTGAAGGCTTTCCCACACTCAGTATAAAATATTTCATGCCATGGTTTTAGCGTCGCACTCCAAGTTCAGGAGTATATCGTCTAGGTTCCCAGTACAGTACCACAGTCGGATACCGGTATTGCATATGCATAACCCACGACTATGATACCACCCTTACGAGAAGCTAGTAAAAAATTAAGAGTAGAGACAGCCACCATTTTCAACACCGACCCCAACCAAGCGCGAAGTGAGCTATCAAATCAAATAAATTTGTTCAAGATATGCCTAACGCTGTCAACTGTCATCCAGTGTCCTCGAGTGAACTACTCGAGTAGATATCGTACCTCTTGTGTTTTAACTCCCCTCCTTTCCTGGATGAGGGGTGTAATGTGGTATAATAAATACCTTATGGCACAGCGGAATATGGTGTGAGGTAGTTTTCAGGGATTGGTACTGCACAAGTCGCCACCTTCGCCATCCTCTCACACCACAATGCCTATGAGAACCCGCAAAAGCTCGGCAGAACATCACTAAGTCCGTAGACAATACGGAAAATGTTGAAAAATTCCCAAGAATTATAACGGGGTAGGGAATATCGGTTACCATTTATTTACCTTTCTGTATAGAGCCCCATACAGAGATTTAGGCCACTTTTCACACAGGCCGGCGCAGTTTAGATTCCCTGCGGTTCTACTTCTAGAGATCTAAATACATGATAATTTTCAAGCTGGCGGAATTATTCAAGGCGTTTTCAGCAAGGTATGGTGGTAGCGTGGGGAATTTTCTGTTTGAAGGCGTCTAATTCTAGTGTAAAACCCGGGTCAGACGAAACGTTTTGACTCGGTGTGTTACGATAGTATCGTAGCTATTAAACATGTCCCTCCCAACCACACTATCTCAACTAATACCCCTCAACCACTCACTCACCCTGAGCCCAAAATCTAAGAACACGAGAGAAAATATAATAATAATAATATTATGATATAATAAATCGGCCCGGGCACGTTTTAGCGTCAAAGCCCTCCTTGCAGCTCCAAGAAACCACTCTCCACTTTACTGTAAGGTACGTCCGCCCTTCGTGCCGTCAGAGTTGCGGAAACCCCCCCCCCTTTCTTTCAGGCCTTATGAGGGAAAGAAATGAGCGCCCAAGAAGAGTTTATCGATGACGCCCGAAGTTAAAAATGTTATCATACGAGGAGATGGTTGGTGGGCATGGACTACTACTGAGCAGATACCGGTATCAGTAGCCGGCTTCCGAGTGATCGAACGTGATTGCTATCCTGGCTTTGGGGAGTTTTCGGGACTTGTCGGTAAGTGTGTATGTATCATATTCACGGATCGAACGGGAGTTACTAGTGGCGGACCCAGCAACTACTTGTAACTGCGTGAGTGCACCGGCGTGATGGACCATCCTATCTTCACCCACTAACGGCCGGGGAGGGGGTAATTAAGAAAAATCCTGCGCGCGGAACACTATGTCTCATCTAGACCTTGTTCTCCCGTGAATGGCCGGGCGCGCTCAGATCCAGCATCCGGGATCGCGGCGAGGGGAGATACGGTTCGCGGCGTGGGATATTGAGTCAGGATGTGGATGCTTTGCTGCGGGGGTCTATAGAGGCTGTTTTGCTTTGGCTAGTGACGATGCTGGGAGTTGTGGTCACGGCGCAGCGATTGCGAATGCGCGTTATATTTCGGGGATATAATATATTATGGAGTTGGTGGTCGTGGGAAATTGCCCGCTCCGGGAGCAGGGGTGGTTAACTTCTCGTTGCTCTATTTCTCTTCGTGTGTTCTAAGTATGGGCCCGGGAGATATCTGCCTGTGGGCGGATCCGTGGCTTGCTGTCCGACCTTTGCGCAGCGGATAATATCATACAATGACAACTTACCACCAGCGGGGCTAAGTTACGTAAAGTCGGGGCAGGACGCATCATGGATTATGACTCGCGGTAGATTGCCCGTTAGAAACTAGGTTCGACATGGATCTTTCTTCCCCAGCTGTTGGACGTTCATGGACGGGTTCTGCGATAATAATGTCCCGCAACCTGGTCGATTTTGGTCTACCGGCGATCGCGACATTCCGAGATGTTTGTCAGCTCTACTCGTACGCACAGTACCATACAATTTACACTGCATTTACTTGCTCTTCAAGATCGCTCTACCCACACCCTGCCTCTACCCTCCATCCCCTGAACCCGGATACCAAATATGAACTGCCCGAAAATATTTTTTCTCCGGCATTGCATAATCTTTTTTTTTTTTTTTTTTTTTTTTATATCATGTATTCGTTGTTAAGGTACAAGAACTCACATGCAGCGTGAGCTATGGCGTAAACAAAACCAAAAACACGCATCCCTCCTCCGTCTGAGGCAAAAACTGAGAGCCCCAAGCCCCTCTGGTATGGAGCCAACCGCACATCTCGCCCTGAATCAAGCCCAAAATAAACCCAATCCAAGACAAGCAGGAAGCCACAAGGAAAAGTCCTCCCAGAAATCCTAGCCCGAAGGCACAAAAGAAACCAAAACAATAGCCACTAGAAACGCCCAAGGCAGTCCTGGCCGCTAAAAAGCTAACCCAATGTCGGGCCCTAAAAAGGGGCAGGCGTGCCCGTAAAGGCACTTCCCCTACCAAGGCGGCAGGAGGCAGACAAATTTCCGACAGGCCTGAGACAGTGCAATACTGACCGGAGGAGAGGGGCCAGGGCTGGGGCCCCCAGAAGGAGAGGAGGGGGAGACAGAGAGACCCGGTCAACTCTGCTCCGGAGGAGCGGGGTGGCAGTAAGGTGCGAGCTGAGTAGAGGGGCAGTAGGGTGCCAGCCAGGTGTGGGAAGAAGAGTAGTAGGGTACCAGCCGATCAAACCGAGGCAAGAAGAGAGGAGGGGTAGACCCAATCGCCGAAACAACTATCGGAAACATGTTCGTGTCTTAACTAGGTGGTCCCCTATAACCTCAACACCCAAGCATGCCAAAGCACCCGTAGAGGGCAAAGAGGACGAGAGTGGCGAAATCGACCGTAGCCTGTTGAGAAGACCAACCATAACCCCGACTGTAGGACTGACCTGTGCCTACCGGCGGGACAAAACCCGGACCCAGTAGAGGGACTAACCCGAACCGACCCAAGGAAAACAGAAGGAATCCATCGTGATCGCGTACCGCAAGCCGTATTCCCAGCCATCTGTTGTAGGGAAAAAGGAGCCGCCCGACTGTGCTGATGCTAAGCGACGCTACAGCAAAAGCGGGGAAGGAGAGAAAACCAACATCTAGAGACGCCGGGAGGGAGGAAGGACGATCTCAGGAGGGTAGACCTCAAGAGAGAAGGCAGGAGAGAAGTTCCACTGTTGTGGAAAGATAAGGAGTGATGGCCTGGTCCCCCCCCTAGGGGGGAGGACCTGACGTGAAAAGTGGTGAGAAGTTTTTGGTGTTGAGTCGTTCCCAAAGAGGTAATAAATTTCAATCACCGGAGGTGTAGCGGAGACGGTCGATGCCGGCATTGCATAATCTCATCCGAGCATTTGTAGGGGGAGGAACAAGCCAATTAGTTTCATTAATTTGCCGTATCCCACATAATTCAAGTCAAGTATGATAAAATCTCGAAAACGCTAGCCAATCTACAGTATGGCACGATACATTTCCCGAGCAGCAGCAAAAGTGGAAAAGTAAAAATAGGAAAAGCCCCTCCATGCACCGCAACCCATTGCCTAATACAAACTCATAATCTCATCATCCCACTCATCGTAATCCTCTTCGTCAATTATAGTTTTCGGTCTCTCCCTATTCTCGTCCCCATTTCCATCCCCGCCCCCCTCCGGCCGCTTCGGCGGAAACTTGAACGTCGGCGGCCGAGCACACAGCAGCATCTTCTTCTTCGGGCCAGAGGTGGAAGACAACTTGATCACCCCAGGGCCCTGACGAATGGGTCCTTCCAGGTTGTCGTCGTCGCTATCATCTACATCGTGGATCTCATCTTGTTCTTCTTGTTCGACTAATCTCCTAGCGGATTGGAATTGGGTTGCGCGTTTGGTCGGGGGTTGGTTTGCGTCGTTGACGGTTGAGGGTCGCTTTGGTGGGCGGTTTATTGGGTTGCGGGTGGGTGATGGAGATCTGGAGTTGGGAATTGAGGTTTGGTTTTGGAGAAGGGGTGGTGGCTGGGGTTGGCGTTGTGGTGGCGGCGGTGGTCTATCGCGTGGGGAGGGAGATCGGGATATGTGGAGTGGGGGTTCGGCGGCCGAGCTTGGGACTTGGATAGATTCTGGGGATCTCTGTGGTGGTGGCGGTGGTGCGGTTGGTTGTCGGGGTGGGCGGGCACGAGATGGTGCGCTGAATTGTCTTATTTTGCTTATTGTTGCTAGCGCTGTAGGGGCGGATTCGTCAGGTGGTGCTTGGGCCGGTGCGGGAGGTGGTGCAGGAACTGGACTAGGAACCCTGTGTGTGGCAGCAGGTGGACGACCCCCTGGCCGAGGAGCTGGGGGGCTGTGCCTTTGCTGCGCTGGGGGTTCAGTTTGTTGAGATACTGGATAGTTTTGATTAGCTCGGGATACCGGACGTCCCTGGGGCACAGGTGGCGATATTTGGGTAACGCTCCCTGACCTATTGACCTGAGCAGGCATCTGACGGCTAGTAGTTACAGGGCGCCCTCTCTCTAGTACCTCGTTCCTTGGCTGGTGTTGGGGACGTTGGGGCGGGGGTGGGCGCCGGGTAGGCAATTGCGCATTCGTTTGTGCCACTCCTGTGACTAAAGGAGGAGCTCGACCATGGGAGCGTGTGTTGTGGATTTGGTGGCATAGTGCCGCTTGCGGAGGGGCTGGTGGAGGAGCTCGCTGTGGAGCTGACGATCCAGTGCGCCCAAAATTAATCGGTTGTTCATTAGCTCGAGGTTGGTAAATAATATGCTGTCGAGTCGGATGTGAATTTCGGACTGGTGTATTTGTATTCATATTTCCATTAACTTGTCCGTTTCCCCTATAAGCCGGTATCGGCGCACGAGCCTGCGGGTCAGGCATATCCACCCCCATATTTCTATTCACTTGTCCACCTCTTCCCAGTCCTGCTACAGGTGGATAATCCTGTCGACCTGGAGTATTTAAATTCGTCACTCCGTTCCTTTTTCCCTGTCCGTTCATCCTCGGGACTGTGGTCGGAGCTTGGGCTGGTCGACTAGGTGTGGTCATATGCCCATTCCCGAGTACATCTCTGCTCTCTCCCTGTACGGTTGTAGGCGTAAATGGCCCTCGAGTTGCAGGTCGTTGCTGTCTAGCACTCTGCGCACCGGCTATTGCACCTCTCGAAGCCCCCGCCGGTTCCCTCCGTCGGTTCGGTGTAGGTGTCTGAACTGTAGATGCTGCCGTAACGGCAGCCTAGTGGCGTCAGTGGGTCCCTCGACCTCAGACACGAAGAAAGGTGCATACTTGTTTCCGTTGTAGAGCCGGCGAGAAGATTGGTGTAAGATCTTGATTTACCGAACCATGAAAGTCCTCAATGGAAACAAGGTGATGCTCAAACTCGAGCTCGTCCCCTTCACCCAGAAATTCCCGATCGCGGAGGTACATATCGGCCTATAGATTGTTGAGGTCAGCTTAATTATTCGGGGATGCGAAAAAAAAAACAAGATGGTGGAAGAGAACCACGAGGTGTCGGCCATCATCATAGACCAGCATGCGCCTATTGAATGAATGGTAGCGGAGGAATCCTGTCAATGTCAGCTTGGATATGCCGATATGCCCGAGAAGTAAATGCGGCTAACCGTCGTGCCATTTCTTGATTTTCTGGGTTTTGTTCTATTAACGTTAGCAATGAACCACCTCGAGGCTTAAATTAGCAGACACGGGAGGCTCCTGGAACAACAACATACGGTGGTCCACATAACACGGTACTCATCAACCGGAGCAGTCTTCGTCTGGTCGGCCATGGCGGATCCTGCAAAGGTGGTGGTTTGTTGAATACCGGGAGTGGAAAGTAGGGAGTTGAAACCGAAGGTAGTGATTGGGTGTGGTGATGGTGACGGTGCTTGTGGTGAAGTTGAGAGCTTGGTCAGAACATTAGGAAGAGGGGCGGCTCTACAAGCAGGGTTCGACGCGTAAATTAGTGTATCATACATCACGTGGTCCTCAAAAGACGAAACACCAAGAATTTTATCTATGATACCCGAGTATCATACAGTGCTTGGTACTTATCATTAGACGCTTGATCAGTGCTGCCCAGTCCTGCCCAGTCCTGCATGGTTCATTCGTCGAAATGACACCACCGGGGACCTACGAGCGGGACCTCCCTCGACCCCACATACATCATAAGATAACCACCTAACTTACTTACAACTACTTCATTTCTTTTTAGTCTCAGGGAAAGTTGTAAATTACTTTTACTATAAATATCCAAGGGATGTCAACATTCGGGGTCTCTTCTAAACCAGTTCTACTAAAGATTCCAGTTCGAATTTATCCCCATAGAGCTCTCAGGACAACATTCAACACCAGCTCTTCAGTGTCGACACACCCTCCATCTCCATGCTGCCAAAAATGTCTCGACCCCGTTGGTTTCTCCAAGCAGAAGCAAACTTCTTTCGTACCTTAATGAACACGGGAATGTGCCTTCACCGCCTCTCCCCACCCATTCCTCCACAGCACAACTTCACCAGAAACATCCCCATGACCGTCTCCCCCACAAAAGGCGAAATAAGCCTCTACTTTTACACCCCACCCTCATACCCACCCCGGCCGGACTCGTCGCGCAAATACCCTGTGGTGGTAAACTTCCATGGCGGCGGCTTCACACTCGGCCACGCCACCGACGACGTACGCTGGGCGGCATCGGTCGTCTCGCATGCGGATGCAATAGTAGTAAGCGTGGACTACCGTCTCGCGCCGGAGCATCCATTTCCCACAGCTATCGAAGATGGCGTCGACGCTCTTTTGTACCTATCCGCTCATGCGGAGCAGCTGCGCATTGATCCACTGAGGGTCGGGATTTCAGGCTTCTCAGCCGGGGGGAATATGGCTTTCACGGTCCCATTAAGGCTGCACGAGGAATACAGACGACAGCCGGCGCTTCCACAGCTCGTGATTGTGGCAATCGCAACTTGGTATCCGAGCACCGACTTCACTGCGACCCGCGCTAACAGGCGATGCACCAACTTGAGGCCGGATAAGGAACTTCCAAAGCTGTTTACGGATTTGTTTGATGCGAGCTACTTGTATCCTCCGAAGAGCGTGCCGCTAGATTCACCGTATTTGTCGCCGGGAGTGGCGAGCGAGGAGCTGTTGAGGGAGTTGCCGCCGGTAATTTATATGTATACTTGTGAATGGGATGAGCTTCTTCAGGAGGCGGAGGGCTTCAGAGTTAGGTTGGAGAGCGAGGGAGTTGGAAAGAAAGTTTTTTATCGGAGGGTTGATGGAGCGGCGCATGCATGGGATAAGACGGTTGGGCCCGGGGATACGAGACGTGAGGCCCTTTACAAAGAGGTGTGCGAGGGGTTGCATAGTGTCTTTTATAAGGATTAGTTATTTGATGCTGGTTGTGTTCAGTAATTGAATCGGGCGGGTCTTGCAGCGGAAACTACCTTGTACCTTAGATATCACTCGGTCTTTTTTATATCAAAATCTGACGTGAATTCGTGGGATCTCAAGAACAATAATTCGTTGGAAGAGCATTCCGTGCTCCTAGAACTCGCGCAGGCTATGGCGCGATATTTTTGAGAGACCTCAGTATCGAGTTCTTCCTCCTAACCGTAAGTCCTCATAATCGTACCGCATCATCGCACATGCACTAATTACACTCGGGGGTCTTGGGGAATAACTAATAAATCGCGCAGCCATAGAGTGAGCGGAATAGAAGGGGACCTGGACGTTATGGGTAATTGTAGGAAAGATAGGAAAGGTAGGAAAAATAGGAAAGATAAGTGTGGTAAACTTCATTCCCCTCTTGTCCACCCCAAGTAGACTACAGTATCCGTTGCCGTACTCTAAAGCTTGGAGTATATATATATAAAACATATCGTAATCATCTTGATCCTCGGTGAATCACCACACATGTCTGTTTTCCTCCACGCATGCCCCTTGCATACCCTCGGGATAGCAGAGAAAGTCGTGTTTAGAGAACCTTCTCCGTAAATCACCATAACCCCCAAACAAGAGAAACCTCCTGCAACATTCTTGTAACCTCCACGATCGACCACAGCTCACTATCCTCCTTGATCAATTCCAACAATGTATGAACGAAAAAACCGGAAAAAAAGATTAGCAAGATCCCATGGGGCAGTGAGTAGATGGTCAACATAAATGGAACATAATGAGTTCTGGTAGACACAAACAACTGGGAGTGGACACTAAACTGTTAGAAGTGTTAGGAGGCTTTAGGAATTGGGATTAGAAGTGTGCGGACTTGGAAGTACATGGTCTGTGAGGATTTAACATCACCGTTTTTACCCTTTAAATACCCGCGTTTTTCTCCTCTTTCTTTGATTTCTACTCGTATCTTTACATGTCATCAGTTGTTCTCGACAATCAACCATCGTCTTCATCTAATAAAGTTTGGTTCTCAACACAAACACATTTTTATCTCACCAATACTGAGGTGCCGGTATCCCGAGGTAATAATAATTAGTCTCAATATAAATTGATCATAGGTTACTCAAAGCTTCCAGAGGACCTTCAGAATCACTAAAAGTCGGGTTTTAGAGAAATAGACACCAATGCAACTAGTCTGGAACACCCCCATTCACGGGCAATTCTCTTTCAAAGAGCATATTTGAGGAAGCCGACTTAAGCGGCCTTAACCACTCTCTATTTCTCCTCCAATGATGGTGTTTTCTGAAAATTATCGAAAGGGCTTTCCAAGAGATCCGAGCCCTCCGGGAAATCTATTTCCAAAAGTTGAATCATAAGTTATCACTTCCCCTCCTCGCCAAGCCGCTGTCAAGAACCGGATTCCATATATCCAGACCCGATCTTTAGAGGAGACCACCACACCAAGCAGCAGCGGAGCCTACTTCCGAATACAAGTCCACAGACCACAAATCGTTCAGTAAACCTCCCAACTCCACGTGGAATGCATTTAGAAAGTACGAGATGCTTACCAACCTCGGAAGCTCCCATTACCGGTTGTGCTCGACATAGTCTAACGCGGGGTTGTCGGCAGCAAACAACCCGACGCTGCAGTGATGTCACCTCCTGCCCACCAAAACAGCGCAGAAACCACCCCACGTGGTCATTGTTTGTAATATAATAACATGATGGGTAGATCACGCCCGCGCTTTCACCCTTCATAATCCGACCTCGCCATGCGCTGCTTTAAATCCAGGAAGAAATGCACAACACCACTGAACATCCTCCTGAGCAATGGCCGTTTCCCAGTGTCCATAGACCTCGCGCGGCAGCTCAAACTGGCGGGTCACAATGTCTACGTCGTGGATCCGATGCATTACCATGTGTGCAAGTTCTCCAACTCTGTCGTGAAAAGTTACTGGGTGCCCGCTCCACATGTTGACGCAGAGGGGTACACGGAGGGCGTACGGCGCGCGGTGGAGGATGCGAATATAGACTTGATAATACCAATGCACGAGGAGTTATTCCACCTGGCCGAGCAAACCTCCGACGCCAGAGACAGAAACAACCAGACCGTGCGGAAACGGTTATTTGCCCCGGACTTCCGAACACTGGTACGTCTGCACAACAAGTGGGAGTTTAGCCGGTTCCTGAGAGAGGCTGGCTGCGACGGCCCACGCGCATGGCTGTGTCGGGATATGGACGGCGTGCGAGCGCTACCGCGCGGGGAGATGGAACTGGCGCTGAAGCCAGTGTACGGTCGTGCAGCGAAGAACCTTTATCATTTGAAGCCCGACACCCCGTTACCGGATGGACTTGATGTCGGCCCCGAGAGCGAGTACATCGCGCAGGAGTGGATCTCCGGGAGTAGATATTGCTCATACTCTGTCCTGCGGGACGGGAGGATCTTCGCATTCAGCGTGTATCCCGTCGTCGACACTATCGACGACTCCTCGTGTGTTTACTTTCAATCGATCGAGCACGCCGGTATCCGCGCTTACGTCGAGAGGATAGCGGAAATGCTCCCGGGCGTGGATGGACAGATTGCGTTCGACTTTATAGAAACGGGTGATCGGCTTGTCGCTATCGAGTGCAACCCTCGCGCTACGTCTGGTATACACCTCTGGTCCGGGACTCCTGATCTTGCCTACTCGTTTACACGGTCTTCGCCTGCGGTGGCCAAGCCGGGTGCTAGGAGACAGATTATTCCCGGAATGCTCATGTGGTCGAAGAAGGGTGCGGGGCTGGGGGAATACTTGAGGCATATGAGGAGGCTTATGGAGACTAAGGATGTCATATTTAACAAGAGAGATCTGCTGCCGAGCCTTATGCAGCCGTTCTTGCTTACGAGTTATTATGAGATTTGCCGAGAGAGGAAGATGAATATTTCCACCATGTTTCAGTGGGATTTGGTGTGGGAGCCTGGGAAGGAGCAGTTGGAGAACGTGAGGAGGTTGTTGGCGAGAGAGGGAAGAGGGGAGGTGGGTGGAGAAGGGACGAAGAAGGATGTGGAAAGAGAGGAGAGTGGGAGTTGGGGGAGCGGTTCGGGCGTTGGGGTGGAAAGGAAGGTCTAGAGTGATGGACATGGTAGTGTACAGTGTGAAAGATTGCTGCGGAAATGTTTTGGAGTACCGGTGCTGTCTTATGATTGTGCATTTGGGGCGTTGGTGTGACATTTTGAAGTTCTTTCAACGGGGGGATATATTGTATTTGCTTCTTGGATGCCTATGCTCTGCCTACAGTATGATGAATATCCCTGCTTTAATGATGAGATATCTTTTGTAAATTAATGTCTACTTGCGCCTGAATTAAGCCCCGTCGCACCATGACTTATACAGTATCATAGGTACTTTGCGCCCAGCATCATATCTCACTCGTTAAATATTATGCCCAATGCGCAGTGCATTCTGTTGGACATAATTGGTTGTACGCAGAAGGAGGTTATTGCTTATTTTAGCCACTCCGCTGTATCATACCCGTTGTCATGGCGGGGCAGGTTTCTTATGATCTTTGAAGACTTCTTCCGAGAAAAAAGCACTTCAATGGAAATGATCATTTTTTTATGAATGATACCTTTGAACGATCAATCAATCTACTTCGTCCCACTGTGGCTCTTATCTCCTCTCTCCTTCATTCCTGCCTGTTATCATCTCTGCTGAGGTGACCTCTTGCGCTTTTCTTCATACTTCTCCGGTTACTATTTCCGCTGTCATGCATCACTCCCACCCTTGACATACCTCCTTGCGAACACTGGATTCTTCCAGCTGCCACCTCCCGTTCTGACATCTCTCCGCACTTATCCTGTACCCTATCTAACACATTCCGCTCGCAGAGCCATTACCTCACTATCATGGCCCAGCATCGTTCGATTCGTATTATCCTATAATATAGGTATGGTCGTACATTATGGGTATTTCTCCAGCTACAAATACCTCATCCACCACAGCACAGTCCACTACCGGTATGGTTGCACGCCCGCAGTCCTCGATCTATTCTCATCAATTTGCATCACATCACATCCCAGTCCATGCAACCCCCGCATCAAATCCGTTACACAGAACATCCATCCCACCTCCAACTCTATCGAACTGCCTTCTCCACCTCACTCCCTTCTCAATCCAACCACGATACCACCTACCCCCAAAAAGCAAGAGAGATCAAAAAGGAAAAGGAAAAAATGAACACCAACCCCCCAATCTATTTCCGTGAAGACGACCTACGCTACTACCCTTTCTGCCTCAGCCACACCTGCACCTTCACCTCATCCCCCACTGGTCCTGGCAACACCGCACCGCCGGGGGTCTGCTGCTACTTCACGAGCTTGACGCAGTACCTGCAATACCGCAAAGCGCTGTTCTTCTACGACCACCGCGCAGCGGAGGACATTCTCACAACGTCGGACGTCTCGCTAATCATGAGCATCTCGCGGCGCATAAACGGGCTGCAGGTGGAGGTGTGGAACGGGATGCGAAACACCCTCGTGCGCGAGGGGCTCATGCTGAAGTTTGGGCAGAACGAGGAGTTGCGGAGGTTGTTGCTTGATACGGGGGATAGGGAGTTGGTGTATGCGTCCGGGACGAGGGATTGGGGGGTTGGATTTGCGGTGAGTTTTTAGATTTCCTCTTGGGTGGCAGTGGTGGTGGGGCTGATATAGAGGGGGGGGATAGCCGACGGATGCGGGGAAGAGTAGGGATAGTTGGGGGTTGAATCTTTTGGGGCAGGCTTTGATGGGTGGGTTCTTCCTTATGGGGAGCTCGGTTGGGATGGGGCTTACGGGGTTGTAGACGTCCGGAGGAGGTTGAGAGAATACGCCGATGCTACGGGGACCTATCCGAAAGCGCGACTGGCGCCGATCGACATTAAGATGAATAGCTTGGTCGAGTTACAAGGGGGCAGTTGATGGTTAAGGGAGTGAGAGGGAATGAGCTAGGTAGCTAGGGGCATTATGATTATAATCTGGAGAAATTAGCTATCACAGGAAGAGGAGGGACCTTCTCATGACTTCTCACTCACCAACACGGCGACACATAGTTAGACACTTGGCCCCGCAACCGAGCGGGGATCATCGCGCTCATCTAATGAATTACGATACCACGATCCCCAAATTTTGTCTATAATAAGCGTATTCCCAATCAAATTGAACCAAAGAACGTCTATACTTGTTCACCATACCAAGAGTAGGTCACCCACGTTGGCAATATGGTATCACACCGCCTTCTTTCTCCACCTCCCAACAACTCTCCCAACTCCCCCCAAAACAACCCTAGCAAACCAAGGCGTAGCCCAAAGACTTACCGCAATCCTAACGGGCAGCAAAGCCTTTACAACAGCCCAAGCTGTAGCCACCCTATCTCCCCCCAACAATTAGCCCCACCCACCCTCATCCCCCAACCGAAAGGACAACTCACTCAAACAACAGTCTAGCCCCCTCGTCCCCTTTAAACCTCTGCCACCCCTTCCTCCGGACCTATTATATCATACCCCCACATATCATCAGCCCACGAATCACCAAGAAAGAAAGGAAGCAAGAAATAAAGAAACCGAAAACATAATAAATTATTGCCATACATATTTACCAAACATGTCCACTCCCGCCACCACCCACTCCCCCGGCAATCCCGGCGGTGTCCAGCGCGTCTTGTGGAAGAACAGGAATAGCCCCGCGAGCGGCACGATCGCCGTGAGCTCGTGCAGGATTACGAACGAGGTTATGTGGGAGAAGGGGCGGTCGCGGAAGCGGGCGGCGTATTTCTTGAGGGCTTTTGGGAGGCCGCGGGGGGTGGCCCCCGCTGGGGTTGTGGAGTGGAGGCGGGGACGGAATCTGAAGAGGGGTTTGGAGCGGGGGAAGCGGCGGGTTAGGTGGTGGAGAAGGGGTGAGAGGCGGGGCGGGGTTAGCGGCATTCGGGTTGGGTTGCGGATGGGTTGGTTGGTTGTTTTGGATTCTGGGGAATTATGCTACCCGTACTATAATTAAAACATTATCATACTCGGTATGAAAAGCTTTCGAAAGTTGTGGATGAGAAGCAGCCCTAACCCTGGTGGAACATCTGTCGTCACTCGGAGACCCAACCACTGGGGCAATGAATACTCGGTTGGTTTCTGAAAATTTTGCCTTTTGACTCGGTAATTACGAACTTGGTTATTCTTGACCTCTCACACACACACACACACACTCTCTCTCTCTGGCAGTAACACAGCTATGATACCGCCCGATATGTCCATCCCGAATTTACGATATCACCATGACATGCCAATATCGTAGGTAGATAGATAGATAGACAAATGCCCCAGAGTGATAAGAAACCATAGTCCACAATATCTCCCCTTCCTTCCTCCCTCCCCTCCCCTCCTTCAAACCCCCACCCAAAACTCCTGTCGCGGCAAATCCTACCATATCATACGCGTTCTCTGGTATGATAACAATATGCTACGGCCATCTGGACCACCCGCTTTCAAAGCTTTTGAAGGAGACCCGCGATTGCAGGACAAGGGATGGCTATCTCCGGGGAAGAATAAAGAAGGGGGAGAGAGCTGCTGCGGAGGTGGGGGGGAAGGTGGTGATTTCTACTACCGTATAGTTGGTAGCTTTTCTTGAAATAGTGACTATTATATTATAGGAAGCTCGAATGGATGGGCGGGTCGGGTTGGTCTCCTGGAGCTGGACCTTTAGAACTTCAATAACCCACCTGCCACCCCAAGGAATTTATCTCCCGATCCAACTATATAGCGATACAATACTGTAGCACATTCTATCAGGAACTAAACGCCCCTCACCTCCTCCGAGAACCCCCCTCCACCCCCCCCCCCCCAAATAAGTTCTCGGTCTCTGTCTAGCCTGCTGCTCATATCACGCCCAACAACTTGACTTTTATTCGCACACCGACATAACACACTTTCGTATATGCAAACATACATGATACCGCCCTGCCCGTCCAGGGCTGTACCTACCGCCAAACAAACCCACATCCCCATATAGACAAGCACGGCTCCCTCCGAGACGCCAACATCCCTATATCTCCACTCCCCATATCGATATAGATGTCGGTTGCCTCTACTAGTAGAACGTACACAATCAGCTGGTAGGCGGGAACCTATGATACCAATAGTTTTACCTAAATTCCATTGTAGATCTCTCTTATTTCTCCTAGGGGGTTCGGGTGAGAGTGGCATGGCGTTGGGATTGCCTAGGGTGTTAATTTTTGTATGATATCTTGGTGGGTGGAGGGTGGGAAAATGAGTGGTATCATACCATAGGTTTGGAGCGATGTGGGGTGTGGGAAACTCGGGCGGCAAGAAAACGGGTCACAATTGAATAATTTTGTTGGTTTGAGCCTACCAATGAGAGAGAAATCGGAACTACAAGTACTATCCGATTTTACGGACACGGCACATTCCACATGGCTCCCAAACGATCAACCTCTGAATTGAACTGCAATCGCGCGTTACTATACCACCGGACCGCTGGAAGGGGCCATTGATAGCTTCAACACATCATCACCTCATAACCCATCATTGAATAGCCAAAACCGCACGTAAAAGAGGAGAGAATACCACACTACCTTTCCCCCACCAGACCAGCATCCATCTAATCCCCAAGTGCGACACGAAAAAAATAGAACCCCCCCCAAAATAATATACATTGCAAGTGTTTTCTTTTTCTTTTTCTGTACAGGAAAGTTTCTGAGATTACTTTTGCGGAGTGGTGAGTACCGATTCCGCGCCGGGTGTGAGTGCCTATAGACCATTAGCCACTCCTCATACATCCATGCAACATCAAGGGATACACACATCAGTAGCTATCTGGGTCATCTATTTCGCCCAACCAATCAGTTCAATCCCCAACAAAGACAAGCAGAAAGGAAGGAAGGAAGGTGAAAAAGCAAACCTTCATCTCCTTCTCCATCTCGGCAACCTGTTGCTCATCCGTAATCGCCACAGCAAAGGGCACTCCAAGCACCAGCGCACTGGTGGAAAGAATCCAGAGCGTCTTCCCACCGAGCGTAAATCCCTTGCTGAAGAAGTTGTAAGTCCTTGAGAAGCCATTGGAAATGTAGGTCCTCTGCTTCAACGGTATCATGTCCTTGAGCGCTACGATCCGTTCGTAAAAGGACTCCTCAAGGTCGACGTCATCGTCCTCGTCCTCCTCTGAGATCTCGCTATCGGTGTCGGTGTAGTCCTCGTCGTCGGAATGGGCAGGTTGGGAGTGGACGAAGTGCTCATCCTCTACTTCACGGAGTTCGACCATTTTCGCAGATTGTTGCTGTTGTTGTTATCGGATAGGAATTGGGGGGTTGTTTTTCGTGGAGGATGAGGTTGAGGTGGTTGGTGGTTGGTGGGGAAGCGATGATGATGACGTTAGGTGAAGGGAAATTTTTAAGCCCGGGCAAAACTATTTAAGCTCTCTTGGGAAATGCCAAGATCCTCTAAGAGAGTGACAGATGAGTGATTGTTGGTGACGAAATATTGTGATTCATGCCCCCACGCCAGTGGTCATATGGGAATTTATTTGCGAACCCCCATAATGACCCTAATTACAGTATCGTGGTCCTAAAACCTCTAATTCATAGGGAAAGAGGAAAAGTATATATTATTAATAATTTTTATTATAAGAAGAAAAACACAAGAACTCCGTTTATTCCAGGGAGGCAAAAACGGGGAGCTCACGTGGTCAGACACATTATGGTGAGGGTTTCTCATAATATTATAAGGTTGGCTTGCATGGTCCCGTTACCAGTATACTTCATTACCACCATCATTGGCCTCACCCTCATCTCACCATGCATCGTCATTCCCAACAGCCAGCCGGACTTTGCCGTTTTGTGGCGTATGGCTACCCGTTGTCGGGCTTACACCTTTGGGGTCTGCAGAGGTATCTGTCCGGATAGGGTGTCCAGGTATTCATCCAGTCGACGATTTCATTCAACCACTTGTAGTTGTTCTCACTCTTTTGGACACTGCAAATTTGTTAGCACACCGATAACTAGGTAAGGCAAGATATCGCCAAAAAACATACACATGTCCCTCGTCCAAGAACGTTACAAATCTACTAGGTATTCCCTTAACTTGGAGAACGTTGAAAGCAGCAAGGCCTTCAGACACAGGAATACGATAGTCGAGATCATTGTGAATAATCAATTGCGGTGTCGCCCATTTATCCGCAAAGCGTGCCGGATTATACTTATCGAAGCTCCCTTTCGCTTCCCACAAGGTTCCGTTGAACTACCTCCGGTCAGTATCGTTTACAATACAGTAGTTGCAGAGATAGCAGGTCCTTACCTCATGGTGGGTGAACCACAGCTCTTCGGAACCGTACATTCCAGGAGTTGAAAAAATTCCGTCATGACAGATCAAAGCTTTGAATTTCCGACCAAAGTCGTGACCTTGGATCCAGTTTGTCATATACCCACCGTAACTAGCACCGCCGGCGATTGCACGGCTCGCATCGATAAAGAGGAAATTTTTTATAGCGTAGTCATAACCTTTCATAAAGTCGATGTAAGGAGATCCACCTATAATTTCAAATCAGTAATTTACTCTTGTTAGCAGTGGAGGGTTGTCTTACCCCAGTTGTTCTTGATTGCATCTGTAAAATCTTGGCCATACCCAACGCTTCCGGTGGGATTAATCGCAACAACCACATATCCGTGTTCAGCGAAAATCTTGGGATTCCATTTGATATTCCAGTAATCCTTCCAGGAACTTTGCGGGCCTCCATGAATGATAAGTGCAAGAGGGTATTTCTCTCGGGGCTTGAAGTTACTCGGTTTAACCAACCAACTATGCACCTATAATTCCATTAGCATAACTTATCTCCGAAAATAATACATCCAGAAAATTGAAACCTGTTTGTTATTATCCCCTTCAAACCAAAAATCTTCTACATTGGCATGCTCGAGCTCCCCTATTGGCTTCGGTATTGACTCAGGACCAAGGATGAGCTTCGTCTCATTCTTTATCAGGTCTAGAATAGTGTAAAACGGCGGGTGGGCCATGCTGGAAGAAGTCAATAGTAGCCTCTGATCAGGTAATGTGTGTACGGCCGAGATTGAGCCATGTTCACGTCCAGTCCAAGGAATCGGCTCCTCTACCTCCTCAATTTGCCAGAGCCTAGTGCGTCCGAGTACTTCTGTGAGAGCCATAACTTGTGAGCCACCCACAGCAACAAGAGCACCTGGAGAAAACTCCCAGTCCTCTTGTATAGCGACCGGCTTGGTCTCATTGCCTTCTACAGTTGCTGGCACGGCATATTTCATAATCCTCCATCTGTCCGCCTCGTAGCCATTCTCGAACTGTTGCAAGTAATATATAGTAGGGTTTGATCCATCTTCCCCCCCATTCAGAAATACTGGTGAAGATGATGCCCCAAGACGACAGGATCCCTCCGCTGGAGCATTGATGGGGTACAGCACCTGGAGCTCTGACGGTAGAGGGAAAGCAGGGCTGAGTTCGGTTCATCTTGTACTCTTTCTGTCGTTGGCGGTGAACCGTGATGAAGAGGAATGGGTTATGTCATCCTCGAGAATCCAGGAGCAGGAGCGAATACTGGCACTTTGGGGTCCAGAGGAAATAGTGGGCAGATTAACGGTTATCGGCTCTTTAGATATCAAGGGGAGTAGTCTCTCTCAACAGGATACTCTGGGCTACTCCAAAACCACTCTTAGGAAACCTAGCACCCACTACCGGGGATAATTGAGAATGACGCTGGGGCGTTCGGAATTTCCCCTTTGTGTTAAAGGGAGAAAGCACAACGAAGACATTCTCCCTCATCTGAGCCCAATAAACAGAAAAATATATGATACTTGTACCAGATCTTACCAGGAGAAGCAACTCCAACGTCTTGGCAGTATGATACAGTACTTGTACCTCACCTTTGAACTAAAACACCCCAATAAACCCAATCACTCCCCAACAATTCTCGACCTTATCCAAACTCACGATACCCCCCCCCACCTAATCCATAAACTCTCAAAAGAGCAAACTAAACGCTTAACTTAAATGCGGACACCCCTCTCCCTCAGCCCGGTAACCTACGGTATTCCTGCCATCCCACCCACCGTGTCACCCCATCTCACTCGCAAACCTAGAACCTAAAATGTTGAAACATACTTCTCGCACTACTGCAGTGTTACTCCTACTACTGATACTTTCTCCTTGCATTAAACCTGATGGAGCATCTAGACCTCCTGGACTATTGAAGATACCTCCTTGCCTTTCTCACACACCACATTTCTCTATTATTGTTATTGCTCGCTCAAGCTATTTGACTTGCTCCAGAACAGTAGATAGTCAGGGTCTTTACCACTTCCCTTTGAAAGTGTTAAGCGTTCAAGTTACTCAATCAATCAATCACTTCCTCAGATCTTGTATCGTCGTTCTATCCCATATTCTCGCAACATAAAAGTTATGTATGTATGATATACGCACCTCTAAGAACTCCCCAATAGACCATAGCCGTTGCACACCGTCAGCCCCCGGCCCCGCAGTATCACATTTGTATGATAACAAAAACGTTAAAATTCCCACAATGCTTAACTATCATCTGTGTCCGGTGAAGTAAACACATCCCACACATCCAAGCCACCTCAACACACCGGACGCTAGCGCAGTGCACCTTCCGGGGGCCCCGGTGTACGGCGCGGTGTGCGGGATAAGACCGAGCAATGGACGATATGCTATGGTATGCTGAGGGTGGAGGGCGTATATACAATGGTGTGCGGCAGTCACAGGGTTATTCCCCCCCCAAAAAAGTGGTGGTGTATCACGACTTGGGCCGGACCCGGTGGGTAACCATGGGTCGGGTTTTGAGTAAGTTACACGCTATTGTGTAGAGTAGGATTGTCATCGGAGTTTTATCGCTGGGAAACTTAGAGGTGCCTGATGCGTTACCGTGTGCTTTTGGCTGGTAACTTGTATGATAATACCAAACGGTGCCTTAATAGATGAGTCGGGGTGCCCGGATCTATAGCGCAGGTGTTGGGGTGAACGCAGATCAGATATTCACCAAAGCCTCAAATGCCAAGTCGCACCTCAGCAAGATCTCATTAACTAATAATATCATACCAGTACTACCAGTACTACAACCGCATAATTGTACAAGTGTAATCGTCATCTGGAGAAACACCACCCTCTCCACCCAGACAACCCATCACCATGGAAGTATAAAAAGGTTCCCATCCCCCTAACCCTCGGCAGATGTCAACCAGCGTGAACGACCCCTTACGCTTCCAACAGTTTCCACAGGAATTCTGGATCCATATACCCGTGGTGAATAATATTAACCAAGTAATACGTCTCCGCAGTCTCCATCAACAACTTCGACGACGCAGATGTGGGCGGGTACACCCTCGCCCACTCTTTCCAGATACTAAAAGCTTCTTCCTGGTTGCGCAAGCTTGTCAATTTCCGCAGAAAATTCAGACAACTCGTGGGAGTTTCACCAACCTTCCAAGCTTTGAAGGAAACTTCTTCGATTATGGTTGGTGTTATAATTCTGTATGAATGATAGAGAAGGGATTTGGCGGTTAGCCGGGCATGCTATTGAGAGTAACTATGAAGGGTGGGGGAACGCTTTGTACTCCTTTCCCGGGAAGACACCCCACGTAACTGCGTGCATGGCGCTGCCGCCGGGGGGCACGCTTGCAACATAGTCTCCCTGAACGGGACCGTTAGTAGAGTACTGACGAATAAATCACTCGGCCCCGAGGGAGGAGTGGCTTACAGCCTTGTTTGCAGCATAGTAGGAGACATCCTCAACTCCCTCTAGCCTTGCCTTCAATACTTCCCAATCCTCTGTCGAGCAGAAAAACTCAACAAAGGCCTTTTGGAATACAAAACCCCCCTTCGGCCCCCAGCCAAAGGTTTCATCAGTGCTATTAACACCGTTGATCGCTGGCTGGGATGCCACAGTCCAGAATCCCTTCTGGTTCAATTTAGCCAAATGGTCCGCAATGACCTTACTCTCCACACTCAGACCTTGCTCACTCCAGGGAATAGCCTCTAGTTCACCCTTGATATGCTGGACAAAGATGTCGGAGACGTCCTGCTTAGTAACCGGGTATGACCAAAGTTTGATTGCCTGGGCTTGCGACAAGTGAAGCGACGGCCCATAACCATCGATTTCACCAAAGGCCGGAGACCTCGCATCGCCAAAACGGCCGTTCGGATAGTCGTCCCAAGTCGCCTCTCTCCCCAAAGCACCCTCACCTTCGGAGATTGCCAACGCTACCTCCGGCGGGCGAGACCGCTCGGGTGGTTTCAGAAAGCCAGCTTCGAGTGCATTTGCGAGCCTTGGCGATTGTAGAGAACTGGAGTTATCAACAATCACACGATTATGAGGATCTGAGGTTACGGAAGAAGTTCTCCTATCCCTTCTCAGAGCCGCTCCGTTCATAGCCGGGCCCTCAATTTCCTCGAGGGCGGACTCATGGAGCGGTGGGATAAGGTTGGTTCGCTCAACAATAAAGGATACAGCTTTCTCAAGATTCAATGTGTAGAAGTGGAACCCTCTTGGGCCGCTCAGGTTCGCAGCCTTAATCTTCTCGATGACTTCCGAGACTATATCAATTCCCACCCGCTTGACCGCTTCATCATCTCCTTTGACATCGTCCAACCTTCGTAGAATATATGCGGGTAAGGAAGCTCCGCTAAGCTTGGTAATCCGCTTCAGCATCGAATAACTCTGTATGGGCATTAATCCCGGAACCACCGGAAGTTCGGAAAGCACCCCCGAAGGTTCCTCCCTTAGCAGCTTCTCAAACCAGATATACTTGTCCGCATCGTAGAACAATTGAGTCATTATGAAGTCTGCGCCAGCCTTAACCTTCTCAACCAAGAACGGTAGATCAAACAACGGATCCTGTTTCTCAGGGCTAGCTCCCTCAACATGACCCTCGGGGTAAGCAGCCACCCCTATGCAGAAATAATCACCGTACTTCTCCCGTATGTATCTGACCAAATCAATGGCGTACCCGAACTCCTTCCCGGTGCCGTTGGAAGTCCCGTCACACGGAGTGTTATGATAATCATCGCTTCTTGGTGGATCACCCCGCAAAGCAAGAATGTTGCGGATCCCAATCTCCTTTGCCGTTTCCAATGTTTCGTCCAGAACGGTTTGTGACGTGTTCGTGCATGTCAGATGTAGCACTGTGGTGAGGCCGAGCTGGCGTTGACAGATCTCGGCAAGCTGAAGGGATTTGGTGGCGGTTGAGCCTCCAGCTCCCCAGGTAACGTTAACGAATAGAGGCCGGAGAGCACGAGCCATACGCTCCAGACGGGCTTGTAGATTTTGAAACCCCTGTGAAGATTCAGGTCAGCCGCTCTTTGCCCTCTCTCTCCGGCGAGTCATGTCCGCGGAGTCACCATTGAAGTCTTTGGCGGAAAAAACTCAAGACTATGATACGGCTCACCCGGTGGGAGGGCAGCAATCTTGTTCACAACTTTGTCCATTGTTCCGTTGTTTGTTTGTTGTCAATTATGATACCTCGAAAGGCGAAGTGAAGGCTTGCTGTGGAGAGAGGAAGGGCGAGGCGTGGGATACCGGGTATCTTGCGTCGGTATCCCTAAAACGAAAGGTTCCGAGGCGTTCTTGGGGCTGCAGAGAAAGGGGTTTGAGGGACCTTGGCCGTTGGTAAGTTATCATATCAATGTCGGATGACGTTCGACGGCCCAGGCCCTCAAAGAACGCAGATCATTGGGAACACCTAACCCTGGCGAATAAGAATTCTTCCGTCAAAAGATCTCCTACACTTTTACCTAAGTCCCAATATCATTAACGGGGGAGATGCAGATTGAACGGGAAAGGACCATGATGGGGTGACGATACAGTGCTCGAGTGCCGTATCGTACATGTCGAGAAAGCGAGCACAACCAACGTGGTTCGGCTACAGCAGGACAAGGACGGTGGTAAACCAGCAAAAGCACTATGCTACCAAAACAGTTTGCGAGTGCTGCATACAATAACATTGACCCACGGAGCTTCTATCACTAGACTACAAAAGCTTTATTCTACAAAGTCCCGCTAGACCACCCAAGTTCTCTTCGTAAATGCCACGCCTACAATAATTTAACGTGTACGGCCTAGACATAAACGAAAAAAAAAAAGGAAGCAAAGAGCACATAAGACTCTGCTATTGAGGACAAAAATTCCCTAGCCCACCGAAGCAGACTAGGAGCAGTCAATATAGTTGTAGTTTTCAACTAGCAAAAATCGAAGCTCAGACGAATCTTCACTGCTATCGATCTTGCCCTTGCACCGGGATGGAGAGGAAAGAAGGGGGTGGGGAGAGCTGGCCTTTTATACTGTAGGGTGTCTGAGTCGGCCAAATTTTCGTCGGCCAATCACAGGACACTTGGCAATGACAATTAGGGCTACTGCCCTTTGAGGCTTGGCAGTCATGGATTACACGTTACCCGGCTATCGCCTGTGGTTGCCCACCACGGATTTCGAGAACGGGAAAGGGGAAGAAACAGGGCGTCAATGATCGGTGATTCCTTGTCACGAGAGTCATAATCTTGTTACTCACGTGATGCGAAATCCGCAGAGAGAGAATATCTTAGAACATTGCGATCCCTCGGTCTATCGCTGGATCCCGCACACTCTTTGTGCAAAGGACGGAGATTTTTTGGTATCATACGAAAATCTAACTGTATCATATATATATAGGAAAGTCCATAAACCCCGACCGTGATCCGTTGGACGGGGTCTGTCATGATACCAGCGATTTTATACGCTATTTTGCCACATACCCTTTGCACCACCCAGGTCGGCCACGCTCTTCGGGTTCTTCAAGGCGTATGATATCATACGAAGGGATCAAGCAGTGATTGTTGGAATTATACCTGGACTTCAGAGAGTGAACAGGCAGCTACTGAAGCCAGAGTCTCCTTTAAAGACAAACTTTCACCAAGCGGCAGAGACACGGCATCATTCCATCTCTGATTGAATGATACCGGCCTCGCCCAGCACATGCGCGCTTAACACCGGCACAGTATCGACAAAACCTACCCCCATACACACCACACCGTGCTGTGAGCCCTACGCCATTCTTATAAATTCCTTTGTTTTACTACCAACTCGGGGGGGGAGGGAGGGGTAGGGAGAATGTCTAAGCACGAGCAAGGCGAGAAGACAGATACACGTTGGATATCCGCTAACCATACGGTGCCCCACCGTAGAAGTTGACTACAATGCGGTTATCAGGTGGCCTTAATCTGCTCACACATCCACCGGCATGATCAACACCTATTGTAACGGTTCGGGCCGAATAATCGACTTCACAACGTGAACCTTCTGTCGTGGGTCACCAATGCCTATAGTTTATTAACGAATAACAACGCTCGAGCAACTCTCACTTCAACCATAGCGACGAACTCAATCAAACAACCCTTTCATACATGTGCCGTAGAGAAAAAGGTTATCAAACCATTCCACCACATGAGCCTATTAAAAGATACATTGAAACCTCCTTAGGGACGAAACGAACCAAGGAACTAAGTTACTGCCTCTGCGGCCCAACCCCCGGATTGCTAACCGCTCCAGCCTTCCTTCTGATTGCATCAATTTGCTCCTGAACATTGACATTCTGCAACTGCTGCATTCTAGCAGCCTCCTTCGTTTCCGCGGACCCATCCCAACCGCCAGTTGCTACTCTCTTTCTACGTTCTAATTCTTCCGCAGACACAGGTCTTCCAGAGTTTGAATCGAATAGATCGTCTCGTTGAGATGCAAGACGCTTCAGGTTCATAACGGTGTCGTTGGTAGATAGATTAGTGGTTGCCTGCTTAGAATCTGCACGAGCGCGCTGCTCCTTCCAGCGCGGATCAAGGAGCTCGACTATCGAAGTAGGTGTCAGTCATGCATATTACTGTAAAGGTACTGAGTAACATACTTCTCATGTGCTCTTCCATCTCATCCAATGCAATACTCTGCTTACAGTTCGGGCAAATGCCCATCGAGCCTTGCTGTCTCTTTGCCAGAGCCCGAGGTACATAGTCACTCCTAATCTTCATTTGGCCTTGACCGGGCCCGGCCTTTGCCGCCTCCTGGGCTTGCCGTTTCCTCGACTGCTCCTTTTGCCTTTCATCCTCGTCGTCGTCTGAAGCCTCCATTTCCATATCCATTGCGCCATTTTCTTCCTGCTGCCGCATATGCATTTGCCATGGGGTTTCAACGGGTTCCGGGTCAGAAGTGGGCATAGCCTCCTCGATACGAAGCGTGGTCGGATGAAGCGACATCATTGCTTTCTGTTCGAGTGAAGCATGCTGCAGGTCCGAGAGAGATGTTGGAGGGGGCAGTTCCGCTTGGTCGTCGGCATCAGTGAAAAGGACTGTTTCGACAACAACGAAATCATGCCAATCAATTTGGGCATAAGCCAATCTCTCCTGGTCCTCTTGCTCCTCCTTCTTCTCCCTCTCTTTCTCCTTCCATCGGGTCCACTCGGCTCTTCCTCTAGAACGGTCCAATAAATCAAACCTATTCCTCACATTCTTTTCTAGTTCTTCAACACTGACCCCCCCGCCTGGCGATAGTAAGTCGGTATATTGATCCACCAATCTGGAGAAGTACTGGTAAAAGGAATGGTTGGGGCGCAAGAAATCAAACTGGAAGTTTCGAGCTTCACGTTGAGAGAGTGTTGTGAGAAAGGAACGTCCGTTTTTTGCGACAAACAAGGCGGTGAGCCGTAAAATGTCAAGGTCTTGCGCAGAGATATTTGGCATTCTCGCTGAAAATCGGAACTCCGGGGGTTCCTTTGGGCCTTTGGGCTTCTCAGCCTCTGCTGGCACATTATCGGCCGGTCCAGCCCGCCCGGCGGCCAGCGCAGTTCCACGGCCAGCTCGGATTTCTTCAAGCCGCCATATATAGAATTGGTAATAGGGATCCGCCGAGTTCAAAAACGAAAATTTGGGGTTATGCTTCTCCTTTTCGCGGATTCGCTCTGTAATTTTGTTAGCAATAAGTACAAGGGGATATTCTCGCGACGCGTTTACAATTCCCCCCGGTATGTTCCTCAACCTTACCAGGAATCAGCCTGAGGAAATCAGAGAAGGGAGGGAGAGAATCAAAACTTACGTTCAAACACTTGTCCATTACGCGCTACATAGCCCGCAGTTTTTTCGACGATGGCTGCGCGCATATTAGCTTCCAGAGCAGATAGGGGGAAACAGGATCGAAACAAAACATACCACGGAGATCTTTGGGAGGAAGAACTACTCCCTCCGGAGGTTTATTCACCTGATCAAGAGGTACGAACGTATCCTGCGTGGGAGTTGGGGTTCCGGGGGACATTCTCGATGATGGTGTTGGCGACAAACTGATGTTTCTAGATGCAAGCGCCGAGGTGTAATAATTGTGATGCCACGAATCTGGGAGAAATAGGTTACCCTACCTTGTCCCACCATAGAAATGCAGTTACCCTGCGATGAAGGGCCAGTATTCAACCAGCAGCAACCGCAAGCTCCTACAACACAACCCCAGCCAAAATCTTAACCTTTAAACGAAACACCTCACCAATATCTAAAAGCATGAGTGTATAACCCTTCAAACCTTCTAACACCCCGCACATTTTGCTAATGGCTATATAGTCTTTCATCCCTATAAACCCCCGGCCGATGCTTCAATCGCTGTACGTCGCTCGAGCCCCAGCCCTCTCTATTTGCTGGTACTGATTGAGCAAATAGGGTAAACCAGAGCGTCACCGTTCGTCTAAAGTGGGGACAGACTGAATATAAGGGAACGCTAGTTAGCGCTGATTCGTATATGAATATCCAACTTTCCGGCACAGAAGAGTTTGTGGATGGCAAGAGCACGGGCAGCTTGGGGCAAGTTCTCATCAGGTATGCGTTTTTTTAAGGTCTAGTCCTCGTTTTTCCCTGCACAAATACTGATTCACGATTTCTCGTATTAAGGTGCAACAACGTCCTGTGGATATCTGGCAATGGAGGTTCAGGGGGTACAGATGTCAAGATGGACGGTTAGAAAAAGTGGTATCGAGGGATCTCATAACAAAAATAATACAGGCGTTCGAAACGCGCTGAGGCGAGAACAGTTATTGCACCGCCTATAACGAATCCTAGTCGGTGGGGATCTATGTTTTAGGGGTTTAATACCACGATAACCATTGATATTTTCTTGTCCAAATCTTATTCCGCAAGTATGCCTTAAAACTGAGACACTCTTATGACTACAATTATGTATAAGGGCCGTTTTCCAGTCACCACAGTACCGTATTCTGATATTCCTGCATGTTTTCGAGGCCTCAAGCTGGGAAATTCTCCCTTCTTTGCTCTCGTTCCCATAGCCCATCGATTAGCTTATTTCTGAGGTTAACCATGGACCTGTTCTTATGATATTATACAAAAAGCCAAAGCACCGTGTTGCCAGGGTAAAGGGCTTTATAAAAGAACGGGAATGTCATGTACGAGTATGATACCAACACTCTATGATGACAATTGCCTACTATCGCTACTTCTGACGGCAACTACTGATATCCAAGCCACCCTTCTTTCAGCTACAAATGCTCTATCCCCCCTATTCTATCAACGTTTCGCCATTCAAGGGGTTTATTTCCACTTCGAGTGAATATTTTTACAGTGCATCGGTCAAAAGCTTATTGAGCCTAGACATCTTGGCAGAGACACTGAGGTCAATAGTCCGCTCACCAATCTCTACAACCAAGCCCCCGCGGATTTCAGGGTTAACCTTTAAAGGAGATTGGAGTCAGAAAGAGCAGAGTATCCTGTATTGCGAACAAAGAACATACCTTATTCACGACTTCAAGTGTTTTACCGGCTCCGACGTACTGTGACTTAGAGATGGCAGTCTCAAGGCGACTAATAGTCTTTGGATCGAGTCGCTACGCAAACAGCATGTTAACCCAAGCTACCACCATATAAAATAAAAGTGCTTGTTTCCTCGACCACCCCCACTATCGCAACCCAACCTTCCAATAGCAACCAAGGGGCATTACCGAAGCAGAAGTAATGACAGCCTCAACCACTCCCTTGTGCGCACTCATAAGCGTAGAGTATTTGTCAATAACTCCACGTAGCAGGCCGAGTCTGTTGTTCTCAGCTAGCACCTCAAGAAGATTCTTGACCGTTTTGTCCGAAGCGATGGGCCTGGCGATTTCGGCAATGATCTGGGATTTATCACCGGCATTGAGGGTAGGAGAGCTGATGATAATCTCCAATTTAGGGTCCTTCTGGAGAATCCCCTTGAGTGTTTGGAGGGATTTCTCGGTAGAATCGAGGGATTTGGTTTTGGCAGACGCAGTGTACTGGACCCAAGAGTTAGCTGGGGTCGGTCATGAGAGTTTTCCGGGTCGTCGTGAGGGTAGAAAAATTGTTATAGACATAGACATGAGCATTTTGTGATTTACGAAAGGTGCAGAAATGGTTTAATCATAATTAGGTAGAGGGGTAGTAGGGGTACAAACTAAGGCAGAGGCATATGTTCCGTCAACACCAAACAACTGAACCGGAGGCCTTGTGGAGGTGGAGGCGGTAGCATACGCCCTCCCAACACGGGGCACAATTGCCCTGGCAATAGAGGCAGAGCGAATGGGAAACATAATGGTGAGCGGAGAGAGTGCGAGACAATGAGATGACGGCGCGGGGGTTGACGATGGAAGACGTTCGGAGTTGCGAAAAGGAATCGGGGCGCTTTTCCACCAATCATGGCCATGGGACAAGTCGCTCCATAGCCACATATACCACAGCCACATATACATGATAATATTATGAACCACTAGCCACAATCAGCACTCAATCCACGTGCCTGATTATGCGGCCGGGTAATATTCTGTCTATAGAGACAACTTTCCTCTACACAAAGTCGGGTCCACAATTCCACGGGCAGCTAATTCGAAAGGGGGGGAATTCATCCAGGACGACAGCTACGACTTTACGGCCGACAAAACTGACGAAACACACACTTCTATTACTACCTCTCTCGCTCTTCCAGCTCCACAGTTCTTGCACTATGAGGTACTCAAAAAAGGATGAAGATGCTGACCAGGCAATCTTCAAAGTTGACCGCACCTCTGTCTTCCAAGAAGGTATTCTTTGCGATCAGTATGTGCAGGTGTTATTAAGCTAATATCATACCACTGATACCTAAGCTCGGCTCTTCAATACATCCCCAATTTCTCCTCGGCGTTGTCGCATTCTCTTAACAAAGATTACATATCTCCTACATACCGGAGAGCGCTTCCCTACATCTGAAGCTACATCCCTCTTTTTTGGCATTACGAAGCTCTTCCAACACCGCGATGCAGCGCTCCGACAGATGGTTTATCTGGTTATCAAGGAGCTTGCAGATACAGCAGAAGATGTTATCATGGTTACATCTTCGGTCATGAAGGATGTTGCCGGTTCAGGGGGGAGGGGTGCGGGAGAGCAGGAGGTTTATAGGGCCAATGCTATCCGAGCATTGTGTAGGATTATCGACGTAAGTTTTTACCACCTTTTTACCCAGAGCGCTGGCATGTCAAGAGATGCACGGACCTTGGCAACTCTATCTTCCATCCCTCCTAGAGAAGTGGCAATACTCCAATCTCCCCAGATGTGATTTTTTCTTCGGAAGACAAATGCTGTTGTTGGTTTCATATGCACAATTAGCTAACCCTACACGCAGGGCACAACTGTCCAAGCCATTGAACGACTCCTAAAAACTGCCATTGTGGATAAGACGCCTTCTGTATCATCCGCGGCACTTGTATCGTCCTATCACCTACTCCCAACTGCACGCGATGTCGTCCGAAGGTGGGCAAACGAAACTCAAGAAGCTGTTCTTTCAGGTTCCAAATCACCTGCCTTCTCGTTAGGATTTGGATCATCCTCTTCAACGCCCCAAGGATCTGGAATGACCCAATACCATGCGATAGGTCTCTTGTACCAAATGCGTGCTCACGACCGAATGGCTTTGGTCAAAATGGTACAGCAATTTTCTTCGGGAAATGTTAAGAACCCTGCTGCGGTTATTATGTTGGTGCGGCTGGCCGCCAAGCTTGCTGATGAAGACCCTGGGCTACGGAAACCAATGTATACATTGCTAGATGGCTGGCTAAGGCATAAGGCCGAAATGGTCAATTTTGAGGCAGCAAAGGCTATTTGTGAACTAAGGGACGTGACAGATGCTGAAGTTGCTCCGGCTATACACGGTGAGATAACGAATTACTTTTCCTCCTATCATTGAGTCCAACACTAATGATTTTCAAAATTAGCCTTGCAACTTTACTTGACCTCACCTCGTGCGGTTGCTAAATTTACTGCCATTCGGATTCTGCATAACTTTGCATCCATCAGGCCCGCAGCAGTTAACGTTTGCAACATTGACATCGAAACATTAATCTCCAATACTAACCGTTCGATTGCAACCTTTGCTATCACAACTCTGCTCAAGACAGGGAACGAAGGCTCCGTGGACAGGCTGATGGGGAAGACTAGTGCCATCATGGCTGATATCACAGACGAGTTCAAAATCACAATTGTTGAAGCTATCCGTACTTTATGTTTAAAGTTCCCGAGCAAACAGGCTGGCATGCTAAGCTTCCTTAGCGGTATCTTGAGGGATGAGGGCGGTTACGAATTCAAGAGAGCCGTGGTAGAAAGCATGTTTGACTTGATCAAGTTCGTCCCTGAGAGTAGGGAAGAAGGTTAGTAGTGCAAATCCCTCCCCCCCCCAACGCCCTCAACGCCGCTTACAATATCGATAGCTCTCGCCCATCTTTGCGAATTCATTGAAGATTGTGAATTCACCAAACTTTCTGTTCGCATTCTTCATCTCCTTGGCACTGAGGGACCAAAAACATCCCAGCCTACCAAGTATATCCGCTACATATATAACCGGGTTGTTCTTGAAAACGCTGTTGTTCGCGCAGCAGCTGTCACAGCCTTGGCCAAATTTGGCGTCGCAAGCAAAGAAGGGAAGGTCGACACTGAAGTCAAGAAGAGTGTTGTTGTGCTTTTGACACGATGTCTTGATGATCCCGATGATGAGGTCAGAGATAGGGCTGCTCTGAATCTGAGACTTATCCAGGAGGAGGAGGGCGAGGTCGCTGAGAAATTCATCAAGAACGAGTCAACCTTTTCCCTGCCAATTTTCGAGCATCAGTTGGTTATGTATGTCACAGGTGATCAGTCAACATTCGGCACGCCGTTCGATATTTCCAGTATCCCAATTGTTACTCGTGCGGAGGCAGACGCAGAGGATCGGTCCCTCAAACTCCGTTCCACCACTATGCCAACTCTCAGGGCACCGACCACCTTGGGTGTACCCAGGCCTTCGGCTACTCCGTCGGCATCAGAGGCGGCCACATCTGCCGCCGCTGCTGCTCAGCAACACGCCCAGCAGTTGGCTACTGTTCCTGAATTGAAGCCTTACGGACCACTCCTAAAGTCTAGCCGCGAAGTGGAGTTGACAGAGGCAGAGACCGAATATGTGGTTACTGCGATCAAACACATTTTTAAAGACCACCTTGTACTCCAATTCAATGTCAAGAATACCCTCATGGATATCATCCTGGAGGATGTGTCAATGGTTGCTACCCCCGCGGATCCTGAGGACGAGGAGCAAGCGCTTGGCTTGGAGGAAGACTTCATCATTCCTGTGCCCAAGTTGGCAACTGAGGAAGTCGGAACAATCTACGTCTCTTTCAAGCGAACCGGCGAGGAGTCCAATTACGCTATTACAACCTTCGCCAATGTCCTCAAATTCAGACTCAAAGAAATCGATCCCAGCACTGGTGAACCAGAAGATCAAGGCTTCGAGGATGAATACCAAGTGGAGGACTTGGAGCTTACCGGTGGTGATTATGTTGTTCCATCATTTGTAGGAAGCTTTGGGAACGTTTGGGAGCAAGTTGGCGCTGCAGGCTGTGAGGTTACAGAAACCTTCTCTCTCGGAACTGGCGTCAAGGGCATTCAAGGTATGCTTTCCATCCAACAACCCTCGCCTTTCTCCCCGAGAAATACTAACAAACATCAACAGAGGCCTGTGAAGCACTTTCCCAATCGCTTTCGCTCCAGCCATTAGAGGGCTCAGATGTAGTTGCGAATACGGCTACACATAACCTCAAGCTATTCGGCAAGACCATCTCCGGCGGGAGAGTAGTCGCCCAAGTCAAGATGGCGTACAGCAGCAAAACCGGTGTTGCGTTAAAGATTACCGCGAGAGCAGAGGAGGAAGGCGTGGCGGAGATGATTGTCGGTAGCGTTGCCTGAGGGGTTGCTGAATGGAAGACAAAAATGGAAGAAATAAAATGGGGTGTGGGGATGCAGAAATTTGATGATTCCTCATATAGTTGTCGTGATAGCATCATCTTGCGTTTCAACGTATGATAGATAATTCTTTCTGAGTTTTCACCAAGTTTATAAAATGGGTTCTCTTATTTGGCGACGCGGGACTCGTTACTACGTATTTGTAAAATATAGGTTTTGATTTGATAGAGACCGGTTCGATGACAATTAAAGTGATAGTGTTCACATAATATCACTCGCCCTTTGCACCAGCACAGTAAGAAAGCTACACTTTCCCTAGCACTCCCAGCAGCTGTTTCATTTGCAACGAAGAATATGGCACACAAGTAGGCGCCTATTTGCACAGCGAGGTGGGACGGAGGATAGTGCGGTACATGTACTAGCAGTACGGCATTTTCGGGGAAGATCATGACGTTAATACTACTATAGCCTTTCAAAGGAAGAGAGGGAAAAAAGAAAGAAACAAAGAAAGGAAAAGAAAAGAAAAAGAAAAAAAGAAAGAAAGAAACATAAGAAAAAACAACGAAAATCCGAACTTTCGGAATAATATTGTGGAATTATTTTCCCATTTTTTTACAAGAAATAATTCAAAAACTATACTCCATTTTTATAACAAAACGCCCCCCATAGGGGTGGGGGGAGGGCACAGTCCCGTATTGATGTCGCCTCCTGCCCCCGTTAGTCATTTTAGTCGTGCAGCTGTAGAGATGGCCGTCTACCCAACAATGAACCATAAATATAAGGAAATAGCTGGCCAGGTTAATGGGTTCAACCATCTTCGACAGTGGGCTTAGGAGGTGTGACGGTGGAAGTGGGCGCCGAAGATGATTGGGTAGAAGACGGAGCGGCCGACTTCTCGTTGGTGATTTCGGTGACCTTGCCTTCAATCGCCGCCTTCTTCCCGCCTTTCTTAGACTTCTTAACCTGCGCAACGGTTAGCCACAGGCCCGACAACTAAATAACCCGCCAACGGGCCCTACCTTATGCCATGCCCAAAGAGGTCTGAAGCTATCGAAGAAACCAACATCCTCGAACAAATTCGGGTACAGCCAAATACCAGGCGACAACACAACAGTAGTGACCAAGAATAAAATGAGCCTGAAGATGCTCATCAATATGAACAGCCCGATAAGCCCTAGCATGCCCATGGACAGATACCAGACCCCCAATCTAAGCATCGGCGGCCAAAGCGGGAACATGACGACGAGCAATAGAACGACGATAACGCCGATGGCCATGATGGTCTGCTTCCAGGTGCGCGGCTCATAGAACCACGTGTAGTATAGCTCGTCGCGCATCTCTTGTTGTTGCTCGATCTTGACGGTCCAGAGCCCCTTAATCCGCTTCGCGGGCTTGCCGTGCGAGTGGCCATGGCCGTGGCCGTCATCGGCTGCCGGGTCGATCTTGCTAACGCGCAGGGCTAGGAGGTTGCGTGGGAGGAGGGAGAATACATGAACGGCTGAGTTGTGGTCCACCACCGGGGGCAGAAGGGCGTTCTTCTTTCGAGCCTTTGTGTAGGCTTCTGACATCAGGGCTCGGAGGGCTCGCTTGACTATGGCATCACGTCGTTATGATCGTTAGTCATTTTCTCAACATAATATATCAAACTGCATGCAACGTGGTCCCAGCCCTCACGAGATTTCACCCTTCACGAGATTCCCCGTACTAATAACCACTCACCAGATGGAGAACGTATCCAATCCCGCGAAGGGAGCAATCTCGTGAGTGCAGTTACATTATCCCGGAAGAGGAAGAGTTGCAGGACGGAGGCGGGGAGGTGGGATTACCTTTGAACAAATCCTTCCTCTGCCCTTGCAAGATACAAGTCCTGCATTTGAGATCTTGCGAACGAAGGAACTCGGCCACCGCCAGCGCTTCCGGAGTAGCTGTTGGCGGAGTCTGAGCTACAGGAGCTGACATTCCTTTTTTCCTCTTTTTCCTTATATGTCTTTGTGAAGCGGTGTGTTTATGTATCGACGTAGCAGGGGGAGGGTGGACGTCGTTGCTGCAGGGAGGTTTGTCGCGATGAGAATGGAAGAGAGGGCAAGAATTGTGAACGTTCGGGAGTGCACGCTCCGGTCGTGGGACGCAGGAAGTGAGGACACCTCTCGATAATTTAGTTGTGGCGGCTAGTGGCGGTCGCAGGTTGGCGACGCCACAAGTTCAGGGGGAGTTTTTTGGAGAACCGGTGCTGGGGACAGGTTCCTGATGGGTGGGGCACATTGAGGTGAGTGTCTCGAGATCATGTTACGGGTATCATACCGGCATCATGGGTATCACACTCGTATAATATGCAGACTACAGGAGTCCTAAAAATCAATGCCCGCGCAATTATCTTCTTCGCAGGAACACAATAGTCTACAAGTAGTCTACTTGTACTGGAGAACACCTCAAAGCTTTTCTTGGCGCTTTCTCTTCGGGGTGTCGGGGGTCGTGGCTTTGAATCTCACCTTCGTCGAGCCAACACTTCGTCGGTCAAGACCAATAACCTGAAATGAGGAACCGAAGAGATGTGAAGACTCGTGGGAACAGAGAGTTGTGGAAATGTAGAAGAAGTTGGTTGGGAAAGCAATGATTTTCGTATGCATTCTTTTGTGCCTATGACCACAGTATTTATACCAATGGGAGGTATCTATATATTCTCGAGCACTGTACTGTACCGGTACTGTACAGTACGTTACGGTGATCCGAGTACCTACCAATCTCCTGCGTTCAACATATTTCCGTCACATTGAAGTAATATCTTCAAGAAAGCATAGGCAGGGGGGAATCCCTTCAACCTTTCAATTCAACGACCAACCATCAAACACCGGCCATTATATCGTTTAATACTAAAGCAATATCGGCTTTCAGCAAAATGCCTCGGTTCGTTCGGGTAGCCATGTTTCGCTTCCTTAAGGTCTACTCGAAGATCTAATGCTACAGAGATTTTACTAGCACGCCCGACGAAGTGCCTAAGTCGGAGTCCTGGGAAAATCCAACCAACGGGGCCTGTGTGCCCAATGCGTCACACGAGTCCCATATCTTCCGTCTTGAGGACAATTTTGTGAGGGTCACTCGTGTAAGAAATGAACTCAATCTTAGGAGGCTGTCTTTAGCATTGTCAACCTAGGGATATTAAGGGGAATATCGGGAGACTCAAAGGCAGTCCGAAAACTCTGAAGTGGCAGATTGGGGTTGTACTAGCGATTGTGAAGGGGGGGGCAGTGAGTACTTCAGTACTTCTTGATTACTTAGTCTACTCGCAGTTGGCGATTGCTAAACGGTATCTTTATAGCTGCTCGGATCCCTCGTCAAGGAGAAATTGTTAAAAAGTCCGGACCAAGCAGCACTTCCACAGCAGCTAGGCCAGCCGGAGGAGCCAGTCAGAGAGAGGCTCGTTTGGATGCATTCAAGGAGGTGAAGGGCACAGGTACTAAAAGGCCTAAGGGGGTGTGGATATGGATGAGAGCGGATGGATTTTTCTTTGTGCTTTCTTTATAGAGAGAATATTTCCAACCCCTAGAACCAGTATCTAATCCGCGTTCATATATTTTTTCCCTCTTCTCTCTTTCTTTTCCTTTCCGCCCCTTCCTAGAATGATTTTGCTGAGCTCCTCTTTTCTCCTTTCCGTGGAGGTATTTTTATTCAAGTGTGTACTGGTATCCGCTCAGGACGTCGGCACCATAGGTCTCAGTACATATATGTGATGTACTTTTAATACCCGACGACACATATAATTTACCGATAGTACCGTCACAAGTACGATACTAAGTTGCATCTTTTACCACGCCCTAAGTTTATCCTATAGTGGTTTAATCAATACTATATCAATGACATCAACTCGAATATAGAGCACGATACAAGTATACGGTAGATCAATATATGACTTTCTGAGCGCTGTTGGGAGAAGCTCCCCCCAATAGTGCTTTCGGAGGTTGCGTATAGTGGGAATACGAGGCATAGACTACTTGTATTCCACAATTTCTCACTCGAATCCAACTTTTAGTGCATGTGAAAACTTCCTCTTGGCAGTGACTCCAACCCCACCATCTATCCACACGACACCACCAACGCCCCCACTACCTTGACAGTTATCGCCGGAAAAACTCAAGTTTTATGAGTAGCCGCAAAGATAAAAAGTCCCCCGGGGGGAAGAAGCAAGCGGAGGAACAGCGAGAGAATATTCTGCAAGCTGTCGTATGTTGAGCCTTCTCGCTGCTTGTCTCGTTGCTAGGAGTTACTAACTCAGTAAACCGGTTAGGTGCTCGCAGATTCCTTTCAAAAACGGTTTCGGCCGTTTACACTTGAGACTCCTAGGGTAGGATGTTCTGCCCTGACATTTTGTCTACGGGTAGTGGGCCAAAATTTTGATTTTTGTCCGGGTTTATAATAGTGCCTTCTCCCCTTAGCAAATACGCCTCTGATCGAGTATACCCTTGAGTTTCTTGCTCTTTCCGGGGTCCAAGACGTTTTTATATTCGCCTCTAGCCATGCCGAGAAGGTTGAGGAGTACATCCGGTTTGTTTGCTCCTACTTTTCGCTGTCTACCTGCCTGCCTCGCTGATTGTTGTCCAGCTCCTCGAGATGGGCAAAGAAATCGTCACCCTTCAAGAATTGTCGAATCATTCTGTCACCGGCCAGTGCTTCAGTCGGCGACGCCATGCGTGAGCTCGACTCCAAGCAACTGATTACTACGGACTTTTTGATGGTGCATGGGGACTTCATAAGTAACCTACCACTTGGGGATATCCTAGATATTCATCGAAAGCGTAGAACTGCGGATAAGAACGCCATCATGACTATGATTTTGAAGGAGGACAGCAGTGGGCTCCGGGCAAAGTAAGCTTCCAACTTCAATTTTTGAGGAAGAGGAAGGATGCTGATTCGAAGCAGGGTGAAGAGTGAGAGAGGAGTATTTTTGGTTGATCCTGCTTCGAACCGGTGTGTCTACTATGACGAGATTGCCCCGCACGGAAGAGGTGGCGCGCTTGTACCCCGTGAATTATTCAAAGACCATTCCGAACTTCAGATAAGGAACGACCTGGTTGATTGCTATCTGGATATCTGCTCCCCCGACGTGCCTGCTCTATTCACCGAGAACTTCGATTATCAACACATCCGTCTGCATTTCCTCCACGGCATTCTAACTGACTACGATCTCTATGGCAAGACCATCCATACCCACATCATCAAGGGCTATTACTTAGCCCGTGTGAGGAGCCTTAGGGCATATGACGAGGTTAGTGGGGATCTGATGGAGCAATTGGCATACCCGGTGGTCCCGGACACCAATTTCCTCGACGACCAAGGCTATGACTCGGCGATGGGAGGCCGCTATATAGATGAGGGCGCATTCCTGGAGCAATCGGTTACTATCAGGCCATTGACTATTATTGGGACAAATACCAGTGTTGGTGAAGAAAGCGTTGTGGGAACCAGCACCATTGGCAGAAATTGTGAAATTGGGTCAGGCGTGATTGTTGATGGGTCTTACATCTGGGATGGTGTGGCCATCGGGGACGGATGTAGGATATATAGCTCAATCATCGCTAATGGAGTGAAGCTGGGAAAAGACTGCATTGTTGAGAGAGGGGCTTTAATCTCCTATAACGTACATATCCCGGATGGCACTACCGTTAAAGCCGGAAGCAGGATCAGTACCTACAAGAGAAAACCTGATACAGATTCTGATTCTGGTGATGAAGGGGACGATTTGTTAGGCGGGCACGAATATGAGGATTCAGAGTCTGAGGAGGAGGGGGAGGTTATAATATCTCAGATGGATAGCTTGGGTAAGCTACGCCCCTATCAATATTTTCGGTGAGTTTTTATACTGACCCCAGATCGCAGGCTTCCAGGATGAAGATCTTGTCAATGGCTCAGAATCCTCGATATCCACCATTTCTGACGACGATGAGGATTCCGATGGTGAGCTTACCCCTGGAGACAAGAAGCTTAGGAAGCGCTCAGATTCAGTAACAACAGCAACATCAGAGGATAATGCTGAGGCGGATGCATGGCATAAGGAAGCAGCTGTATCTCTGCTCACAGCCATGCAAGGAGACCACCCTGTTGAAGTGGCTTCGTTGGAACTCAATGGTCTCAGGATGACATCGAACGCATCTTGGCACCAGGTCCGCAGAGCCGCAGTCTCTGCTCTACATACCCGTATAGAAGAGGTTGTTGCCACCCGGTCGAAGGGCCTGTCGGATGTTACCAATGAGGTCTTTACCCGCTGGGAGCCCCTCGTGAAGCGTATGATCATTGACCAGGAAGATCAATCGGATTTCCTATTACTGGTGCAAAAGGACTGCATTGAGAGGAAGAATGGGGGTAGCCTTCTCCTGAATGTTGCACAAAGGGTCTTTGAGCTGGATATAGTAGAGGAGGAAGCTATCAATACCTGGTGGGAGGACGAGAGGAGCTCCACCGATGCAGGCGGAATGAGCAAGGTTAGACAAGCTACTAAGGCGTTCGTCAAATGGCTTGCCGAAGCAGAGGAGGAATCCTCAGAAGAGGAAGAGGATGATGATGAGTAGGGTGACCTGCTATGCGTCTTGGGTTATTTATACATAAACGATAGATACCGTAGTTTGTGGGTGTCCTGTCGGTTTCGGATTGGGAGTTTATTAGGGGAATTCCCTTACTGTACAGTAGAGTAAATTTCTTTTAGCTTCGATTAAACTTAAACAAGGGAATTCAACGGGTTTGATATGATATATCATATTTTAGCATTGATTTGCTTAGTTAGGTGGTATGACATCTTGCACTGCATCCCAGGTGATATGATACTATCATACTCGAGTACAGTACTAGCGGATTTAAAAAGTATTCGGACACCTTAGCGCATATTTGTATGAGGCTTGGCGCCAAGGTGTCCGAATACTTTTTAAACCCGCTAGTACTTGTGCCCTAACTTGGATGTTACTCGAGCAGACTACGGTATCATAATATTATTATCATGGGGAAGTCGGGGAGAACAAGGCCCTTGAGCCCCGTGAAGCAAAAAGTCTTGGACAGTGGGTGTCGTTATTACCAGATTAGGCTTAGTCAAAGAAGCCCTGCAGTAAAGTTTCTGTCAAATTCATCCCCCAATTTTCCCTCCGCCTGTTTGCTCATCTCACCGCTCTCACTGCAACCAATCACCCCCTAACCGCCAACACCCCTTCAACACTCGTTCTCTCGCAAAAAAGCCACTCAGCAAACAAGTTTTCAGCACTCTTTCATCATAATGTCTGACTACGGAGGGGGCGACGATGGAGAGAACGAGTAACCACCCCTCAAGATTTCCGATACATTCTACCCATTACGCTTGGTCCCCTTCCCCTCAACACGAAGGCTAACTCCAGACACAACAAAAACAACAGCTTCGCTCAAGACGCCTACGAAAATGACTACGAAGAGAATGACTTTGACGCCGACCCACAGGACATCATCTCCGACAACGGCGATGAGAACGGTGTGACCAACGGGAATCACGACTACGTAGCCTCCGGTGACCCGGCTGCGGCGGCGGCAGCAGCTTCTAGCGCGGCGCGCGGTGGAAAAGATCCAAAGCGTATTCCCGATGACAAGCGTACCACCACTCCATACCTGACCAAGTATGAACGCGCTAGGGTGCTTGGGACCCGGGCGCTGCAGATCAGTATGAATGCGCCGGTACTTGTGGATACCGGTGGTGAGACGGACCCGCTGCTGATCGCTCTCAAGGAGCTACAGGAGAAGAAGATTCCACTAGTTGTTAGGAGATACTTGCCGGATGGATAGTAAGTTTTTTTTTTTTTTCTTTTCCCCTTTTTTCCGCCCTTCTTTAGAGAGAGACTCTAGGTAGTATTGGTTGGTGCTGACTGGTAGTGCAGTTATGAGGATTGGACTTGTGATGAGTTGCTCTAAATTCCCGGCTATGGTGGATGTGGTGGTGATACCTTGATTGGATGGATGTGGGTGTGGGTATGATAGTTGTCATGAAGCCTTCGTCCTTTCCCCAACCACCAAATCAAAAAAAAATCAAAAAATTAAAAAATTCTCATTCACCGCTCGTGGGAGCAGGAAAACTAGGGATCGGAGTTACAAAGGCAGGGTCTAGTTCTTAGTTTGTTTTGTTTCCTTCACAAGTTTTAATCCTTTATCCGTTTGACATCAATAATATTATTATCCGGTTTGCGATTTATTCTTTGACAATGGAATACCGGTAACCTTCTACATTAGATGGGATAGCACAAAAAAAAAAATACTCTCCCTGACTTGCATTTGCTCCCTATTGTATATTAGCCACAACTGAATTGGGCCTTTTTTTTAATTTTTGTTACTCTTCAAGTCTCTTCCAGCTGCCATATTGGCACTATGAAGCTGTGCAAGGTTAATTGTGGACTCCCAGCTTCACCGTGCCCGGACCCGTCCTCTGAGCTAGTCTCTGGCAAAGCTTGTAGTCTAAACTCTAGAACACGAAACAAGCCAAAAGTCCACCGTCTAGCTAGGCAAGCTTACCGTCTCTCCATGAACCCACCATACAACATCAAAACCCACCATCATAGACACAACTCCCACATCTCCCCTCGTATAAAATCTGACAAGAGCGAGAGACATCGCCAAACCCGAGCGCCCCATAGTCATTTTTCAAGTCCCGTAGCATACCCGGTGCGGTTACTGTACTCGTACCTTACTGTATCCAACCCCATGTAGCCAGGTCGAATTATGATATATTCATACCTGCCAGTCAACACCCAGGCAATTCCGCCTCCACCAAGTTTCTTTCCACACAGCAAACCATGACCGCAGTTACAGTAGTTTTGGATCTATAGGTGGTCAGTTTCCATCGCTATTAGGGAGTCCCCCCCCCTCTCCTCCTCCTCTTCCTCCTCCGCGGGACTGAGGAGGGCGTTGGTCGGTCGGCCGGCGGTTCGATTGTGAGTCGTCCCGCGTCCTGGATCCTCCGGAGAAGCTTCACAGTAATTGGGGTTTGTTGGATTGGTGAGGTTTTTGTGAAGCACGGGTACGGGTGCTCTAGGTTTGGGGAGAAGGTTATAAAATTATTTTTGTGAGTGAGTAGGATACGGTACTGTGATTTGTGATTGAATGATTAAATTTTGTATGCTATGTATGATACGTGCTTCATGCTGTTTCTGTTTCCCCTCGAGCCAATTATTAAAGGACCTGGTATTATAATAATATTATTATCATACAGTATTATTATACCCCTCCAGGCTCAAACCAGTGATAAAGCTGCTGTGGGGGGACTGGACCCTGCAATCACAACCCCTCACTCGCAACAGATTGTTATCATAATAATATTATTATTATAAAATAACTTAAGCCTCACTATTAGGTTCTATAGTATTGCTAAACTATCACAGCCGCCACCGCTCGCTCCAGACCCGATCTGCCGGGGAGATTAATGCACCCTGTGCTACCCACCGTGGGCTACCCGTTGCCATTTTTCCTTCTTCCCTTCTTCCCCTTCCCTCCAAACCCACGTTTTCAGCTCCCCGTTACTGGACAGTACCAAAATATCAACTCCACGATAAACACACCACGATTGAAAAGGAACAATAACAATGCCACCACAAAAACTCAGCGGAAAGCCAGAAGAATTGGCAGCGTTTATCGATAAGTTTGATGTTTGAAACCCCCCATTTTTTTTCCCCCCCTTCTCCTCCAATCCACACCGGTTCCCGTAAAAAAAAAAATCTTGAATAATTGGAACGGACGGATGGTGTGCTATGTAGCTTACTGGTAGTCCAAAATTCCCTTCTCTGGAAGAGGGGGGAGGTAGGACACACAGACCCCCCCCCCCAACCTTGCCGAGAAGCGGAAAGCCCAACGGCTGTATGGCACACCGTCCAATTATTCAGGGGTTTTTTTTTGGGAGGGCGGGGATTCAGTTTGGACTATTACTAACTAACTGGCTCTTTTCCAGATCTTCCTCTTCGACTGCGACGGTAAATTCCTCCCCACCTGCTCCCATATCACACTTACTCTAACAACCTATCCCCAGGCGTCCTCTGGCAAGGCGCAAGCCTCCTCCCCCGCACGGCCGAAACCATCGCTCACCTCCGCAGCCTGGGCAAGCAACTCCTCTTCGTGACCAACAACTCCACAAAGTCTCGCACAACTTACCAGGCCAAGCTCCAAGGCCTCGGCATCCCCTGCAGCATCAACGAGATATTCTGTAGCGCTTACTCCTCGGCCATCTACATATCCCGCGTGCTGCGGCTGCAGCGGGACAAGAGGGTCTACGTGATCGGCGAATCCGGCATCAATGAGGAGTTGGCCACGGAGGGGGTCACCTACATCAGTGACGACGGCGGCGATATCACGCCCGAGGACTACGACTCGTTCGGTCCCGATGAGGACGTCGGTGTCGTCCTGTGCGGCCTTGATCACGCTATTTCGTATAGGAAGTTGGCGCGGGCGTACCAGTACCTCCGTAATCCCGGGACCGTCTTTCTGGCCACCAATATAGATTCAACGTTTCCAACGCATGGGAAATTGTTCCCCGGCGCTGGTGCTATGTCTGCGCCTTTGACCTACATGACTGGACGCACGCCCGTGTCGCTGGGGAAGCCATCGCAGGCTATGATGGACGCGATCGAAGGGGTGCTCGAGTTTGATAGGAAGAGGGCTTGCATGGTCGGGGATCGCCTGGATACAGATATTCGCTTCGGCATCGAGGGCGGCTTGGGCGGGACCTTGGCCGTTTTGACGGGCGTTTCTACTGAGGAGGAGATCCTCGAGGAGGGGGCCACCGTCGTGCCCGATGCCTATCTTGATAGGCTTTGTGATATACTGGGGTGATTGCTTTTTTCTTCTTTCTTTTTTTTTTCCTGGCTGTTTTAAATTACCTTGCTCTCTGGAGAGGTTGCTTCCGTGCATCCTAGATTGCCTGATTGGACGGACATATCAAATAAATGAGCCCAACTTAGCGTAGATATGGTCGAATAGTCTACCAAGTTATAGAAAAATAAATATTTGTAGCAAGAAAAAGGAACGGTGGAAGAAGAAAAAAAAAAAAAAAGCCCTCCCCAGAAAGCACTTTACAGTACGCTTTAGCTCCATTATTGCGAAATTTTGAACGCGAATGTTGGTTTACATTTATCGGCTTATCGTCTCCCTTTCTCGTCTTTTTTTCTTTATCAATTACCTACCAGCTAACCCATGCTCTCACCGGGACATAACTTAGTGAATGGAAAAAGAGAGAACCTTGGTATCCCTACTACAGCACCGCCCTGAAAAGAAATGAAAAGAAGGGAAACCAAGCCAGAAGGAAGAAAACAGACGACCATAGCTTATAACGTATAAACCTGCACACAATCATAGATCACCAGAATGGAAGAGGGAGATTATCGAAAATGAAAAAGGGGAAAAATCTGCCACACCAAAGCAAGTATTTAATGGCTTCAACTGAATCACGAGTTTATGCTCCAGATGGAAGAGGGGGGGAAAAAAATTGAAAGGATTAAAGGAATGAAAGCGAGAAACCGGTCGTGCCACATCTATTTAATCCGTATCTCTGGCCCCCCGGATCTGCCCCAGGCGCGGCTGTTCTTATCAACGTGGTCTAGCCCAAGCACATCGTCGGGTTCCGAGGCTACGTCTGCAAGTATGTCCTCTATATCGAAAATGTTAGCAAAAGTACCATAACCAAAGCAAAGGCGCAAGGGGGCGCCCACCGTCCGAGAGATATATGGGCTTCGGAACGTTTGATTTTCTGACGACAGCAAACTTAATCTTCTCGAATGGTTTGCCTTTGATGCCTGTTCGGAGTTGCAACCGCTCTTTGGTTTTCTCAAAGATCTCGCCCTGTAAGAATGAGAATAAAAAAGGAGCCAATCCATTAGCCCCACATTTAAAACACCAAGAGCTAAGGAATGATTGTATGCACCTGCTTGACAACAAATTTGAAGGGTATCCCAAAAGCGTGAGCCTTACTTGGCTCTTTGTGGAAGTGGAAAGCATAGATAAATCGATCGCCTTCCTCCATTTCTAGCTCCTCATTTGGTTTGCGCTCAACTAGCAAACTCATGTAGTCTTGTATCCCGGCCACACCGAAGGTAGGCTCCAATTCTTTGTAGAATTTGCCAAGGTGAGATTCGTAGAATCTTAATTTTGACCCAGTTTCATCATCCAGTTCGAGCTTCTTTTGAAGTATCGCGGCGATGTCTTGAACTTGGCCATTCTTGGGGACCAAGATCTCGACCTGCTCCTCCTTCACAATACCCTCAGGTAGCCAGTATAGCTTGAGAGTTTTCATCGTCTCGAGCTCGGTGAGTGATAGCTCCAAAACTTCATAGTATAGACTATTTGGTGAGATGGTCGTATTGCTGTAATAGGTAGTTGTAAGCATCTGATGGAGTGTTGTATTGGGGTTTCGCTTGATTATCGACCGAGCACCTCCAGTAGCAGCATTGATGGTGGTAAATCTTAGATGCGTAGGTGGCGCATCAAGATATTCACCAACTTTTTCTGCGAGCTGTTATCCAAAAATATTAGCAAATTTCTCGATGCAGCCGAAGGCTTATACGTGCTTGGTCATATGTCATTTTCTTGTTAAGTGTCAGATCGAACACTTTCCCCTCTGCGACATGAGGACTCTTTGGGTGAAACTTGATGACAATCCTGTTGACCAAAAGATCGTAAAAGTCTTTGGCATCAGGGATCAGATTTTTCTGAAAAAGTGCTAGTGCCCTATATTAATGTAAGCATCTTCTCCTCGGCCCGGGTGAGGAGCTTTCCTACTCTTTTTCGGTGTAGGCTCTCTGAAAACATATGATATCGCCATCCTGAATCTCAGCCTGGTTGAAAGTTTGCTTCGGCTTCATGGGCTCAATCATTTGTGGTTTTATTTCCTAGGAATCCATTAGCATCATAATTTGCCACAAATGGTAGCGGAGGAGGGACCTCGTAAAGCCTTAGGAGTGTGTTTTGCGGCCAGTTCATTTCGGTCAGAATCGCCGGTATTAACTCTGCAACTTTGTCGTTTTTCCGCATGTATAAATGGCCAACCCCGCGCAGTGTCTGTGACTCGGGGTCATAGCGTTTCAGAAATACAACTATCCAAGCACTGTTTGAGTCTCGAGCCTGAGCCCAGGGCTCAAGGTTTTTGCCTGGTTTAGTCTCAGTTGCAACCTCCGCCCATAGTCTAAAGTCGCTCGACTTGTTGTTGTGCTTATTTGAGGCGTCCTCAATACCTAATGCCCTAGCATTAGAAGATTGGATCTTCTTGAATAAAGAATCGAGGGCCATACTCATTTCTGGCATAGTGATGGGCTGGTCCGGACGAACAGTCTTATTTTGGCGATTGACCATTATCCATAATCTCACATTACCGGGATCAACACGAATATCTGCGGCTACCTTTTCAACAAGGTCTTTAACCAGAGAAGCTTTGAGGACCCGGTAGTGCCTTGGCTGCGCCTCCTCAGGTTGATCTTTGTCATCCCAGGATGTAAGGTCGAAACCTTGGTGGGCTTTGAACTGACTCTCTGTAATAACCTTCACGTTGAGGTATAAGTGTTGCTCATCCCTTTCTCTCTTGCGTAATTCACGAGTTGCTCTTTCCTCATCCAGTTTCTTCTCTGTTTTGCCAATTAGCCTTGCCTTAACCCGTAGGGAGCCCTTCTAGGGGATAAAAGAAAAAAAGTGCAAAACTTACGTAGATGCGCAGGCGTGTCCTCTTCGCTCACTGTGGGTAAGATCTCGTCGATCTTATTTTTTCGGAGATAAACCAACATATAGGCATTCATGGACCTTTTTATAGAAATGGCCCGGGCTTGTGGGTTTCTCGGAAGCCCATTAGTAGCTGGCCCATAGTCACCTCCAAAGTTCTCATCCATTGTCTCCCTCAGGGTTGCCTTCGTCACACGATCATCATCAAATTTCAAGAACTTGCCATCCTTCTCAGGTTTCAGAAAAGCGTAATAATGGCCCGCATTGAGATCACCGCTATGTACCAAAACACTAGGTTGGGTTAGAATTGTTAATAATTATTAGACTGGGATAACGAACCCATGTAGGGCATAAGAATAAGGCTCCGACTTATCGGCATCTTCGGAGAGATACGGAGCCGCATCAAACTCCTGGGGAAACTCGTAATGGTCGTTCACCTACCATGCAGGAATAATTAAGTCAAGGATGCTCAAAAAAACGGGTTAAGCGAAATACCTTCTGCATCGCATACGTGTTCAAATCGTATTCGAAACGTTTTAGATGGAGATGTAGAACTTCTGGGAAAGATTCGAATATCACTCCTTTCTTTGCGTCTTGGAGTCCATGGCCTTCAGCAAAGTATTTATTCTCCCCATCCATCGTCTCAACCGCAATATAATCCTTGAAAGACTCATCCAAGTTTTTGAAGCCTCGTACGTTGAGTTGGATATCCCAAAAGTCCTCAATCCTCTCGGACGTGTAGTCCACATTGATGCACTTGATATAGGTTTTCGTCTTCCCTACAAACAATTTTGTCAGAGAATTTTCTGCCTCGGTTCCTTTCATCTTCTGTTCCAAGCTCTCCATTAAAATGCGATTGAGTTCCTGGACATCTTGTTGGGCGAATATATCCTGCGTCTCCCATCCAAAGGATCGTGTGAGCTCGTAGGTTCCAACTGCTTCATTGGATGTCTGGAGGAGATAAAATAAGCGCTGCAGAGTGAGTGCGCTATTTGAGAGCGGTTCGTTCTCGGTAGGGATTTGGTAGACAGCCTATGAATTTTCATTAAAACATGTTCCCATATACCTCAAAGTCGGATGTATGGGTATATATATATACCTTCCGAAAGCTATTGGTGAAGTATAACGATTGCAATAGAGAATTAAGGTAGCATGTAGCACCTTGGTTTTTGAGTCCAACATAACCAGTTTCTTTCTTTGAATCATAGCTAAGTTGACATTTAGCACCAAAGATCACTAGATTGTTCAAGGAGCATACTTCAGAAAGTTATGCCATAAGACACCCGTTGGATCCTTTACGACACGAACGTATGCTGTGAGGTTCGCGGATTCGTCCTCAACGAGTGGCCGTGCCCTTTCCTTTGTTGTGGACATCAACGACCTTAGCTCAGTAAACCTCGTAAACCCCCAATCACCTTCATCGGCCGTGAAACGATGATGGGCCTCTAAAGCCGGAGACCTTGTCAGAAAACGCACAACTATCATATCCGACAGACTAGGAAGGCTCACGGTGTGTCACGTGTACCGATGGGTCATTCGGATTCCAGAGCACAAGTCCGAATTGAACACATTTATACCAACTCTCCGGAGGTTTTTCGTCAAAGCCTTGCTCAAGGTAGAAAGATGTGAAGTCGCAATTGTTTCCCTGCGGAAAAAAGAGAACACGCCTAAGAATCTGTTAGTAGACATTCGTAGGTAATTATCGGCAATGCCACTCAGTTCCGTACCATGGAGAGCCGCCACAATGAAATGCTGGACCATGGGACCTCCGCTCCATTTTTCTCCAATTTTCAATCTTCCATGTATAGGTAGTCTCATCTTCTGTCTCGATATCGGGGAGATCTGGAAGAAGGGTTTTCTTCATAGCTTCATCTTTACAACAATTCAGTTAAAATTTCAACAATACCAGTGGGGAATTATTACAGTCATCGGCCAACACTATAGAGTCCTTGTCATCAGCAGAACCGGAATCTATCGACTGCTGAGGACTTATTATGGTGACATCTTGAGTTTTTCCGTTGTCTTGGTCCAACCCGTCAATGACCATAGCCTGATCGTCGGACTGTTCATCAATAATACCCGTTTGTCAGCGGCGCATAATCTCAGGTAGGGTGTATCATGTTACGCGGTGAATCAGTAAAGCCCGTGCACTTACTATGTCCATTATTCCGACAGAGGAGAGCGAAATTAACGGAGAATTTTTTGTTTATAATGCCCACCCGTTAGAACAAGTGGGGCGAATGTGGAGGGACGGGTAGGGAGCGAAAGCTATCTTGACGCGAAATCGGGACCGAGACTAAATAAGGGGGCTCGCTAGGTTAGGGATAGGTCCCAAGTGGTGGTGGAGGAAGAGCGGTGCACGAGAGGGAGCTGAATAGGAGGATAACGGGGGGGGGGGGATGGGTGGAGGGTGCTTATGCTGGGGCTCGGTGTTTGGCATGACAATAGAAATTGTGAGCAGCACAAGCAATGATTCTTATCGATCTTAACACGATTGTCAGTGATGGGAGGAACATACCTGATGTGAGATGACGGTGCTTGACGAGAGAGGGAGATGATAGGAGGTGGGAGGAGGTGATGGGAGAAAGGGGGGAACAGTAGGGTGGCGATTGAAGGAAGTTCACAATGCTGCTCTTGAAAAGCTAGGTGCAAGACTGGGGGGTCTCTTTCGATACCAGGTCGGATTCTAAAGAGAGGGTTTAGGGAAACCGCGACGGAAGCTCGAAAGGAGGTGGTCACCGAGGTATGCGTATGCGTAAGTGTGGCTTATTGCGGGGCTCCCAGTGGGGCTTTTACCGTATCATCATTCCACACCCGTGACATGTGTGGCTGGAATTGCTACCAGTGATCCCCCAATAATATGATGATAGCTTAGCATGGGCATTGTTCTGTCATGCAAGCATCCGTGCTCGAGCACCATACAGTAGTGTTATATATCGAAACAGCCCTTCCCACAGAACCTGTAACCCTCCATCCCAAATCTCTAGGTTCAAAATGCACCCATACCGCTATTGGCCCGCCATGTTTGCCCCGCTGGGGAGTTGAACGACATTGCCTTCGGGGTGAGCAGGAGAGAGCCATCACACGCCCAACAAAGGTTTAAAATTCAACCATAAATTCCCAATGCACATAGGATCACGAGCTGTGTGTACTCGAGTACGATACACAGCGCCCCGACCCTACTCTGTCCTCAGGGCCATCCTTACCGTATCGCCATCCCACTGCGAGGATACGATGTAAAGGTGGAGAATCCAACCCGAACACCAACTACCCTATCGGTGTCTTCATGTGGCGACATGGCCCTAGAAACACACTGGTGCTCCCCTAGAGACCGTATTATAATAATAATATTATTATTGTCCTCACAAGAAGGGAGTTCACCGCCGACATTATGCGAGGATTCCGCAGGTAAGGGTTCCCTGTTGCCCTTGTCTGATATTGCGGCTCAGGGATCTAAAGCCTGGAGGAGGAATCCCAAATTGCCTCACCACCACCGCTTGAACTAGCCCCTCGTTTGCTCGCGTGCACTAAAGGCGCACCCCGTTTGTTTTCAACACCGCACCACAGTGTGATGCGTTGACCACAATTTGCTCTCTCCTTCAATGATATTTACGTAATCAATAATATTCAGGTGTTTCATTGTTGGAGCCCTAGGCGTAAAATCGCTCACACCGATCTAAGATATAATACCATTTCTTTAGGCCGTGCTGACTATTCTTTAATTTATAGCATTGTTCAGGTGTCGCATCAAGACTCCCAAGTGCTCTCTATCAGCAAGATTTCCCCACGGGATATAGCCCTTGTGACTTTGGTGGTAGATATACCAGTACCTCTCTCTGGCCGTCTCCTATTCTAGTACCAATACAGGTGCTGGCACGGCGGGTCCTTCTAAAGGAAACTCGAAAATCGCTTTGTCCCATTATGCCCCTGAGTAGCTAGTCCCCAGCATGTTCTTTTTCACGAGTAGCCTTGATAACTATAAATTAATATTTTACGGTACAGTAGCCACTGGAATTAGCCCCGCCCCCCCAAAAAAAAAAAAATACTTCGTGCGGAGTTTCCTTCGCCCCCTCCCTGCTCCCCGAACCCACCCCGAAAAGTATTTCGATTCGGGCATCCGTCATAGGAGCTCACTCGAACCGCAATGCCGCATCCATTTCCCTGCCAGGCATTTGACGTTTCGAAGCCCAAGTAGACTAAACTAGTGAGCTTATTCGCCCCGAAACCCACGCCTCGGGTTCACAACCGTGATACCGGTAGAGCGTCACGCCCCCCAGCCTCCAACTTAATTAAATAGATCTAGCAGCGATAGAGATCTGCAGTGCTCGTACGAGAAGAGCTCGGTCATGTCGAAACCGGTAAGCTGGATTCGAAATAAATCAGCGCGGGGTATCATATGATAGCTTGTACAAGTATCCTTTTTGCACTTTTACTCCTCACCCATATAAAATTAAAAAAGGAAAAACTAAGACAATGCCCGCGAACACGATAGCATGGGTACTCGCTGCCCGCCATAACAGAATACGCTACCCAATAACTACTCGTACTCCTGTGGCCGAGTTGGAGTCGGACACTCTCAATGGGAATGCTACTATTGGTGTCCATCTTCAACCCGGCCACAGGAGTAAATTTTATGGAGTGCAACTATTGTAAATGGAAAACCCTTCAAACACCATGAAAAATAGGGAGATGCCTTTACAATACTATTCTCGACAAAAAGATATATATACAAGTACCAGTATACAATCCATAGGATGTCACATCTCGATGAACAACAAATTTTTTTTTTTTTTTTTTTTACGTGCTCTTGCTCGTCTTTTTAAAAATCCTTCAAGCATAGACTAAAAGAGATTGGAGAAGAAAGGTCACAGAAAGACCTATCCGAACTATTTTATGGCAGCTTGACTTGGTAAATCTGTTAGTCCACAGGCATCAGAGATCCGTTAATTGCTCTGAGACGGTCCCTAAAGAATGGATAAAATCTTTGATTCCCCCCGATTTAGATACGGTATGGACCGGGTCAGGATACGTAGACTATCTACCGCAAAAATCCTTTAAATCCACCATCGGACAACGTGGCTTCAAGCCTCGCAATTCAAAACAAAACACTCTAAGAAGGACTAGTGTTATCCAGACAGAGTATAGCTTGGGGAGTCCGAGCTTGCTGGATCCGATTAACAGGTATTGGTTATTTCGCTAACCTACCCAGCTAAGCCTATTGTGGTTTAGATGCTTCTTTCTGTTTGAGATCCCCGATGGTGGATTTAAAGGATTCTTGCGGTATTCTATTACTGGTGGTAGGTATTGGATATATATCCCTTTCTTTCATAGTACTCAGGTATGGACGTAAGTGATGAGACGGACAGGGGTTCACGATGTCAAGGCTTCTTACCCCTCCTGGCATTATGATACACCTACCAAATTAAATAATTTTTTCCCTCTGACAGTACGAGTGCCCAGGCACAAAAACCCCTGTCCGTCTCATCACTAACGTCCATACCCGAGTACTCCATCAGGTTTGACTGACGGGAGTTGTTTTATGGCGGGCAGTGGGTATCGTACGAGTGGACTGGTATCATAATAGTGCCGGAACTGTGCTCAAGCATCATATCGGTATAGTACTGTACGATACTTTACCCATTCTATCGAATTCGCGGGCATTGAGTAAAAAAAGGTTGTGCGGGGAACTATCGTACTATGTCGAACAAACTCGGCATTCTGCACCATTGATGCCCCACGTCGTGCCCAGCGGTAACTTAACCCTAGGGTAAGTGTGTGGCACGGCACCCTCAAGAGTTTCGAAACTCAAACCCGCACTTAAGTTAACGGTGCCATCGATGGTGGTACTTGTCATGGACTTTACCCAACTCCCGTGACTCAGCAGAGCACAGAGGACTACACACCCTTCACAGACTTGACCTTCTTCGTCCTTCCTATCATACCTACCACTCCCTCACCCACTCCACTCTTCCCCCCTTCCCTAACCTGTCCATTGATCAATGGCATTTACACAAGAATGTCTACAATCCTTCAGGTCTCGTCACGAATGCGACAGTGCGCCAGCTCGCTAGAATCGTCTTTGACCCAAGCTGTTCTTGTCGGCTCACATGCAAAAATACTCCGTTCCCAAGTCATCCCAATCACCGCCGCCATAACGACCAAGATCAATGCTCGACACCTCTCCTCAATCCAACACAATCCCCGCTGGCGTGCCTCAGGAGTCCTGGACTCCTACGTGGCTCAGCCGGCCCGCCCCATCTCCCTCCGCCAACTAGTCTTCTTTGGCGGGCGCAACTTGGACGAGAAGAAGATCATAGACTCGGCAAACTATGTGCGCACCGAGCTCCCCCTGCGCATAGCCCACCGCATCCGCGATATGCAGAAGCTGCCGTACGTGGTCGTCACGAATAGGCATTTATCGGAGGTGTACGAGCTGTACTATAAAGCTTTCGAGTCCTTCCGTAGGATCCCCGAGATTAAGAGTCTCGAGGATAACGAGAAGTTCTGCGAAATTGTCAAGACGGCGTTGCAAGAGCATCTTACCGTCATACCGAGTCTCGCTATGGGCGTGCTGGAGTGTAATGATTTGGTACCGTCGCATGAATTGGACAGGTTTATGAATGTTATTCTTCGGAGTGTATGTGGAAACCCTGTCGTTCCCCTCCTTCTATATATCTTGGATCACTCGGCTGAACCCCCGCATTAGAGAATTTCTAGAAGAGTCATAGCCGAGCAACACCTAGCGTTAACAGACACCTTCAACTCCCCCTTCCACTTCCCCGACTCCGTGAGCAACCAGCCCCACGACTTCGTCGGTGAGGTCTTCCTCCGCTGCAACGCGCGAGAAGTCGTCGAGCAAGTCGGCAAGCACACATTAGAACTCGCCCGGGAGGCCAACGGCTCCACCTCGCCCATTCCCGAGATCCAAATCGAGGGCCGCCTGGACACAACATTTCCATACATTCCCTCCCACCTGGAATACATAATCGGCGAGCTCCTGCGCAACTCCATCCAAGCCACCATTGACCACCACAGCCAGTCTTCCACTTCCCTCCCACCCATCAAAATCCTAATCTGCCATACAAAACAACACATAATCTTTCGCGTCTCCGACCAAGGTGGTGGCATACCCATAGCTGAACTCGCTCACCTATGGTCCTTCGCCAAGGGGCCCCGCGCAATCAATTACCTCCAGAACTTCTCCCAGGTACCGAAGATGGCCGCCACGCTGCAGGAGCTGCAGAAAACGGCGCACACGCACTCCCGCAGGGAGAGCATGGACACTTCCCTCTCTAGACTGACCTCTCGGCCGCCGAACCTTAGACTGGGAATGGGCCTGCCCATGAGCAGGGTGTACGCCGAGTACTGGGCCGGTAGTCTGGAATTGCACAGTCTCGACGGCTACGGCACGGACGTGTTCTTGCAGGTGTCCAAGTTGGGGAATAAATGTGAGCAATTGAACCTAGATGGGGTGTAGTAGTATCTTGGTAGGTAGGTGGGCGCACATACATATATATTTATATATTCTCCCTTGCAAGGAGGACAAGTGTATGCCCGCCTACTTACTACAAACTACAATTAATAGAGGGAAAAACTATAAAAAAAGAAAGAAAGAAGAAAAAAAGATCGGTGGAGTCATGTATTATACTACTTCGTTTGGTTAACCATTTATTTCTCGCAGGCGTATTATTCAGAGATAGAGTTCCGGGTTGATTGAGATACCGTATTTACCAGAAGGGGAGGAAGTTGATTGAATGTAAATTCTTTTCATATTCTTCATTTGTTTTTCCATAATTTCTTGTATTTTTTTATTTTTATTTATTTCTTTTGGTTCGTGTGTCGTCTGTGTTTGATCCTTGTTTTTTAACGTGCTGTATAGGTTTGTTGCGCCTTTTCATCGTTCGTTCGCTCCTTTCTTCGTTCGGCGGTCTCGAGTCGCCACCTATCTCGGACATTGCAACATTTCTGGAGTTGGGGGGAGGGAATGGGAAGGGGTGTTGGGTCGATTGAGTTCCGTCGTTATGCTATGAGGGGCAGGTATCTCATTTACCTCACCATTCTTTGTTGTTCGGCATCATTGCGGTGGTCCCTGTTTTCCATTATATCATAGAAAGTATTTCTTTCTGCATGCATAGATGGTCTTCTGTAAAGATATTCACTAATGATACCCACCACCCCTCCCCCCGTCGTGACTAGCGTTTTATCCTCCTTATTGGATAGCAGATACCCGATGTGTTCCCTTGAATGTCAATTACTTTTGAACTCCCCGTTAAAACGAATACTGCCTAGCGCTGTGACCGTATTGGAAAAAAAAAACCCCAAAAAGCATGCTATCATACCCCGTCGTTTGCACACTTCACAACCCACCAGAATATATTTCCTAACCCAGCAAAACATGTCATAACGGAATGGCTCGTACGGACTTTTGATATCACAACTCCATTGACTGAAAAAATATCTGTTGTAATACAAATAAAATCATCCATAGAAAAAAGAAAAATATGCACGTCCCGTTTACACATAACCTGCTATATGCTTTAGCGGAATGAGAGTGGCGAAAGGGGCAAGCAAAACCGAACACGAGGATTCGTGAGTTGATTAGGGGGCTTGTACGGGGAGAAGTAAGGGGGTTATCTCACCTTTGCGTGCACCTTGGAAAAAGAACCTAACAATGAAGACTTGGAGACACGACATCGTAACCATCATAAGGGACTCAATAACCGAGAAGTTGAAGATTCGGGATTCGGTTGAGCGGACGGTGCTGAAGTTGCGGTTCTCACGGGTACGGAAGTACTTTTGGTTACGGGAGATGGTGGAGAGTTGACCGGAGAGCTTGAAAAGTGACTCCTCGAGGGATGAAAGGTGCTCGGGGGAGGTACCTTGCTTTGACGGGAGCTCAGCTCGAGCTTCGTTCTCGACCTGGGTACCTGTAAGTAGAGCTAGGATAAACAGGAAAACAGTGCTCGTACAGCAATCTCGAAGTCCACCATCTTCTCGGCAAATGTAGACATATCATTGGAGAAGCAGAAGCTATATTCTCCGGGTTCGTTCGCAGTAAAGACAAAATCACCCTGCCTTTCCTTGGACCCATCAAGAATAATCTTTTCGTTCGGACCCGTCACTTTGTAATCGACATCAAAAGAACCACCCGATTGAACCTGTTCTAAACGGTTAGGACTGGGGGAAAAAGACCTGAGCGCCGCGGGAGAAAAATCTTACAGCAAAGTAAAAGGCCACCTTAGACCCTTTCTTGTCAGCGGTTGAGTAGAAGCATTGTTTCTCGTTAGGGGCGAGCTTGTATGTAAGGGCCGTGGCAGCAACAGATGAGGTAAAGGATGCCAAAACAGCAGCTCCGAGTATTGTGGGCAACCGCATAGCGAGGAACTGTCTCTGTGAAAGGTCTGGTGAGTTCAGGGAAGTGGTGAGGTTATCGCACTGGAAAGGAGTAGACTAAGGGATTGCGAAGACGCTGTCGCTAGTATAAGCGGTGCGCCGGCTCGGGGTAGGATACTGAACGTGCCAAGCAGCTGCATTTACCCCTAACCCAGTGGTTCAACAACTCTGGGGACACGAGTCATCTACACCGAATTACAGAGCAAATGCTTGTTTGGGTTTAGTTTGATTATGGTGTTCGGAGAGGGAGGGAGAAGTTTAATGTCATGTCGACAAGTATTCTATATGAATAACACAATAAATGTGAATATATCGCCAGAGATGAATATCTTATGTGGTTTGGTGGCCGAGTGGTCTAAGGCGCTACGTTTAGGTCTATCTGATCAAAATCCGTAGTTCGAAAGAGCGCGCGTTCGAATCGCGCCCAAATCATTTCTTTTTGAGCCCTTTTGATCCATCGGTGCACATACAGATAGCCCAGAGCATGACTCGTGCGGTAGCACCAGTTTTGACCTCAATTAGTGTCAGCGGGAGTTCTTCCGTTGCAGAAGTGTCACTCTCATGGCTTATTGTAGATTTTTTTCTCCTTCCGGCCATCAAACCCTTAGCATACCGGTAGGTTCGTAGGAGTTGGAGGATCGATAAAAGAATTGACGGACATCTAGACTAGCACTCCTCGTACCTCCCTCTGGGTGACATGCTGGTGCACTCCTCACTTCTCATTCTGCCTGTCCTTGATGAGCATGGGTCTCGAATTGAGAGATATGCATAGTAGTCATTGCTCCCTATGCTCCGATACCAGGGACTAACATGTCGTGGACTAATAAAAAGACTAGCTTTCCTTGAGGGTTAGAGTAACGAAGAGCGCCACCTCAGGTACTCTAGTATAGACAATCCTAGCCCATCTTACTCATTCCCCTACCATGCCCCTTTCGGGAACGTGGCTTATACGGGGAGGCTGGTGGAGACCTCCATGACAAGTGGTAGAAATACGCTTGAGATTACTACGCCATTTACGTTCGCTTTGGAGCGTTTACGAGCACTCTTTTGGCCATCGTCTCATTATTTAAACCCTCTGGCATTACCAGCTTCCCCCGAAAGCTTCAGCGGCGGATGATGGGTTACAAGGCCGTGGTGGTTACCATAAGGTTGGACCGGTAGGGGAGGTAGTTCCGGAGTGATTAGGTCCTGCACTAATGCTATCTCTAATTCTGTTCACAAGTTGTGGTTCCAGTGCTCATGCTCTAGTTTCGCAGAATGAATAATATGGTTGCCTGCTGTATGGGTCCGTAAATCCGCGGTTTAGAGGTACATCTGGTGCTACCCGGGCTATAGAGTGTGATTTACGATCCTCTGTTCTGGATAAATTTATGAATTTGGAGCGATAGCTTGCGTCACCATTTATCACTCGGTGCAGTTGCTGTCTGGGTAGTTTCTGCCCGACGACTCACCCGAACTTATAGATTTCTGCTTATGATACATAGAGTATGAAGCCGTAATGGAAAAATCACCCAGTTATTGGGCACACATTACATCCCTAGATGCCTAGTGGGGTCCCCGTTGTTTTACCAGTAAATAATACCGGTACTCCGATCTAGGGAGGAGTCAGGAGGAGGAGTGATGCAAAATTTAGTAAGCCTCGCGATACCGGCTGCAACCCCGCTGCCATGCAGTAGCAGAAAGCTAGCATGCCATAGTCTACTATCCAACAAACTTACCGAAGCTTCATATCTGAAGCTCTAAATCCTATCAAAACACCAATCACGACCTCATCTTTAGGAAAATGGGTATCAAAATAGGATATGTTCCCGGTTAGCTACCCCTCATCTCCCCTTTCACGGGTGTAATAGCCATAAAGTGCTAACAAATTGACAACCTATAGAACACTTCTCTACCCCCCTCCACTTCGCCGAGGCCCACGGCTTCTTCACCTCTCGCTCCCTCTCAGTCACCTTGATCCCCTTTCCGTCGGGCACAGGGCACATGGTCAAGTCCCTCTCCTCGGGCGAAATTTCGATCGCAATTGGCCTAACCGAAGGCTGGATCTCGGCGATCGCGAATGGCAACAGCGACTTCAAGATAGCAGGCAAGTACGTTGCCACGCCGCTGTGCTGGGCAATTTCCACGGGGACGCGGCAAGGGATTGACAACGTGGAGAAGCTAGCCGGCGGGAAGTTGGGGGTTTCAAGGATTGGGAGCGGAAGCTATGTTATGGGGTTTGTGCTAGCGCAGGTCCATGGGTGGTTGAGAGAGGGGAAGGAGCCGTTTGAATTTGTGATCTTGGACGATTTCAAGGGGTTGAGGGATGGAGTTAATTGTTTGTGTTCTTTTCTTCCTTTTTCTCGTTTTTTCCCATCGACAATTTGATTTTTGGAAGGACTGGGTGAAGGGGAATCATGAGCTGACGCTCGTGGAAAACACCTACAGCTGGGAAGGCGGATGCGTTTATGTGGGAACACTACACTTCAAAGTAACTCCCCCTTGACAACTCATACCTTAACCTATGTCTTCCAGTGAATGACTTTCACAGAAAATACTACGACTCTAACGAGATTAAAAAACTTGGCGAAATATACACACCCTGGCCATCCTGGCACATCGTCGCCTCGAATAGCCTACCAACTGCCACCGTCAGTCTGTTCCTAGAAGCGGTGAACGAAGGAATCTCCTACTTCAGCGCCCACGAAGATGAGGCGGTGGAGTACATATCAACACACCTGGATTATTCCAAAGAAGACGCCCGGGAATGGCTAGGCACCGTGAAGTTTGCAGGTGACGTGCGAGAGGTTGACGAGAACGACATCAATAAGACTCTCGACGTGCTCAGAGAGGCAGGAGTGGTGAAGGATAGCAAAGTCAGTTGCCAGGATGTGGTTCTAAACCTTTGACGGCCTACCGCGTACTCGCCGGGGGGGGGGGGTGAATTGAGAGTGTAGAATATCACTCGTGGCAAACATCCCGTATCTTTTCAAATTAAATAAGCAAATAAAGTCCCAGTGCTTTGCACCGAGCATTCCAATTTATCACCAAATTAACTTCAGCCGATAAGCTAGGGGTATATATATATACAAAAAACATCAAAATCCAACTACCCGTCCAAGCCTGCCATGACAGGCCCAATTACCTAGTTTTTGCATATGCATGTCTGTGCCATGTGCTATCTAGCAATTTATTGGCAGAACACAACTGCTGTGATACTCCCTACCCACTCCGGTACAGTACCAACCATATGATACGAGCGTCGTATAATATCGTGCAAAGTCTCACTCAGTGCGCCGCCCGTTATGTTCCAAACCCCACCGGCAGCGTGCTCCCCCAGTCATGGTATCGTAAGTAATATCATAAGTTAGCCCGGCCCGAAAAGGAGCGCTCAGCCAGGGCGAAGTCGGTACGGGGGTGTGCAAGCCGGGCGGGTATATCCTGTTGTCTGTTTTGGTGCGGAATCACTTATTCCTTGTTTTTTTTTTGTTCCTTTTCGTTTCCGGAGATGATGAGGTGTGTGGGGATGACCGTGGATTGTGGGAGTGAGGGAAGTCGAGTGATACCTTGTGAGTTGTTTTCTGGGGAAGGTGGAGGAGTCATCATGATAGCGAGTTAAGGCGCCCATTGTGGTACAGCGCATGCCGTGGAGTCTCGAATACTCCCAGCCGAATGCTGTGCTATCATATATAACTACTTCCCGGTCCGTCTAAGACCTCCTTCACTGGAAAAGAGGCAGAGAGCATAGTGTGGCGGAGGGAGGGAGCCGTTCAGTCGTTCAGCGAATCAGGAAACAGCACTAGGATTGCCGGATGGGGCGTGATATCTCCAATGGTAGGTAGAGCAGAGTATCCGATCATTCGGGATTACGGTAGTTGGACTATAAATCACACATTACGGTCATGATATTGCACAGCAGGGGGTGTGCTCGAGCACCGTATATCTAAGTGTGCCAATCCCGGGATGCCGAAGCTCAGCACTAAACCACACTTCTCCACCGAAGCCCCCCCCCCCAATCCTCAGCTGCCATAACAACATATCGGGGATATCTGTATCCCCCATAACCCTACCGTATCTACCCATCCGTAGCAGTTGGGGGGAGTTGCCCTTAACTTCGCTCCAATCCGGCTCCTACGAAAAATGATACGATACCATTTCTCTTTCACTATACTGGTGGGGGTAAGTCATGACATTCGGAGGGGGCCACCATAAGCGCGCCAGGACGTGGGCGGGAAATGTGTGATATCTGGCCGAGAGGGGAATCTTGGCGGGAGTGCGGTGGTCACAAACTCTCACTCGGTCTGATGGGACTTTGGTCGAATTATGGGGGTTTGTGGTTTCTGCCCCGTGTGGACTCTTGATGGGTTGGCCGGACCATCGCACAAGTTATCGCAACGTTCGTATGATAAGTTTCTCGTATGATAACTAACTTGGTTTGACAAAATCCTCACCCAAGTCCTCTCTCGTAAGTTAAGACACTTCAATATTTTGCTCTCCTTATTCCTCTGGCTACTAATGAAGACTCGCCATATAACTTAGACAAGATTATGCCCCACTTGTTCCTGCCGCGATTTAACCGAGTATGGTGATCGACAATCTAAAAAAACGACCTGTTCCATCTCTGGTGGTTTGCGGGAATTAATTGTGGGATAGTTAGATACGATGGCCCCTATTGCGAGAGGTTAGAATTCTGAAAAATGACTCCACCTTGGCGATAGAAATTTAATAACCCAGTTATGATACCGGCACAATACCTTGAACTTTCTTTTCTCTCTCTTTTTTATTACTTTTTTGTTTATTTTATTTTCCCACCTCGCTACCGCAAAGTCACATGTCGTATCTCTGCACATGCCTTGCTGCCGGCTTTGTAGGGTACTGTACTCGTACAGTGCTGCACAGGAGAGACTGATCGTTCATCCCAAACACAGGACCTCAAGATCGCACTGCTATCATAATAAATATCCACAAAAAATCCCCAAGCAAAAATAAAAGTAAAGCCAAATACGCCGCGCCCCGGAACCATTTTAGCCATTCATTATTTCGTATACTTGCCCGCATCCGAGCCAAACCCTCTATCTAGCCTTCTAAGTACCTCCCGAATACTTGAAACCTCAATCTGAGGGCAACTTCCGTCCAGACTCCGTACCATTAAAGGACGAACAAGACTGCCCAGGTCAGTCGTTGCATCCTCGAATGCGCGATGGCGGGAGAGTGTCTGGTATGCTGCACTGCAGGGGATGAACGTTCCCTTCTCCGAGGCACCTTCATCGACTTTTCCCTTCTCTTTGCTGTCGCCAACACTTGGCCTTGAGCCTCCAATATCACCACCACATAAGCCTCCTCTACAGCACCCTGATTTTTCGGCACCATCCATTTTCGTAGCCACCGATTGACAGAACAGGGTTGATAATGGGTCGTTCTGACATTGGGCGCAGCCTCCGGGTTGGCAACCGCTCGGCCGAGAAGTGAGTTTCACAGCACTAGTATTCATCGGGGGGTATAAAGCTACAGGTCTCTCGAGCCCTTGCTGAGTATGACTCGTTAAAACCGAGCCATGTCCATCTCTTAAAGGTGGTAACTTGGTGCTGTGGTTCTCCTCAGAGTCATCATTTTCAATCAAGGAGTTCGCAACCTCGGCACAAACACAAGGCGTCCCATCCGAGCAAAACCCACAGGGGTCCGGCATCTGAGTGATCGGAGGATTTGGCGTTGATTTAGTCAAATATGCATCTGTAAAGTCAATCTCGAGCTCCTTAGAACCGTGCTCGGCATAATCCCCTGTGCGAGTACGCTTTGGTGTATTCTGGCTAGGAGACGTGGGCCTTTTTATCGAAGGTCCTGCTGCAGCAATTTCAGTCATACAAGCACATGACCCTTCTTTCGAGCATCGACCACAGCCTGTAGGATCTAAAACTCGGCTGCTTTCTGAGGAAGGCTGTGGGTTTTTTCGTCCGCTCCTGCGGCGGAGTGGGACAGACGAAGCGCTCAAAGTGACAGCGGTCTTCTTGACACACAGGAGCTGATCTAATTCATCTGTGCAGGTACAATTCCCTCCACAGGGGGTGTCACGGCCCGAAGATGGGGCCGGTGATGCAACTTGAGCAACTGAATTCGACGCTTGATCCTCAGATTTTAATTGCCGGATTAAATCGAGTTCTTTCTGGAGACTTTCCATCCTTATTTTATATTCCGCAAGTTCCTTCGTCAGACGCACATGATCCTCCGTTAACTGCTGGATTTGATCCCTGGAAACTCGATCGTGGCTTTCATGATCGGCCTGTAATTCTTTGAGCTTGTCTTCCAGTTCGTTGACCCTAGCAGCCTTGCGTTCTCTAAACGCCCGTTGGGCCGCCCGGTTTTGAGCCTTTCGCTTCTGCACAACGTGAGCTTTGCGCTGCTATTGCATCACATCACCAGAGCTTACCGTTGGTGGAGTCTCAGTGGAAGCCTTCCTCCCAGGCTAGAGTACTAAAATCAATACCTAATCCAATCCCTCTGTCACCATTCCCGGAATGACTAACCTTGGGGCGTGGTGGGACAACCCACTCCTTGTGCGTAACAATAGTATTCGGAGCAGCAGCACCGTTACTAACAACTGAGGAGGCTCTAGGAGCAAGAGCTGGTGGCCCGGGACTACTCGCAGACAATGGCGAGGAGATCGCTTGGAAAATAGTTAGTTGGGGTGAAATACCGAGTGATAATCCGTCAAACAAGATACTACTTACAAATCGGGGACATGGAATCACCCGACATTTTTACGACAGTTGTTTCAACGGCGTCGATGGCGGATTAGCGGGATAACAGGATGGAAAAAAGGAATATCTTGACAAAGCTGTTTATCGAGAGAAGTGATATTGGTATCGGAGGCATCCCCAAGGAAGGGTGTGGAAAGAGGATAACAGATGTTGGGGGGGGGGATCCAGGGTTTAAGAAAGATTCAAAGGGTTCGGTAGTATGTGTGTGAAGGGAGTTCTCGGACTGGGGAGATTGGGGGGGGTGGAAGGGGGGGCATTCAAGAGGACTTACTCTGCCTGTTTGCTGAATTCATGTTTGGTTAGACTCACACTCTGGGGGCAGAGAAGGAAGCGCGTTCTCCACTTGCTAATCTGATCCGGATCGATTAGACTTAACAGATGGTCTGATAAAAATTTTCATTTCCAAGTAACAACGCTAAACTATTTTCGCATGTGCTACGCCTGGGCAATCAAAGATAAAAAAGGCTGGGAGAACGCGGTAACCTGCACCCCATTCGCCCTAGCACCATACATCATGCGCGAGGGAATTCATTTATGATTCGTCATTCATTTAATTTCTCTTAGTTCCGGTAGCTCCAGTATCTTATATACTGCGCGGTACTGTATCATACCGCACTGCATTCAGGTCGCGGCACGGACTCGAGCATGGATGCACCAGTGCCACCGGTACTTGCGGAAGCGCGACAGCAGCCCTTATCTGATCCTGCACCCAATGTGCCTCTCGGATCCACCACCTATTCCTCGCTCGCAGCCTCCCCTGACTCATCCCCGCTATCGTTCTCAAGATCCTCACGTGTGCCTGCATCTAAAGAACCATACCACTTTCCAATCCCTTCCACATATTTTTCCTCCTCTGGGCCGTATTCGACTGGAGGGCCTGACACGACGGCTGCCCTCTCTTTCCCCAGATTTTTCCAAACGGCCCATGCAGAATTGGATGTGGATGTAGCCACAAGGCTACGTTTCACGGAGGATATCTGGAACAACAGTCGTCAATTAGTTAGTAGTCATCTAAGGCTAGGAAGGCACAAATAAAAATAAAAAAAATAAAAATACGAGGCGAGCCCGGGATCCCGTACTTTGAATTCCCGGAGGAGCACCACATCCCCCACTTCCACAATTGGCAGGGCCTCTTTGTGAGGCCTGAGAGCCGTGGCTACTATTCCGTAGGGGGTTGATGAATCGACCAATCTCATGGAGATGAAGAAATCTTTTTGTCCGCCTTTGGCTCGTTGGATAGGTTTTCTCCGTGTTACCACTCCGATGATGTCAACCAGCGCGCCCCAAGTTAGAGAACACAAGGCTGGGAAATCCGATAGCTGCAGCGTTAGAAGTTAGCAAAAACATTACATAAATCGACTCCATGTGTGCGGCTTACGTTTGTAGTAACACCCGACTCGAACTCTGAGGCAGAGTCTGATTGTTGACCGCCCAGATCCGATTCCGCTACGGTTTCTGGATTAGAGTTAGAGTCATCTACCGATCTACTGCCTGAAGACTGGCATTCAGAGTTATTGTCGTGCTTTTCTGAGGAGGGGGATTCATGATCCACCCCTGTATCCTCGCTCTCCACCGGACGGCCAAAGTAAGCCGAAAGGTTGCTAGGAAATGACCCTCTCCCCGAACCCCACAGAAAGGACCTCCTCCCTTCAGTTGGAGACCCAAATTCGAAACCGTCATTTGTTCCTGAGTAACCCGAACTGATTTTTGGAGGGGCACTGGTAGGGAAATGCAAGGAACGTTTCTCGACTTTTGGCGATGGCGTGGGCAGATAAAGGAAGGGCGTTTTTGGTTTCCCTGAGCGTGGTGTTGCGAAATTTTCATTCATCCTCGAAGAAGTGATCTCTATACTGAGCTTAGAGGGCTGAGAGGTGGTTGCGAACCTTGCGTTCATCTTTCGTCTCTGCGCCAGATGGTGAGCAGTCTCACCATCAGAGGGCTCATCAAAGAGCGAATCTTTCTCACTATCAATATCACTTAGTTGCCTCTCATCATCAGAGAGTGAAGCCCTCCGCTGGTCCGAAACGGATAGATAGTTGGTGGCCTCAGGTGTGCTCGGTTTAGGTATCACCTCCCCCCTCGCCTTTGTTAAGATAGCTTGACCGGGAGTGGGGGTCGTGCCAGTAATATCAGAGCTTATGGGAACGGGTATTCCTTCGGGCTCGGTATTGGTAGTCTGAGTATCGTTCAGACTCATGTAATCAGCCCCAGATAATCCACGATTCATAAATGGGGAGATAAGTGGGAGGTTGGCGGACGGAACAGGGCGTAATGATGGCGAATCCGGCATATCTTCTCCACCCATTCTAGTATCCAGAGGAGACAGGGGTGGTGGGGGCATGGGAATTCTCATTCGCCGATCTGGTGTCTTGCCAGCTCCCGCAGCCTCTGTTGCATCAACTGACATCTCCTCTGAGGTATCAATTCGCACAGAGCTCACATTACCGTCCCCGATTTGATCCTCACGTTCCATTCCACTGGTCCCTGCTTTAGGTGCTTGTTTGCCCTTGCCCTTGGGGCTTCTCGTCGAGATTTCCTCATCTAATCCCTCTGATTCTCCTTCTGTAACCTCCCCCCGCTCCAACAGTCGAAATGAGTTGCTAAATCTCGGCCGCTTACTCCTATGCTCCAAGTCATAGTCATCGTCGCCCCCAAAGAGTGATTCTGCTGGGAGTGGTGATGATGATGACGGCTCGTTGGAAAGCCATGTTATGGAGCGCTTGAAAAGGCCAGGAGTACTCCACTCATTCTCGCCCTCTGAAAACGAGAACGGCTTGGTCGAAAGTGGTGTCGAAGGGGGAAGAGCTCGCGTCTCTTCTAGTGTGGTCGGAAGGGCCTGGCTTGCGAGTGTAGGAGATGCCTCCAAATCCGGTGCGATGTTAATTGTGGACCAGCCGGATGTCGTCTTCACCTAAAGAGCATTTCGTTTAGTACGGTAGAAGCTTGTACGGGTTGCAAGAGCAAGGTTGAGTTACCTTCATAGCCAATCTAGTCGAGTACACCACGACCCATGGAACATCCCTTTCGGTGGCATCGTCTAGTGGTTGAAACTCGGCTCCTTCCAACGAGATGATCACGCGGTCCCCAATTTGAAGCTTCGTCTGGTCCACTGCCGACGCTGCGAGACCCTTAAAATTGACCCTAACCTGCCCTCGGTTCTTACGCAAGCGAAAATCCTTCTCGGATGCTAAAATGGATAGAGAAGAGCTGCTAGGCGAAAAAGGCCAGAGGAGGCTAATAATTGCGACAAAGAATCCGGGTTCGTTGTCATAGGTGCCAGGAGCGAGAGATGCCAGGGGAACTTGCTTTGAGGGCAATGAGGAATCGGTTTCGGACATCGTTTTCGGTAGCGGTGGTGGTGAATCTGTAGACATTTCTTTTCTTTTTCTTTTCTTTTTTTCTAATTTTTTTTTTAACTTTTTTTTTGTTTATAGATTTATTTATAATTTCCGAATTGAATTAATTTTGCGGGTGCAAGAGATGGGAGAAACCTCCCCACCGAAAAATCCGAGTTCAAGGTGCAGTGAACCTGGAGGATCGTTGGTGTTTGGGTATGCGGCTGAAATGCGAGGAGATCAAAAGGGTTCGTTGGTCCGATGGGATGAGAGTTTGGCTCATTAGAAGGAACAAGAGACCGATCACTAGATTCCCAGGTTCTGGCGGGTGATTGGTGATGGGTTTACCGGTATACGGAAATTCCAAGGATAGTGATTACCCGTACAATTTGGTGTTGTATTCTACAGTATTAGTACTTACAAACCGAAGTACTCGTAACAGCATCATGGAGGCCAGAGATGCTAAGAAATCCCTTACTAAGTTACAGTATCGTAGTATTATAGGATGCTGTATCATAACATGGACCGGCGAATCTGAGGGAGATACACGCTTTCACCCGCCTATACGAGTAGATTACCTGCTAGGTCTCGGCTACACCTAGCTTTGTTGGGCCTCGCTCGAAAGTATACGGGCGAAGGTCCCGCTGCTGAGATAACCTTAAACTGTACTGCAGAGTACTCGCAAAGTGTCATAGCTCCAACGCCCTTCACTTCGTTCCTATGGTGTCCCAGTGTATCGATGATATTCGAAGGTAGGTTAATATCCGGAACCAGCAGGCTCCTAAGACCTCCTCTAGAAAAGACTGCTTAGGCCGCCATACTACCAGGGTTACGGTTTCAGTTCCAAGGCTATTTCGGGTTGACAAGATCTACTCGTAATAAAAGTTCTTGCCGGGGTGGGAAATTTGTGACTATATTCTGCTTCAGTCCTGGCACTTGGGAATAGGAGCATATCGGTACTCGAGTAGAGTACCGGTAGTACTAAGCTAGTAGGGTACAGTACTCGGGTACCGGTACTGGTATGATCAACACTTTCCAGGGGAATCGAGTAAGCATCATCAATTAAGTTACTCGAGTACAGTATCATACTTGTATGATACTCGAGTGGATAGTGGACTCCTCTTGTCTAGTCTAGCCCTACCATACGAGCACCAAGTATAGATACTAGTAACAGTACCGTACAGCACTGCCGGTACTCGCGAGCACACGCATCATTTTGTAATCTCAATCGTCTCACGTGACGAAACTCCAACACTTCCTCTAACAATTTGATTGTGAGAATGCCTTCTCAATCCGATTGTCTGCGGATCTCCGCGCACAGAACTACACAGTGGTAATTTACATAAGTTATCAAGCAAACACCAACACTAGAAATCCTGCATTTTACCCGCGTAAATGTCAGTACTAGTGGCGTACAAGTACCTTTACCCCTGGCGCAAAACCCAGGACCTGCAGGTATCCAGACCCGAGGTGAGAGCCCAACCGTCTATTCTCAATCCCTCCGCAAACACGCAGACGGAAAATAACTTCATGTTCTTATGACCCTCTTTAAACAAACTCCTTTCTCGCCGAACCATGGCCGCCCCGACTCTCAAGAACCCCTCATTCGAGCGCCGGTATGGCACAGCCAATTAAAGGGCAGGTAGGGAAGGCCTTCACAAATGATTATATCGAGCAAGCCAGATTCCCCGCTCCAGCGCCCATCAAGCTCTTTAGGGTCACAGTAGAAATAGGAGACTGAGAAATTGGTTAGCATAATATTATTATCGTATCGACAAACCTTCCAACCTGCAAGTCGGGAGCTTCGTCAGTGGATATTTCCCTAGGGTCGGACGGAGTTCAGGCCCTCATTATAAAGTGCAGGTATTTGAAAATATTGGTAGTGACAAACTTACTGTGCCTATCACGACTTCTGGCAAATTCGAGTTGCACTCTCCGCCGTGAGATAAAAACTATCCGACGAAAGCCCCCCATATGATACCGGTGTTTGCGTGCTGGCATCATACAATATCATACCTGTTCCAGTACAGTTACAGTTCAATACCCCACAGCACCGAAGGCCATCAGAAAAGCCTGATTGTCCCGGGCAATAACCCCACCTAGCTCGCGCGCGCTGCGCACGCAACTTGTGGCGAATTGAGGTTCTTCAACCTAAAACCACACCAACGACTTTTTGCGGCACAAGCGAGCTCACCTCGACCGCAACACCCACCCACCCACACAACCACAACCTAAACCACAAGGCCCTCTACCCCTACCGGTGCCGGTACACGCAGCACACACCAGTCACGCTACCGGAATTTTGCCGCCAGAGCTAGGGTTCCGGTGGCTTGTAAAAATTTAATCATAAAATTAAAAAAATCATTCGACTCCTTTCTTTTTCTTCCTTACGTAACTCGCTCAACCTCAGCCTACCCGGCTTCTGTTTTGACCGGAGCCTCACACGCCAAATCTTCCTCATCACGTGAGTCATATAACTTACCCTCTCCTCAGCTCATTCCCTAAGTTAACCCATATAAACAGCTTCGTTGGCTCTGCAATACAAAGTGCCATTTGACGGAAGAATGTCAGAAAATACGGGCAAAGCTCCTCCCGCACCCTCGCCACGGCCACGTACCGTGGCGGAGATTAGAGAAAAGTTGCTGTTAAATCGGAAGGCTACCGACGAGAAAATAAAGTTGGCAAGGAACTATAGGGATGCATTGAAGGCTCCAGTCAAAGCTCCAAGGAGTGCATCCGAAAGCCTGTCACTAGGAAACTCCCCCTTAGCTCTGGGCTCTGAACGAGCTGGGTCATTTTCTAATAACTACTCTAGTCCGGCGATGTTTGGTTCGCCAAATTTAGGCGCTGAAGAATACCTTCTTGGATTCCCATTAGGCACCGATTCTTCTCCAAATGGAGTCGTCGCTCAGAGAGCTGCCTATATTAGCGCAATTACTGCGAAATCTGAAGTGATTGACAAATTCCTAAATCACCCGTTTCCCGCACCTGAGGAACTTGCTGGAGAGATGGATAAGTTGGCTGCTGAGTGTCGTTTGATTGCTGTTCACCCCAGCCTCTCTTGCGCGGAGACAAATCTGAGGGATGTGGATTTCGAGAGGGAATCTAAAAATTATATAATGACGAGCCCAAAGTTTTTGTTTCTGAAAAAGCTCTTTGACTCTATATCAGAGTTATCTCTCAAGATTGAAATTGTGGCTAGCCCTGGTGGGACGATTGTAAGGTTTGACTTTTGCTGGTAATGTCGGCCTAGCTGACCCGGTTCATAGGATATGCTTGAGATATTCTTTCGAGGTATCAAAGTTCACTGTACACGTCGCGACAAACTTAGTCAACTCCCCCGCCTTTCAGCTAGTGAACAGAGGGGCTTTAGCAAGGTAGCTCTGCTCCCATCAAGTAAGAGTGGAGCTGTACCGGTGAGTCTTATCCTCTTGAAGGATTGCAGTGATACTAAGATATTGTAGGCGAACGCAGATTTGGTCATCGCTATGGATTCAACTTTTGTTGCGGATGTTCCGGAGATAGTTAATGCTCGCAAGAGCTTGTTTGTAGTCGGAAAGCTAGCCCCAGTTCTCCGCCTTGTTTCACTTAATACACTGGAGCATATCGAGCTATGTTATAAAGATTCCGAACCCCAGTATCCAGCATTGTATACATATATCGAGACAACGAAGAACCTCCTACATGATACAGGAGCACTAGTAGATTCCTACAAACCGACGTTCGCTGCCGCAGTACCCAATATTGCTGAGTGGCTCTCGAGGAACCCAATTGCAGGAGCCCCAAAGCTAGAAGGGTTCCCGTTGCTGCCAATTTTCGAACGTTTAGCTCAAGTCCAAAGTCCAGAATTACACGATAAGCGCAAACGAGAGGTATCTGCACATATCCTCTTGTCTGGTCCCCGCAAAACGTGGTCACCGCTAACCAAATAAAGGGTGAATCCGCTGAGAAACAGTCCTCAGGACAGACACCACCAGCATCAACAATACAGACTAAACGCTTGAGAATAGCCGGCCCCATTAATTCCCCTACCCCTTCCTCGTCGTGCCAACAAATGGGCACTGCCACTTCTGCCAAAGATCCGACGCCGAGCCAATCCACTCCTCCGACAGAACTGGGGGCGCATTTACCTGGTTCAGCAATGCAAGTTGATGGAGATGATGTTGGAGCAACCGACACCGCGGACTATGGGCCTCCTAAATCGTGGGTGTATATCACAGAGGAGGTGGTTGACAAAATGGTAAGCGGAGTACGCTAACTCTAGGATTGCTTGGTTGCTAACTGTCGAATAGGCACCAGCAGATTTGAAGAAGACATTGACCGCGGGAAAGCAGGCTTTGCAAGAATGGAAAAACTTTGCACTCCTCACACAAGATACCGTCAAGAAGCAGAGAGAGAGTTTTATGGTTCTCCAAGCTGAGAAGGATGGTTTAGTGAAGACGTTGTCGAAGGCCGAGGCAAGAGAAAAGCGCCTGGACTCCGAGGTTTCGAGACTGCGAGAGGATTTGAAGCAAGCAAATTTGGACATCCAACAGGCCAAGGTAGATTTGTCCTCAGCTGCTGATCCCCTCCCAATCATAGGCCAGTTGCGCGATGAGAAGGAGCAATTGCGAAAGAAGTTGGAGTCGATGGATAGGAGAGAAAAGGTCAAAGAGACAGAGTTCGAGTTCCTTCGCGAGCAATACCAGAACGCAACCTCGAGTGGAGTAGAGCTCAGGAAGGACCTGGACCAGATGAAGGCCGAAAATGCCCTCCTCGAAAGGAGAGCAGCAGCGACTGTCGTGGAACTTCACAAGGCACACGTGTCTAGCCAATTGGACAATTACAAGAGCCAGGTCGCTAACTTGCAGTCTAAACTTCTTGAGAGAGAGGCCCGACTCGCCCGAATGGAGGAGCGCGTCAGTGGAATCCCTGTCACCAGAGGACGTGCACTTCCTGTGGATAGAGCAGCAACTACTACTCCAGCGGGTTCTCGTCACCCCGAACCCGTTTCTCAAAACCCAACTCGAACTGATAGATCCACCAACCCACTTCCCTAGTTGATGCTTACATCTGTATCGTACCCCACCGCATGTTTCACGTCATTTCATTTGTTTTGATTCGGGAAGTTTTGTTGTCTGGTGTATTATTTCCTATAGGCGTATATGGCTGCTAGATATGGGTCGTCAGTTCACTTTTGTTCCCTTCTACATTTGTATCCTTTCATGATATTTTCCTTTTGACGCCTCTTTTTCACATTTCATTCTCTTTTCCGGTGGCTACTTTAACTGGCGTCTGCGTACATGGCATTACATTTTCTTCCCGCACGAGTATTGTACGAGGAGCTTGTACCATACCGGTTTATGTGGAGCGGTGGTAATATTTTAGGGATATGTGCATCAAATAACCTGGTCTAGCTAGCTATAACGAGAGGGGTTTTTCACTTTCCTTTTTAATTCCCAATCCCAGTTCCCCAGAGCAGGGCTTCCTTGTTCCAAAAACACGCCTCCCGAACTACACCCACTCCTGTAGAATCTGTCATGGTCCTTTGTACGATCTAACATATCCATCCACCCATTTGCAGATGGAAGAGTGGGAGGCACGGTAGACTAGGGGGCGGGACCAAACACGAATGTGATCAACTTAGACTACGTCCTAGACCAAAAACCAGGAAAAAACGAAAAGAATGGTCTCGACGTGTCAAAATTCCATAGAAACCAAGCTCCTTCCATTCCTCCCATTCCTCCCTGACCCGGCACGTGCCTGGCTTATGATACCCCATCCATCCATCCCAATGCCGGCACATACTTAGGTACGCTGCCGCACTGTTTCCCAACATCCACTCACATATTCACTCACTCGCATCTACTCGAGTACTTGAGCACACAGGCTTGTTCATCACTTACCTAATCCATCCTTTGCTACGTCGTACTGTACTACCCCCCCCCCCCTCAAAAAAACAAAGAAAGAAGGCAACCTTGAAACCGACAGCCTATAATATGGGGAATCCTGGCGGCCAATGCGGGTGAGAGTCACGCTTTGAAGATCCGATGGCAACGGGGTACTAGATGGGTGCGCTGGGATCGTCGGGAGGATTATCGACTATTTGGGCCGGGCTCGGTTTCTAGCGGCGGTGGGGAGGTATTTCTCATCTTTGTCAGAGCCATCATCGCCTTTCCGTCGGGGAAAGGGCGCATACTAGTCATGGAGACATTGAAGCTCGGGATGTGATGAGGCGGGGTGGAATTGGGATTGGGACTGGGGGATAGTGGGGCCAATGGATATGTGGACCGAGATGGGGATTATCGCGAGTGAGCGGATGTGGCTTGTTTTTAACTCGACTGGATTTTACCACTTGCTGCAAGCATGGGAGACTTGAGAGCGAGAACCTCCTAGATCCCCCATCCTAGTGCGATACTTGTAATAAATCACCCGTATCACAAATTAGCACTCGTGCCAAACCTGGTTCTTTCACTTCATTTGTCTCGGCGCCCAGCCAACCAAGTATAATCATACTGACGAACATACACCCCCCATAATTACTTCCTCCAAGTGCCTAACAGTACCGGTATGCGCCCACACCCCTATCATACACAAGTAAGCAAGCACACGAGTGGTATGATACAGATACTAGCCCATAAACAAACCAGGAAGATCATCGTCATTGCCAAGACTTTATCCCAATTTGTTTGATCAATCAAATACGAGTAGAATACTCTGGAATCTAATCTAGTACTGTACGAGTACTTGAGTGATGGCACAAGACCGGATCTCCCGTTAGTCTAGTCTACTCTTTTTCACCTCCCTTCACAAATGCCCGCCGGGAAGATTTGCGCAGGAAAAAGGGTCCTCCACACACGCCCACCACCCGGTTGCCGATCATGACGTTCGCGTGTTTATTGCTTTTTCCCCACTCCTTCTGTCTCAAGGACGTCAAGGAAACAGTCGACGGGGAGACCATGGAAAAGCGGAAATTCTCCATGTTCGCATTGGTAAGGCGGGGTCCACTGTGGCGGGAGAGCGGATGTGAATGATAAAGGGTGGTGAGACTGGCTATGGGAGTCTCTCTGATCATTTTTATTCCGGTAACCTACAGTGCGTTACCCTATTGGATTGGGTCGTTTTTCGATATGGCAGCTTTAGCGGAAGAAGCGAAATATACGGGAAGAAGAAAAGGAAGGAGTTGATATCGACTTATTCTGTGCTCGTATTCTTATTTTTATTCTTTGAAAGACGGTGGGTGTCTTGGGGAAGAAGGACGGCATACGCAGTCATTCGGAGGTAGACTTTTGAATCTTTCACACCTATCCCATACTAGTGAGGGCAACACACCATAATAGGGAGTTTTCGCACATTTATTATATATCAACCTAGAGCTTGGCATTGGGGTGAAAATGATTTCATATACTGGTACTGGTACTGGTCTTGCTTTCTCCACTTTATCTCTCCTTGTTTTGGGAATACAAGTTAGATATGATTTCCGCTCTATGATAATATGGTATCATACCAGTTATTTCGAGAAATTAGGGCTACGACTCAAAAATCCCTATTAGGCACGCAATTGGAAGGTAACTTAAGTTAATTTCGAACCTAGCAGTTGTAGATGGGGACTCGGTTGGCAAGAACTTTCAATTCCCTCTAGAAATTATGATGCCTGCATAGATTTCAGAAACTATCCATGCAGAGCCTTGAATTTTGCATAATTTTAGGCGGTTGATGATTGTTCCCACTTCCCCTATTGTTTGGTGGGGAATACTGTTGTTCCACTACCTTCTTCACTCATGCGACCTCTCTGATATGGGACGAAAGGTACCCGAGGTTTTTCGATTTGCTTGGGAAAGTGGGAACGAAGGAGAGAAGGAGTCTTGGGAATGATGTTTAATTGTCCATTATATTCGATTCCGACGACACCATACCGTACTCGAGTACAATAGGATACCGGTATCACTCCCCCCCTACCTGCCGTCAACCAAGAAACTGACTATTTAACAAACCTGCCATCACGACTACTGGTACTACTTCCCACCTCCTACCCCCACTACACCACCACCTCTGCCAAACTCCCTCCCACCTATACTACACCCTAACCAAAAACCAAAATGACCGTTTCAAGACTCCATTCCTCGGAAAACCCCCACCCAAACGGCAGCGGATACACCCCCTCCACCACCGCCTCCATATCCCCTCACCCTTCGACACAAGATGACCCTCGCCATAAATACGCCCGGTGCTTTCCCCCCAATTCGTTCTAAAGACTGAGCTAACACTATGTTGCGAACACCAGAATCCTATACGAACACACCCGCCGCCAAATGGATACAGCCGCACACTCGATTCATGCCGGCCCTACGCCGTCGTCGTCGCCATCGACATCAGCGTCCAGCGGTAGCCAGGCGAGTATATCGTCTCGTGAGGGGCACAATCCTGCAACTGTTGCTTGATTGATCACGAGGTTTCGCCGTGCTTTATATTATTAGCTGGTTCTTGTGGTTACCGTTAGAAGGGTTCGGTATTCGTTTATTTATTCGCCGATTGGTTGATTTGCTGTGAGCTGGTTGCTAGTATATTATTCCTTCTGTTTGTCGGCTTGCTTTGTCCGTTTGTCTAGTGTACTGAGTCATTTGATATACAGTGCGTTTTTGCTTTTCATTCCTTCTTTCCCCATTTTTTTCGTTATGGGGATTTCTATTGTGGGTGAATGGATGAGCGGGCTGTTGAAAAGATACGAGAAGTGTCACCCTGATTCCATTAATTCAACCCCGATTCTCTGTAAAAAGCAATACAATCTCCATTGTGCTCCTCCCCTTTTTCCCTCCTCAGATCAGTATCCGTTAGCTTTCCTGGGCTTTTTTCTTTTTTTTTTTTGCTTTCCCATTGGCTTAAGTTACTAGCTCGATATGGCACAGTACTTGATGTTTCGTCAAGTCACCGGAACATGAGGTACATGTCGGTGGCCCAAGTTACGCCGTGAAGCCATCAAACATAGTCTACCACAAGTAGACTAAATCACTTATCCAATCCTTATTCCCGAGACTTTGGGTGACGTCATTGTCGCCCGATCATTTCTACTGGTGCCACCAAAACCCCCCAATTTCCGCCGCCTTCAGAACACGACAAACCCGCTATTCAATCATTGCGAGATCCGGGGTGTAGGAATTACTCACTCCACAGCGAGCAATATTCGAGTGCTGGAGTAGATTGAAATCCTGAACCTTCTCCTGTAGATCCAAGCTCTGATTTATCACCCTAAGTGGGAAGTTTTCAGATTACCACAGTTATGATACCCTTTTCCATGGATACCCATCAATACTAGTGCTCCTTTGCACACTTGACGAGCCCCCGCCTGATGGACGGGTTGGAACAAGGAGTTTGATTACCCAGCCCACTAAGTTGGCTGTGGATATATTTATGTGAGGAATGTAGGAGGTTTTACAGGTATCATACCGGTACCGCATGATCGTGTAATGCAAACGCCAAGTTCTGTATGATACAGTACTCGTACTGTACTAGTACGGAGTACTGTGCTCACCAAAACTTCACTCTTCTGACGTTGTGGCGACACAGCCGTGCCAAGGTTCCCGCACCGATTATGTAAACATGGATGCGCAGCAGCCATGACCACAGCAACCGCCAATACTACTGCAAGATGGTTGAAACTTATCCCCAAGTTGAAGTGTGTATCCAGAATGCCTTTGGGACTTTAGCAAGAGTTGAATGAAAAGCCAAAATGTGAATTTAAGGTGCCTGTTAACCAAATCCAAGCCCGGTGGAAAGAGCAGCGCTCAAGGGACCGGTGCCTACCGACAAGTGAAAGAGTTGCCGAGTCAATGGAGTTGGCGGTTTACATGTAGACTATCTATCCGGCTTGAGGGGCGGGGTGGAGTGGGAACATCAGCAAGAGTATCAATATTTAGTGGATGTACAGTACCGTGTCATACCAACGCGATTCTTTGGAGAAATTACGAGATTTCACCTGCTCCAACGGTTGGCCCAACCTCGACTACTAAGCTTTTTTGAACGCCATCCTCGAGTACCTATGTATTCATTCGTATGGTCACTTTTGAAGTACTACTGCCAAGCCCCACTATTTTGTACGTATTATATAAGCAGGTGAATCACTCATAAGTGTTGATTCCAAGTGCCCTATACTCGAGTAGCACGCCATAGATTGCATACACACCATTCATAGACTGCTCGAGTACGGTACACGTACTCTACAGTACCAGTACTGTACACACCAGTACACCACCGCCGCAACTCGAGTACCGTATTTACTCGTACTCGGACAATCCACTATCTCCGTCAGACCTCTGGTCTCCGCCGTTAGAGGTAAAACACCTCAAAAAGGAATAGTGTTTACCTGATGTGGTATGGCTTGAGCAAGATGAAACTTGTGCATCTTATCAATTGGTGTTCGTGACCTCGTTAACTTTCTCAACTAAGCCTATCACAATTTAGCTCTGTTGCTTATTGATAGTGGATTGTCCGAGTAAATACGGTACCAGTACATAAAACAAGAGAAAGATAGGAGATAAAGGAAGAAAAACTCATGATAAGAATAGCTAGAACATGGGTGTGATCCAGGGGTGGAAGATATGTGAAGAAGGAAAAAAAAGAAGAGAAAAAGGAAAGAGAAGCCCATTCAACTGAACGCCGGAGAGTGAGACATGATTTTTATCCGAACGTGCCAAATGAAACGAAGAAGGAATAAGCAAGGGAAACTAACTAAGTTGGAAAAAAAAATTAGGAAAATAGAAGATAAAGGAAAAAAAAAAAAAAGGGAAACTCCACCAGGATGCAATGACTTATTTGAAAATATCCGAGAAATGCAGGTATTCAGCTATTAAGGAAAACGTCCGCACAGAAAACGACCTACCCCATCCACCCCATTCCACCTCCTTGGCTGGTTCAGGCCACTCCGCTGACTCCGGGCTTGCTCCGAATACCTAAAGCTTCTCCCGCCCTTGAAGAGCCCTCGTCCCTCTTCTTCTGGGACCTTGAAACAGGGGATCTCGAGGCGTTCATAACTGACCTTGGTGATGACAAATTCGATACGTCCGTCGGACCATCTGGGATAGCTCCTCCTTCCATAATGCAGTCCCCATCCTGTATCTCCACAGCTGTGTCCTCTTCCTCACGAACAGAGACCTCAGTCTCCTTAAATTTAGCCCTAGTCATAGCTTCCACCTCGTTGTCATCCCTCTTCATGCCATTTCCCTTTACCTCTCCTGTCGCTTTGGCAAGCTCAAATTCTTCGAATTGTTCTCGCAAACCCACAATCACATCGAAAATCTTGGATCGCATCCCCTTAATTTCATCCTTTCGCCAAAGCTCTTTATCTAGCTTCACATCCTCCCTAGCCAAAAATGCGGCGACAAATTCCTTGGGCTGCTCAAAGAACCTCTCAACGTAATGAAGGAGATACGGCCCACAATCGTAGTAGTTATTCTGGTTGGGAGCCTAATGACCCGAGTTAACCTCCGAAGATAGTTTTACTAAATTTAGACGCTGACCTTTGCATAAGTAGCATTGATATCGCCTCTTGTAATCTCTAGATTTCTCTTACTAAGGGCCTCCGCAGCCAAGTAGTCTTTAAGATTTTTAATTGTTGCAGGCCGGGAACTTGAGCCATACCCCATGGAATCGAGGATGATGATGGCCGGCCTTTGCAGGTCAGCGTAATTCAGGCCAAACAAGGTGTTGCGGAGTTAGCTTACGTATCAGCAGGCACACTTCCCCTGTTAGGGCGTTCAACTCTTGCTTTCCCTTTAGCTGTCTTTGACGCAACGAGTTCAACCGCAGGATCTTCCGCTATAGCCTGGCGGGGGTCTAAAGGCTCATCCAAGTCCTCTTTTGGCCACTCATCCTCGTCAAGCGACATTTGTTCAAGACTGCCTTCCACTATACCTATATCCCTGGAGTCGTCGCCTTTAAAACTCGCTTGGGCACTTGCTTGGAGGTTCTGCGCTGCCGTTTCCTCAGAGTCAGACAAGTGAACCAGCGTATCCTGGCCCCCTTCTTTATCATCCCGATCATCAGCCAGCGTTGCCGATGAAGACTCCAAATCAATTGTTTTTGCACTAGCAGGCGACATGGGAGCATTGTTTTGCATCTTGCGTTCTAAGTGCTGGAGGTTACAGATTATAGCAAGGTACCAGTGGGAACTAAGTAGTTAGTGTATTTCCTTCCCTTGCATAACCTGGTACGAGGGCATACGATTCATTGATGGGTATAACAATATAGTTCATGTTAAACAAATCCACTTTGGCGGTCCATTTCAACACACTGTCAAAGTTTCTCTTGCTTTTCCGGGTTGTCAGTAAATACTTTTTCGTACCAGGATTTGAACCATGCTCACCCTTTCCCACCCTTCCTAGCGAGGATTTCATAGAAAAATGTGTTGAGAAAATAGGTCTCCTTGGCCAAATCAGGGTCTCTCCTTTGCAACTCTACCTCAATGTACCTTTTTTGGTTCTCAGTAACTAGTTCAAGAGAATTTTAGGAAAAAGCCAACCTTAAATAGAAATTGATGAGATTGTCGTTGAGAAATTCCTCGGCGCCAAGCCTAGCCAAATCTTCATACTCCACTACTTGTCTTTTGGGACCTTCAAAGGGATATACAAGGGAGGAAAGCCATTTCGGTTTAGGAAGCTCCAGCTTGCGGGCTTTGGGGGACCGAGATTCCCTGAGGGTTTACGTTAGAACATGGTGTGAACTGATTGTGAACGACTGTTTCCGATACCTTGCGACCTCGTCTGTAAGGCTTCCACGTCGACGCTTAACCTTCTCAGACTTCTCAACTTCTTGGAGCTTCTCAATCTCATCGGAGGTTTCAAGATTACTCGACACAACATTTCTCCTTGTGAGACGCTTGGCTTGCGGAGGTGGTTTCTTTGAATCTGCTGGAATCACAACTTCAAAAGGATCCAACATAACTCCCCTCTCGATCGGCTGTTTCTTAGTCCGAAAACGCGTCGGCGGACTGCGCTCGGCTACTGGTTCAATGACCAGCTCTTGGGTTAACTTGTCTTTGTCTTTACGCATCCACAGCTCGTGGCTATCCATTCGGACCCCCCACCAGGATTCAGATTTGGGTTTGGCCTCCAGATCTTCCAACTTCGCATCCCGCACAAAAGCCTCGCTATCGCTCTCGTTTCTGAATGTGAACATGATGCGGGATTGCGACTCGGAACCTGAGTAGAGTTAGGACAGTACCCAAGAAGACTTAGTGGGATACTCACTCAGTTCCCTCCTCAGATCGATGGCACACCTCTTCAGGTCACCTAGCTATTCATATTTAGTATCCTAAAATGGTAGGGGACAAGTGAGAGCCCAACACGCATGGAATAGAGCCTACATATATATTTCGAATCTTGTCGATCTGGAAGGTCAAAATTTTAATCTCCTCAAACCCATGCATTACTTTGTATTCCCTTGAATCCCTTGCATCAGACTTTTCAATCACCAGCCCTCTACAATGATCATGAGAACATTTGTTTTCCTCAACAGTTGAGCCTCGTTGAAAACGAGTAAGGAAGAAAACAGGCTTTTTTGGTCGAGTTTGAGGTCGCTTTGATGTGGTCTTCCACCTAGTATACTGCGGGTCGCTGCTCTTTGAAACCCAAGAGGAGCCACCGTGGATTCGTGAACCTTTATGGGTGGGCATCACAGGTACAGAACTTACAAGGGCGGCAAACGAATTGGCTGTATCGCTCGTTTCCTCACTTGCAGCCCGCGAGCTGCTCTGAAAAGATTCGAACGTAGCATCACTTGCTGTTTGAGGGAAGTATTTTGATTTCTTCGCATCACTATCTGAAGCCCGGTTAAAACCAGTTCCACGGGGCAGAGGATGGCGAGTACCTTTTATCGCGAAACGGGAGCTACTTGTAGCCTTAGATAAATCTCTCAGTACGATTGAATCTTCCTCTTTCTGCCTTTTGGGCTGATATGGTTGATCGGCCAACGCCTCAGATTGTGTCAGCTTCCGCTTATTTTGCACAGGTGAGCGTGAATGTTGTGGTCTGTTGAGTGTGTTCACAGGTCCGTAGTTCCCCCTCTGTGCTGGTATTAGAGGTTGTGCCTTGTGATATAAGTGAGATTTGTGTGAACATACCAGTAGTGGCCTGCTTCCGGGAACCGGGATCGGGACGGCGGTTGAACTCTCGCGTCTTCTGCTGATCGACTCCATCAACAACCAAATATCAAACAAACCGTCAATAGAAGAGTGAAGTACCTCAAACGATCATTGGGTAAATGTTGTAGTTCCTCCGTCTTGTGGCCCACCAGATCCCCGCGCGGGAGTGATGGTGGAGACTTTGGTGTACGACCGGCAACCTGTTCAACGTTAACACCATCGCCAAAAACCCATCAGAAGGATCCGCCTAAGATCCCCCGGATATGAAGACATAACCAAAAACAAAATGGGCACAAACCAATTGTACCTCCTCGTCATCGCTCTCGATCGAATCTTCTTCGCCTGAATGCAACCTCCTAGGGGAGGAACTGCGCAGGGGTGGTGGCATCTCGAAATAGTCGTTCTCCGAGGAGTGTTGCAATGGGGAGATGTGGTCAAGGAGTGGGCATCACCAGCTTAGGAGGCTCTGTGGGATAGAGAAAATATTCAAAGTCAAAGCCGTGGGGTTCTGGCTGGACAGGGCTTGTCGCCGAGCGGCTGTTAAGACGAGCGGTAGTTAGGCGTAACGCACGATAATGTGAGGCGGTAGGTGCCGCGGAAGCCTGGCCCAGTGAGGTTCTCTCTACGAGTACGAGTAGGGTTTCTGGCTGAGGTTGATTGTTTCCTAGTCTAACCCTCGCTATTCCCGGTTGACTAGTTTATCATACACCAGACCGTCACCGAATAAACAGTGGTATATCCCCAAAGAGCTCCCCGGAGCTATTAGGAAATCTTCTCCCTACGGCTTGCTCGTGTCAGGGGTTGGGAATCGTGGGTAGCGGTGTTTTTGCTTCTCTTGGCGGGCCCACCAACTCGGCAACGCTATAAACCTGATCTCCAAGAATTGTTTGTCAGTATGATAGATTATTTTCCGTTTTCTGCGAGGGAAACTTGAGGAGAGAGGGGTTATGTATTGACAAGGGCGGGATGCCCTAGATAGCCTATTATGAGAAACAGTGCGAAATCAGACAGAAGAGCAGAGCCCCTCCTCCCCCCAAGTTTTCCCACTCAAAGAGCATTTCATAACCTTACCCTCATAGCACAGTCACGTAATTCAGCAATCTAGAACGTACTTCCCACTCCCCTGGGCTCACTGCGTCTATATTTCCACCATTTTCCGCACTGGCTCCTTGCATATCTGCTACTTAATGGCCCATTTCACCAGCCTTGAAGCCAATCCCGATATCGGACAGTATGACCAACAAAGCCAATGCACTCACAGCCAAGCCCTTCCCAAAGTTTCAGTAAGTGTAGCGAAAAGGAGATGAAAAGGAGGTAATAATAATAAAAACCTCATTCCCGACTCGATCTTCATGCCTCATTCCGCCAATATGAGGGAGCAGTAAGCACTATGGGACTCAACGATTGTATTCGGGAGCTTACATCATATGCCGCGGTCGGGGTTTAAGCTTCCAACGGCAGAAATTTTGTCCAAGAAACCCGCAAACATATTCTTCAGGCCAGCATGCTCCCGGGGCATTGCTCAACTTCCCAAATGCCACCACTCTAAGGCCCCAAGACAACATGTCAAGGACTGTAGGCCACAGAACCCTGCAGTATTACCAAAGCTTCATTGGCGCCTCTGTCCCATCAAACGCTAATTGTAGACAGGACTTCTCCAAAACTCCCGGAGGAGTATCACAGAATATCACTCGGGGTGCGCGTTAAAATGCCCTTCATCATCATGCAATGCAAGAAATATCCTGAAATCACAGTAGGTTGAGAAGATGTCAACGTAATTGATTTTGGCTGCTTCACCAACAAGCGCAGGGACAGTTGAACAGTGCCCAGGTTTCTTGGGACCATCACTCAGAGGGTTGATCACATACAGCTTGGGAAGATATTAGATGCTACACTTACATTAAGGTTAGTATTGTATTCGGTTGGGGGCATCGGCCTCCCTCGAGCCCTGAACTAAACTGGGAGGTCTACGAGATGTGCGCAGGCGTGATTTCAGCAGGTAATTGTTTGATGCTATCCCACTCAAACTCTCCAGAAATTCATGATATTTCTCCTCAAATGCAAGAACGAGCTCAATCTATGAAAAAGCCATCACCTCACGTCACAAATGTGCATTAGTCATATAACAAGTGTTAGGAGTATCATATCATACTGAAAGTAAGCTTCTCAAACCCCCCTTATACCGGCAATTCACCTACTAGTTCCTTCCCCGAGTCTGCCTACACCGGGAATCCAAAAGCGAAAGAGAAGAGGATGACCCAGAATTAAGCGAATTTAGTCTCAAATGATTAAACAAATACAACGTGGCCAACCGGCCCCAAACCCAGCGCTCAAGGGGAAGTTTAATGCCAATGCTTGCCAGAACCCTCGAGGTGGCTTACAGCCAACAGCCAAAACCTGAGGAACCACCATTTCTCCACTCCGCTTGACAGTCATGTCGCCTTAAGCCCCCCTTTCTTGATTTACGGTGAATGGCTCTGATTATGGCTGGCTAAAGAGGGCGTGGTTGATTTTAGGCGTTAAACACAGAACCAACCCAATAAGAGAATACCGTATCCGTGAAACAGATAATTTATATTTTTGATGGTATTATGATATTATTATTATGATACTCAGCACGTCATATTACTTTCAAATTATATGCTCTGATACTATTAAATTTACACACCAGGACCTCATGGATGCCCTCAAGGCCACTTACTCCACCCCCGGATCCAACACGGGCAATTCAGAGAGCCTAATTTCGAGTGATATTCTGAGATGGGTTCCCGAAAGGACTTCCTGCGGGATCATAGATAGGGCTTAGGGCTCCATTCGCTAGTAGCAATTCTTATTTCCTCCCCAAAACGTTTTGAACTCGACATGACAATAACCCAACGTCCACACAAAAGCCTCGGATCAAGACGAGGGGTCCAAACAACCACTCAATTTTTCTACCCTGGTGGCTTTGGACCCGCGCCGAAATCATGCGCTCCAAATTCCACTCTCTAGGCACCACCCCGATAACCTCCAGGCACCCACTAACCTGCGCAAGGTCATTTCTATCGAAACGGACCCTGGCAAGTTTAACCGCAAATACGACTCCCGTCACCAGTGGGAGCGAAGCCAAAGAGGATAGACCAGTTCCCAAACCCAAGAATGACCTTTTCAGAAAGAATTTTGTGCCGGTAGGTTTCCTTATGTAAAGATTAATCGACTTTCATTTAGGATAGGGGTTTGAGAGAGTTGCTGATCTCCAAAATCAGTCGGAGATTGAAGCCGGCTGGTATGATTACTGGGTATCCCGTGGCTTCTTCGAGCCCCGAAGGAATCGCCCCAAGAAGGAAATTCATATGCTTCTCCCGCCTCCAAACGTTACCGGACAACTACACATCGGACATGCGCTCATGCTCTCAATACAAGACGCTCTAGCACGATGGTACCGCATGAAGGGTTACGACGTATTCTGGCGGCCGGGGACTGACCACGCGGGCATAGCGACGCAGTCTGTAGTAGAGAGGATGCTGGAGGTGAGGCGGGGGCTTACGAAAGAGGAGTTAGGAAGGGAAGGGTTTGTAGAGGAAGCTAATAAGTGGAAGGAAGAGAATGGTGGTGCTATTCTGGGGCAAATGGAGAGGATGGGAATATCTACTGCTAAGAGTCTAGAGTATTATACACTAGATAAGAATCTTAGTGGAGTGGTTACGAAGGCGTTTGTCAAGCTGTACAATGACGGGATGATTTATCGGGATACAAGGATGGTAAATTGGAGCCCGCAATTGCGAACTGCTATTTCGGACATTGAAGTTGTATGGAAGGAGATCGAGGGCAAGACGATCATTGACAAGTATGGGGGGCATTCTATTCCGGATTCGCGACTAAAGTGCTGACTGTTTTAGGGCTGAGTTCGGTGTTCTCCATTCCTTCGCATATGCACTAGAAGACGGAAGTGGGGAGATTGTCGTCTCGACCACAAGACCTGAGACAATCCCAGCAGACAGAGCTATTGCCGTCCACCCCGACGATGAGAGGTACAAGGTGTGCGAACATACATACCACAAATTCTCCCGAAAGGAAATTATCACTAATTGATCAATCGTCCAATAACAGCATTTACACTACAAATATGCTTGCCACCCCTTACTGCCAGACGTCAAGCTTCCGATCATCCCAGATGCAGAGCTAGTGGATCCGGAATTTGGCACGGGGGTGGTCAAGATCACGCCATGTCACGATCCCAGAGACTTTGCATTCTGGAAACGACACACCTCCCCAGGCGCTGACAGGGAAGTCGACATCCCCCTAGTAGCCCTTTTTACAGAGACCGGGCGAATCAAACCCGAAGCCAGAATCCAGTCACTCATTGGCAAAGACCGCCTGGAAGCCCGGAGACTGGTTGTAACCCTCTTGGAAGACCGAAATGTGTATCGCGGGGCAAAGGAGCACCCCATGCGGATCGCTACGTGCGAACGCTCTGGCTGCGTCATTGAGCCAATGATACGGCCGCAGTGGTACCTGAAGATGGAATCACTGGCAAAAGCGACCTTAGAAGCCACCAGGGTCGGGGTATTGAGGATCGAGCCTGGCGACCCGTATAGGGAATCCTGGATTAAGTGGCTGCAGGAGACACAGGATTGGTGCTTGTCGAGGCAGATATGGTGGGGCCACCGTGTACCCGCGTATCGAGTTATCGACCCTTCTGGCAAGGTGCCTGGAAGATGGATCGTAGCCGCTAGCGAGCGGGAGGCCAGGGCTGAAATGACGGCAGAGGAGAGAGATGGCTGTAGTCTTGAGCAAGATCCAGATGTGCTTGACACCTGGTTTTCATCCGGGCTTCTGCCGCTCAGTACTTCGGGGTGGGATGGCGGAAATAGCGGTGGAGTCGCCCTCAAGTATCCTCTGAGCTTCATTGAAAGCGGCGGTGATATTTTGTTCTTCTGGTTGGCAAGAATGGCTATGCTATGTGAGTTATTATCACTTGATATCAGTCAACGTGACTAACAATACACAGGCTACTATTTTGTGGGAGAACTTCCGTTCAAAGAGATACTCCTGCACCCACTAGTATGCGACGCCAATGGCAAGAAGATGTCTAAATCAGTGGGAAACGTGCTAGACCCACTGGCCGTTATCAACGGACGAACCCGGGAGGAGATTGTTAGAACCATCAAGAGGGAATACAGGCACGAGATCAAGAAATGGAGAGGAGTGCCAGAACGATTCAACCCCCTCGAGAAGGAAATCAGGAGAAAACTGCAAGAGGCAAAAGTTCTATATGGACCAACCGGTATTCGTGAGAGCGGCGCGGATGCGCTAAGGATGGCTTTGATAGATTTCACCAAACAGGTCTGTCTACGCTAGCCCCTACGCCCTAGGACATGGAGACTAACCAGCTTTTCTCATCTATTTTGAAGCCCAGGGAGATCAAAATGGATCTGAGACAGGTTGACACATTCCGGCAGCTCAATGTAAAGCTCTGGAACGCTGTCAAGCACTTACATCTTGCCAAAGCCAATGCCGAAATAGTGACAAAGACTCCCATCCCGATCCTTCCGATTGATCTGGTCATTCCGAGAAAGGATTTCGCCCAACTGACTAGCAGAACACTCAATATGCATGACTGGTTTATGATCGATCGTCTGCGTGAAGTCACAGAAGCCTGCGGGACGGCCTTTAAGGACAGGACCCTGTATAAGGCTACGAAGTCAATCAGGTCATTCGTCTACAATGACTTCTGCGACGTATTCCTGGAGTTTCAGAGAACGGATATGGCCCCCGACTCAGACCCTAAAGTAAGTCCTCAGCATTGCCGCCGGGGTTACAAACCAGATACACTAACCACCCTTACAGAAGCGCCAACTAGCCATAAGCCTAACAACCCACGCCCTAGACATCCTCGTCCGCTTAATGCACCCCTTCGCCCCGTTCCTCACAGAAAGCATCTGGCAGCGCCTCGATCCAGAGCGACAGGCTGCCGAGGCAAACACCATCATGCGAGAGCCCTACCCAATACTAGAACACATCCCAAGGATCGAATCCTCATTGGTAACCCCAATGCGCTACGTCCTCGATCTGGTATCCAAGTTGCGAACCCAGGCTGGGACAGCCAGGGAGAGACAGGAGGCGATAGTATATATCACCCCCAGGCAGCCAACACTGGCAAACTACCTGAAGGAAAAAATGAGGATATTGCAGACCATAACTAAGGTAAATGTGAATGTGACCACGAATGAACATGATATCGGAAGTATCCAGGATGTTCCAGCTCAGGGAGCAGAAGAGGAGGTAGAGACCGTCTGGCAGACCTATAATGAGGCGCTGGGAGACGGAAGGGTTAGGACGGTTTTCAAATTTCAGGATGTTAGAGAGCGTTGGCCGAGGTCGCAGGATCAGGACCAGGGATAGAGGTAGTGACAGTGTATTATACAGTAAATATGTCTATCATAGAAATAATAGGAAGCCGAACCCCTCTCTCTTCGCAAGCATCACTCCCCCTCCTCTTGAGTACTCGTATTTCTTCTCCCAATGCTACCCGCAGCATATTATAATCCCACCCACCACATTGTACCGTACACTCACACGGGAAAAAAACTTCAACCCTCCACCACCCCGCCAGACCACACCATATCTCCGATCCCGCCCCTGCCGGGAAACGGCCCATCAAATCACAAGACAGCACTCGCAAAGCAGTATCTACGGTAGCACCCCCCCCCCACTCCGGCCACGCATTCCCAACACCACCCAAGCACACCTTTATCCATGAGTTCTAAGCGGCTGAGCCGGTCCCCGACGTCATACACAGTTTACATGCAGGGACGCCAGGCATAGACACCAATTCCCTAAGGGAAGGACAGGATAAGACTCCCACTGGTCGGGGATACCGGAAGGGAGGTTTGTTTTGACGTACTGGGGCTGAGTATGGTAAACTACCAGCATCATTCTATCATATTGTGCAGTACCGGTATGGTACCAAGCGGGGAGGGGGAAGAGGAGGAAGTATATACTCGTGACTTGGGGAGTTGCTAGGGTGAAGCGGAGAGGTGGACTGGGCGACCGAATGAAGGGAGGAAAGGCGGACGGCCGCAGAGGCTGTGGTGCCGTATATACCTGTGCATTTATTCTAGAGCCGGAGGTATCATAGGAGCCATGGAGAGGGTAAAGGTTCGTTCCTTTATCTGCCCACGATAGAAGCATCATACCAATACTCGTATTCTACGAGTACCGCAATTTATGCTACCGCGTGGCGGTGCGATACTGGACCTATGATATTTGTACAAATGTTTTACACACGACGCTGTGGTATAACCTCAGACTCCCCTCCACCCACTCGAATGAAAAACTTTTTCTCCTCCCACCCTCTTTCTCTCACGGGTACAGATGTGACGATCGAATCAGGAGATTTACATGGTGCAGTAAGCTATGCGTGTCTCCCCGTTGGGGGTTTGTTGTTCGCAAAGAACCCGAGAGGGGGAGGGAGGAAAGGCGGGGCGGGGCGGGGCGGGGGGTGGGTACGGTAGACTGCAAGGGTTGCTCCGCTGATCTTCGGGATGACAACGTCATAGCCCGTGCTCTTTGAAAAAAAAAAAAAAGAGAGAGAATAACAACCGCAGACAGCCGAACGGGAGGAAGGCCCCTTGGGTGGACGATAACAAATTAGGTTGAGAGAGAGAGGTACGATAGTCTAGGTTAAATTTACATACGAGTATCCATACGAGCAGACTAGAGTCTTCAAGACTCGAGTGGAAGCAAGATAGCAAGCATTGCGTTTCAATGATTTGACCGAGACCTGATTTGTGGGGGGATTGCCCTGGCGAGACATGCAGATACGGTAAGTGCGGTGGATACTAGAGATAGATTGTAGGGGATAGAGATGCCGTATCGTGCTGGAGCATCGTTCAGCGGTCAAGCAAGGCGGAAGCAATATCACAGCTCTCAGCTAACAGTAGCTACGAGTATGATACTAGGTATCGATTACAGGCAACTAAGTTAATAAAGAACCCCTCTATCCAGCTCTTTACGAAGGTGAGCACAGCACCACACACTTTTACTCATACTTCAGGGGGAGCTCTTTTCCCACTCCTACAGATAATTTCTGTGGTGTTATTGGTTCTTCCAATGGCTGCCGGCTGCTAGAGTTACGGGCGATTGTCTTATCAACTGGCTAACGCCCTACCCCGTGAAGGCTGGGGGAGGACAGGAGGGAGCACCAGTTACGATATTTGCACTTCTACAAGTGCTCGAGCACAGTGCTTTACTCGAGTACAGTACTGTACAGTACGATGGGTCTGAGACAAGCCGTCCATCTTGCTTGGATGCTGGTAGCTAGTTTCCTTATTTTTTTATATTCACGTCTCACGAGAAATCCTTAGCTACCAAGTGTTAGCGCTCATGATTTAGCATTCCCTAAGTTGCTACCGATATCTAGCTGCTATCATAGCTTGTTCCTTGCATCGTTGTTTGCCCTATCCTCGAATGATAACCCGACAAGACCACCAAGACCAACGAAAGGGGAGGAACAAGAAAAAATCTAGAGAATTATCACTGTAACGAATAATTATAAAAATAAAAATAAAAATTCCCCCAACACCCAACCCACCAGCAAAGAAGTGTAAGGGACCATGAGTAGATGAGGAGATAATTTATATCTGGTCGTTTGTCGCAGCGGTTGTGTCAGGTCAGGTCACTCACGATCGTCCGTTCGGGCATCGATTAGCTGGTTGGGCTCCGACTGGAAAACAGTATATATTGTCCGGCCCCTGCCCCGCCTCTCACATTCTCGTTAGAGGAAAAAATCTTGGTTCGGAACTTTCACTTTTCTCCTCCTCCTGAACCTACTCCTCCTGAACCTACTCCTCCTTTCTCGCCTACATACCCCAACTCCTCCCGAAACTTCTTCACCTAAGTACTATAGCCTCTCCCCCGCTACACTTACCTTTCTCTTCACCTCCGTCACAACTATCGTACCACCACCGCTACCCTCACCGCTGCTTGCCCAAACAACCCCGCCTATTGACACCAAACCCACATCCCGACAGCCCCTTACCCCGCCAAATAAAAGTTTCTACACGGACTCGAGGAGTTACTAGCTCTGGCTACTTAATCCCCCGCATTTCCCCCCGGAATCTTCAAGTAACCGCCAATCATGAACATGTCGCAGTCCCATTCTCCCCCAACCCTGGAGGGCCCAGGAAACAAGCGACCAAGAGGTAAAATTAGTGGATTTCAACCTCCTCACTCACACGACCGTTGACAATCCCGAATAGGTATTCTTAAGAATTCCGCTTCTTACCATCGTTCCCCCACCGACAAAGAGGCCACGGCAGCCATTCCACTCTCGCCTTCATCCGAGAACATCCCCGCCTCCGTCCCCATGGAGGCCTCACTTTCCGAGAAGGACATTACCCTGCAGAATACCCTCCAGAATGCCGGTCGTCGTCGCTCATCCTCTAACCAGGCCGGACGCCCAGCCTCCCGTCGTCAATCCTCGGCTCACGAGCTTGACGAGCAAGCTTCACCACGTCTCAAGTGGGACGAGGCCAACTTGTACTTGACCGAGCAGCAGAAATCCAGCACTATGAAAATCACCGAACCAAAGACCCCTTATGCTAAGCGCTACAACCCTTTGGAGGACGAAGCTGAGTTGAGGATTCTTGATGCTGAGGATTTAGTGGTCGATGAACTTGACGCTATGCAGGCCGAGGTGGGAGAGGGGCCTAGCTCCATGCCTAAACGGAAAAAGAAGGAATACGCTATGCCCGACGAGGATATTCCCGGATTGGAACTTGGCGAGCCTGAGGAGGCCGTTCCTGAGAACTCACTGAAGGCCAGGGAGAGCCATTCGCCAAAGCAGGTGGTTGTCAAAGACGACTACATTGGTGACCATCACCGCCATGGCGACGATGACGAGGGGTTGGATACTCCTGAGGAAGAGGAGAAGCACAGGAAGTTCCAGGAAATGAGGCGCAGGCACTATGAGATGAAGGAAGTCGCCAATCTTCTCGGGTGAGTTTCCTTTCTCAGCCAGCGAGGTTTGAACTGTACCAACCAACCCACACACAGACATCCGGAAGAACTCGATGAGGAAGACGATGATGGGGACGTTCAGCTCGGGGATGCTCCAAATGGCGTCCCCCATGTTCCCATGGTCCCCGTCGGTCTCGCGAACGGTACCAGCGTCTAATGCCAATTCCACCCTCACCAAATTTGTAGAAACTACTTCGAAGTCATCGTTAGGATCGGATTGTGGTGTTTCGATTAAACCAAGTCATTCACACTGAGAAACAGGATCACTGTCCGGAAATGAGCTTCTAATTTCTGCCTCTTTCCGGTCCTCGTTTCTTTCATTGTGTCTTCATATTAAACGCTTGCTGGTCCATGGCCATTTCAAGCAACCTTTTTCTCCTTCAGTGTGTATTTTTTATGGCCTCCCTCTCAGTTAGCTTCAACCCTTATTCTTCCCTATCCCATCTCCTTTGCCAAATGGTTACTATCCAGAGGGTCTTGAAGGGGAATTTCTTGTACCATGTCATGATTCGCAATTGAAAGCAAAAAAAAAAAAAACCTCCCCTCAATCTTTCATTCAGTCAGGTTATTTCATTGCAGAAGAGGAAGGAGGATAGGAGACTTGATACCGGATGGGATGTATTTAATTGATTGGTCACTTCTTCCGTGAAGAAGCAAGTTGCCTAATTTGATTATGGTATGTTCATGAATAGTCACTCGAAATTTAGATCTGAGCCGCACATGCAACAATGTTTCTTTCTTGTGAATTATGGATCGGGAATCGCACAAGTCTCTTGCTGGAACCGGCACCGTGTGCGGCACCGTGGCCTGACCCAGAAGCCTTAACAATCAACCGACTCCCAACAGTGCTAAACACGTCTCAATTCCTCCCACGACAACAGTTCCCCCCTGACATCACGGCATACCGTGCCCGCACTTCAATTAAAACAAACGATAGGAGCCCCCGGGTTGGAAACGATTTTAGTATTGACTGGAGTTTCGTCAACATTTACATTATAGCCGAACGCACAGAAGAAGAAACGCTGTACGGTACACGAGTAGTATTCGCCATGAATCTGTCTGTCCGGCTACCAATCACCCATACCATGCCGGTGGCCACCTCGTAGGGTGCTTTTTTTTTTTTTTTCCCTAATCACCGTGGGGAAATTCAATTGTGTAAAAGATCTTCGCTCGTTGGAATAGTAATAATAACCATAGTCTATCCCCACGCTTCATCTCTTGTCTGTTGTCCTTCGTTGCCCTACTTCTTTCTCCAAAGAGCAAGTGCACATAGTACTGTATGTAATGAGTGTATGTACCCCATTCATGAAACGCAGACAATCATCTATCCGACCAGCTGCGCGATTAAATGGGTTTTCTCTTTCCTTGTAAGAACGATTAACCAATTCTAACACCTGGCAGAACGCCTGGATAGGCGAAGAGGTCTTTAGGTACCATTGCAATCCGTGGAGGAATTGTTAGGTGCATGATACTTTAGCCAAAGTTCTATGAGGAGGAGAGAAAAAAAAAGGGAAGGGAAAGAGATTTGTGGCTTGTAATACTTATATATGGTAATGGTTTGTGGGATGTGCCAAGATTGGCACTCGACGCGCGGGTGCAGGGCATGAGGGCCATTGAGGGTCATTGAGGAGATGAGTCAGCGAAAGAGCTTCCCTCGGCTAAACGAATTCGCTGAAGACCGGATGCCGTATTGAACCTTCGCGGGCTCTTGGACCGACCGACGAACCAACAACCATTTTTCTTTTGGTCTTGCCTTACTCACTTGCTCCGAGCGAACAGAACGTTCACCACTTCTTTATGCGATAGTATGCTTTCAAGAGCCGTGGTTAGATCTGTTTCGAAGGGTATTTACCCTCCGTTTCTGACAAGACGATGATTGCTAATGAGATTCTTTCACATGCAGGACAAAATCCCGTTCTCCTAAGATTCACTCTGGCAAGGGCCTACCCGGTGGCCAGCACTACACGGAGCAGGTACGCTACTTTGCCATCCCCTCCCTATCAACCTAACAAACCCCAGATATACCGCAAGCACCTCAAACCTCAGCAACGACGATGCCCAATCCATCCTCAACGCCCAGCGCAAACTCCGCCCTATATCCCCACACCTAACAATCTACCAACCGCAAATCACCTCCTTGATGTCCGGTGCGAACCGCATCACCGGCGCCATCCTCTCGACCTCAGTCTACGCGTTCGCAATCGGCTACCTCGTCGCGCCGACTCTCGGCCTACACCTGGAGTCCCAGACTATCGCTGAGGCGTTCGGTGCCATGCCCGATGCTACAAAGATTGGGATCAAGGGGGTACTGGCTTTGCCGTTTAGTTATCATGCGTGGAATGGGGTTAGGCATTTGATTTGGGATACGGGCAAATTGCTGGATATAAAGGGTGTGTACACGGGGGGCTATGTGGTTCTGGGATTGACGTGTTTAAGTACGATTTATTTGGCGTTTGCCTAGAGTTAATTCAGTGGGATTGATTACCAAATTTGCTTAAGTGAGATGGCGTCTTGGGGGGCCCTTATTCTTGAATTACTTGGTGTATTAGTGGGGTTTGAGTTGCTGGTGAATTGTGGGGTGCATAATATGCGGGGTGTGAGATGCCATGACTAAGTCTAAGTCTTGAACATTGACGATATGTACCTTCCGTAACCGGTGACCCAAGTAAATTAGACTACTGCGAAATATGATACTATAGTGTATCATACCACGATATGGGAAGTTAAGGTGTTGGTGAAAAATGGCAAGTGATGGTTTTCCCGTTACACCCGGTCGAGGAATTCCTCTTACATAGAATGAACAGCTTTAGAATGCACTGTATTCCAATTCCACGCGCACTCAGAGGAGTGGGTAGCCGTGCAATTCCGGGCCTACAAGGGGATTGTATGGTGGTCTGCTCGCCAGCCCCAGTCCAAGCGTTACAGGTGAAGCTTGAACCCTTTCGCTACCTCTTGGCACAAACACGCCAAATCTAATTTCAGGGGTTTTCCCACCATACCATTGCCAGTCTCCTTTTCCAATCTGCAAAGACTCTCCCTACTTCTCAACCCTTCTCTCTTTCTCCTCCAGGCCCGTTTTGACCAGAACTGCACGCACACAGCAACTAGCCAGTGCATATCCTTCTCCTTAGCCTCTATCACCACCCCCCGTCACTCTTCCAACTATCTTTATTCATCAATCCTACTTTGGTGTTTGTTGACTTTTTGTCGCAACAAAAAAAGCCTCCCCTTTACACCTATAGTTCCAGATTAAAGCTACCTTTACAATGCCTAACGGACACGTTGACAACGCGATAGGTATCGCCAATTTGCCAAACCAGAGGCATAAGATCGTGGCCAAAAGGTTCGTATTTTGTTCCTTTGTGCCTATGCAAGCTTTGTCAATTGGCCGGAAGCTAATTAGCCCCCTTGTGCTACAGAGGCGCCGCTTTCACTATAATGGTTGTTGGAGAGAGTGGTCTCGGAAAAACCACTTTCGTGAACACATTGTTTAGTACTACTATAAAGAACTATGCTGAGCACCGCCTTCGTCACAAGAAGCAGATGGACAAGACTGTATGAGCAATCGCGTTCGACATCGGGCTATCAGGTACTAATACTACCCGCAGGTCGAGATTGCGATTACCAAAGCTGAGCTCGAGGAGAAGTTCTTCAAAGGTTTGCCCTATAACGATCCGAGTCTGGTACAAGTTGCTAATCTTTTTAAACTAGTCCGCCTTACTGTCATCGATACACCTGGTTTCGGAGACTATGTCAACAACCGCGATTCGTGGATGCCCATCATTGAGTTCTTGGATGACCAGCATGAATCCTACATGCTTCAGGAGCAACAGCCCCGCCGTACCGATAAGATTGATCTTCGTGTTCATGCTTGTCTTTACTTCATCAGGCCTACCGGTCACACCTTGAAGCCCCTGGATATCGAGGTTATGAAGAGGCTGTCTTCGCGTGTCAACTTGATACCGGTCGTTGCCAAGGCTGATACACTCTCCCCTGCCGACCTGACTACCTTCAAGCAGAGGGTAATTGCGCCAAATTTCCGATATTGGAGCTCAGAGGAGGTTGCTAATGCTCAGCATAGATCCGAGCCGTCATCCAGGCACAGGGTATCAAAATTTACCAGCCACCAATTGAGGAGGATGATGAGGCTGCTGCGCTCCATGCCCGTAGCTTGATGGTAAGCCCCCTATCTGGAGAATTATCCACAATAGCCTTCTAATTACTACCCACCAGGCTGCTATGCCATTCGCTGTCATTGGAAGTGAGAAGGACGTAAAGACTGCCGATGGCCGCGTTGTTAAGGGTCGCCAATATTCATGGGGTGTCGCTGAAGTTGAGAATGAAGACCATTGCGATTTCAAGAAGCTACGCAGCATTCTCATTCGTACCCACATGCTCGACTTGATTCACACAACTGAGGAGCAACACTATGAGGCGTACCGTGCACAGCAGATGGAGACCCGCAAGATGGGAGAGGCTCGCCCCCGGAAATTGGATAACCCCAAGTTCAAGGAGGAGGAAGAGAACCTCAGGAAACGATTCACTGAGCAAGTCAAGAAGGAGGAGGCTAGGTTTAGACAATGGGAGCAGAAGCTCATTTCAGAACGCGACCGCCTTAACAAGGATCTGGAGAGCACACACGCAGCGTATGTTTTCTCCCTGATGAACCTACTACCTCTAGCTCACGCACTAATGATATTACGAACCGTAGTATTAAGCAACTGGAAATGGAGTTGGAGGGTATGCAGGGTGGTGTTGCTAGAAGCCATGGCAGGCGTTAAAGTGTTGTGCCTTATTTAAATAAGTAGTGAGGACCGAGAGCGAAACGGCGTGTCAAACAAAAGTCTGTTTCAAGATGGGGATAATTTTATCACCGGACAATAATCATTGTTTATCATACCTACAACATCTCTCCTACGTTATACGATATTAGCTCCTTGTTCTCTGATCGGTGGAATCCCACTTCCTTTGTATCCTTTTCACTTTGGCCTCAGTTTCTTTTTTCTTTTTTCTTCCATCTCTTCAACCTTAGCTTCCGACCACCTTATCCATTTGTAGTTCTCCCAATTTCCAGGGCTCTCTCTCTCTATATATCTCTCTTTAACAATGACACTCTCCTCCACCTTTTCTTACCACCTCTACGATGTCCTGTCCGTTACTACTACTCCTCTTCTCTTTTGGATCAAAATAATACTGTGGGTTTAGCTCATCTATCTATGGTATAATGGGATCTTTGACGAGGAAACAAAATGTGGATTAACGTAGTAGAAATCGAACTGCAACTGAGCTTGCACCAGACGCCGTAATTGACGTATTACTCCCCCCAGACGACGACGGTACCTGAAATATCCCAGTTAGCCCGCAAGAACATATACGCATTTCCGGGGGGCAGATTCTTACCATCAGTCCCGCTGCTAACCATCTGCTTTTTCCCTCCGGGATTATAGGCAACACAAGTCACAACCTTCCCCTCATGCCCCTTCAACCTCTCAACCACCTTCCCCTCCAGCAAATCATAGACCCAAATCCACCCATCCTCACTCCCAGTGATCACGTACTTCTCCCCCTCACCAAAACAACTTCTAACCCTAAAATCCCCATTAACATGTCCGCGGTAGCACTGCAGCATCCCCCCATTAACCTTATCCATCAACCGAATCCCACCATCAAGCGCACCCACAAGCAAGGCATTCCCATCGGCCGTGACACCAACACTAGTAACAGGCCAGCCAATCAAGTCTACAAAGCACCTCCCCATACGAACATCATAATTCCTAACCCTGCCATCCACACTGCCCACCAACACCTCACAGCCCTTTACATAAACACTCGTAACGCTATCCTTGGCATCCTCAAGCACCTGTACCGCCTTCCGCGACTGCGACTTCAAGTCCCATAGCCGGACCGTGGCGTCGTACGAACCGGATATCAGCACGCTCGCGTCGTCGTTGTGGGTTACGGCGTTTATGCGCGAGAAGTGGCCTTCGAAGCGTCGGAGGGTCTTTGCAGTTGCGACGTCCCAGTGGAAGACGAGTTTATCACCGCCGGCGGAGGCGAAAGTGCTGTTGTCTGGAGAGATGCTGAGGGAGAGGACTTCGTAGCCGTGTGAGGTGTAGGATTGGAGGGGGGTGGCGGTTGTGGGGTTTGTGAGGGTGACTTGAGAGAGGGGGGAGGGTCAGCTGGGGGGGGGAAGAGGGGGGGAAGAGGGGGGGTACTTTTCCGGTCCGAGCCGCCGGTTAGGATCTACGGGTTTGGTCAGTGAATGGTGGATTAAAGGTGGGGGGTTATTGGAAGAGGTACGTATTGTCCGATTCCGGAGCTATAGCTCACACAATGCACTGGCCCTGGTATCATTAGCTGGGGGAAGAGGGGGCTTGGGACTGTGGCATAGAGGAAGGGGAGGGTACTTGCCAACGTGGTTGGTTAGAACTGCGGTCTGGCGCGTTGGGAAGACCATCTGGTGTCGTGCGGTTGTGGTTACGGAGGCACGTAGGAGGTAACTTGGGTTAGTTGATTTACGGTAAAGCTTTAGGTTGTGGCGAGTGGAGGTCATCGGGTGTCACTCGGGTTTTAGTTTTTTTCTCTCTAGGTTAGAGGGAGAGCACTAGGGAAGGTATGTTGAGCTACGAGTGGGGAATGCTCAGGCGGTGTTGGATTTTGATGGGCCTTTGAGGTTTGTTCCTACTCCATACGAGACTTTTGGTGTTCCTCGTATGCTCGACTAAATAGTCTACTCTAGTATCATAGTATGGTGCCGGACAACCTAAATCTGCCCATAACGTTCGTTCAACAACGAGAAATATGAAGAACAACAACACAACCAGATTGAGAGGTGGAAGAAATCTGTCTGGTAATTAGAGTGATCTATATCCATTAGTGAAATTTACCAGAGGAAATTAGAGAAAAATGATTCCTAAAAGTAATACTGCCCGGATAATAGGACCTATTTTAGGTGAGACTGTGGAACTTGGCCGGGCAGGGAATATGCCAAGATGCCAAGATATTTAGTCAAACTTGGCACGAGTGATATTCGGTGAATGAAACTATGCCAATTTTGGTTAAGTGCTGAAGTTAAGAGAAGAAAAAAAAAAAGAGAAAAAAGAAGAAACGTGTCTTCTATGCTAGTAAATTGTATGCCAAACAGACAATTTACCAATACCCAAGGTGATACGATTGTACCTTGCTATCTCGGACAACAAAAATTCATAGAAACGGACCAAAGCAGCAGCAAATTTGGGACAAAGGCCAAGGTTTTGGTATAAGGACGTTAGAAATCTTGAATATCTAGCGCAAAAGGGAGATATCTGGATTACCGATATCTGGGATAGCAAGGTTCAACACTAATGGTATCCACAAAGCGTAAAACCCAGCTAAATAAGGCTTTGACGACTGCAAGGGAAAGGAAAAAGACAAAGTCTCGGGAGAGAGAGGTAGGAGTTGACCTTCTATTAGTGCGAGCTGTAATCTTCGCAAATGATTGATTGGAATACTAATCAAAATGAAATAGGACGCGGGAGAACCAGAACGGAGATACGAAACCTTCTTAGACGAGTCGGATACGATGTCAAGTAGTTCCTCCGAGCCGAACAGCTCAGAGGAGAGTGAATCAGAGTTTGATGATATTACTGCAGAGTACAGTGATATAAGTGACTCTGAATATACCGATACAGAAGGTGAAAATGAGAGTGGGTGGAAAGGGAAAAAGGTGGTAGAGCTGAGATATACAGCAAATGCCGGGGCATACCTTCGGGCAGGCTGGGGATCAGGTTCAAAGCGAAGTGATTGAAGGAAACGAGAGGCAGCATACCTCCTCAAAGAAGAAGCATCTAAGTGTTATGACATTCGGGGACTTTGGGATAGGGCAAGACTTGTGGGAATCTCGCGGGATCCTGAGAACTCTGCCAGTGGGTCCGGAAGTGGGAATGGTTTTTTTGAAAATCAAGACCGTATGCCTTTATTAGAAGAAGTGCCTAGGGCCTCTAGTCCTGTAAGAAGGAAGTCAACAAGATCCGAACGGGAAAGTGCGATTTCTGATCTCTTATACCTATTAAATCACAAAAAGAAAATTAAGGAAAAGTATAGAAACTCTGGTGGGCTTGAAGGAACATATCGACTTTGGCATGAAATGGTTTTGCAGTTTCTACGTGCTCAGCTCTGAAAGGAGAGTAGTAGTGTACAGCGGCGAATAATTGCACTTCAGGTAGCTAATAGCCCTGGGCGGGGAATGCATACAGCACGTATGCTAGTTCAATGGGAGACTTCCTGGATTGAGAAGAGAGAAATTCGGCGAGGAAGGCAGGGCGGCGGTGATGGAAGATTAGTTACGTGGTTCGAAGATGAAGGTGTACTATTGGCTGTCAGGGACTATATTATGAGAACTGGTGAAAGTAAGTCTAACTATAAACCCAAATCCTGTTTATAATTAATATGTACATATAGGAGATCAATATTTGAAAATAATAGCTAACAAATTGAGAAATAGAGGTTACATCGCGGGGTTTAGCCAAAGCAGTGGCAAATTACCAAAAGCCATTCAACATAGATCGAGCGACAGAAATAGATCCCGTGGGCCCTATACCAGGTACAGAAAATGAAGTTGTAGAAGGGTTGGTTTGGGAAGCAATTGAACGTGTGGGAATTCAAGATGGACAGGAGGAGACACATCACCGTAAACGGAAGGGGATTAGAGCATGCACTGCTCGGAGATGGCTTGCTCAGTTGGGATTTCATTGGGCGGAGGTGAGAAAAGGGGTCTACATTGACGGTCATGAACGACCAGATGTTGTAAATGAGCGGGCTCTCTTTTTGGAGCAACTCAAGGGATTGGAGCCATACCTTGTTGAATTTGATAAGGAGGGAGAAATAAAGGCAAAGCAGTATCCTTGGGGATGCCAAGTGGGAGGACTACATCTACCAGTAATTCTTGTCACACACGATGAAAGTACTCTGAATAGCAATGAGGCCCAATCACGGGCGGGGAAAGGAGTACATAGTACTTTTCTACGGCCAAAGGGGCGAGGAAGAGGAATTATGATTTCTGATTTCTCGCTACCCTGTGGACGGCTTACAGCCGCATGGTTAAGTACGGAAGAGCGGGCAGCTCTTGATATTCCAGAACATGCATCAAAGCTATTCGAATTCGGTTCACAAAACAATTCCAGATATTGGTCTACGGAGGACATAATTCACCATACGCTGAATACGGCAGTCAAAATCTTTGAAGCTGTCTATCCTGGATATAAAGCTTTATTTCTATTCGATAATGCTTCTAGTCACAGTTCCTTTGCCAGTGATGCACTATGGGTTCAAAATATGAATCTCGGGAGTGGAGGAGAACAGCCACTAATGCGGGATGGTTACTTTCTGCTTAATGGAATAAAAACTATACAGCCTATGGTGGATAGACAGGGAGTAGCTAAAGGAATTGAGGCTGTTCTACGGGAAAGAGGATTGTGGACACAAGGCCTACGTTTAGAATGTCCAAAGCTGCAGTGTACCGAGTGTCTGACAAGGAAAAAATGCAAGAAGTGTATAAAGGGGAGCTATTGCCTAATACACAAACCTCAAAAAGGAAAAAAAAAAGACTGCCGTGGTAGCAATTACTGTTCTTCTAGGCAGTGGTGTGACTTATGTTCAGCAAGACGGAACTGTTCTCTCTGCACAAAGAAGAAGTATTGTGTAGATTGCCAGCCCTATATTGGTCGAAAATGTCCAGCCTGTGACATCCTACCTCCCTCCTGCTCGGAAAACTGTATGTTATTAAGTCACCCATCCCTACTCCCTCTTATCTTCCAAGACAATTTGCTAATATCTTTTACCATATAGCTTGTTGTGCTCGTAGAATACTGTCTTTACAGTATGATTTTTTAAATCAAAAAAGCAAACTACAAGAAATGATAGAGGAAATGGGACATACAGTCTTATTTTATCCGAAATTTCACTGCGAGTTGAATTGGATTGAATACTACTGGGGCCAGGTTAAACGTTATACTCATGATAATTGTGATTACAATTATGAAGGACTAAAGGCAGTAAGTATCTACCTACTCTACCTTTATTGGAAATTCAAATTCCACTAATTTTCATGGTTCCTAGATTATTCCACAAGCACTTTCCTCAGTTAAACCGACTACGATTGCATGATTTTATGCTCGTACACAGCGCATTATGGAGGCCTACAGCACCGGTCTCACATATGGAAGTACAGGGTTTCATGAGTATCTCTCGCATCGCCGTGTCCGTCATCTTGAAGACGATTTCTAAGATTCCATGGAAGACGATTGTCATTTTCCTATTTACATCTTATTTCCCTTTTCTGTATATAGATCTTTGTTTTAGGTTGAACAATCACTACTTCTCCCCTTCATGCATATCCTACAAACTATCAATTTCCTTCACGATTATCGACCAGCTATCTTTAGATGTCTGGCTATTAAGCTTACGGTCGGCATCATGGTATATCACTCGGTTGATTACCCAACTTGGCCACGTAGGCAGATTTAGGTTGTCTGGCACTATACCATAACTCATGAGGCACCTGCTTAATAGTTACGTTCGGAAAAACGATAATCCGGAAAGGTTCGCAAATACAGTAAATTGCCCGACCAGGTTAATTTCGAGGAATTGGTGGATAGCAGTATTAGAGAAATGTCACAATGCAATACAGATGGCAACGGAATCTAATATTTTTACCACACTTATCCATCACAATGCCCCATAATTAGCATTCAAACCTCAGGTACCATCACAAAACTTGGAGCCGCAACTTCGCCTCAACAGCTGGGCACCGCGATAAGGTATGTACCTTACAACCTATTATCAACTAAACTCCAACTCTACCTCCTCAACCCCGGTCCATCTCAGCCCTAATAGAACCATAATTTCTTATATCATACCCTCTCTCTTGCGCTATTCTGATATTATATCATATTATTAATTTCTAGGTTAAAGCCCTACTAAAAATCCTCATCGCCAGTTGCACCCTATGGCTCGCTACGAAGACAGAGACCGAGATGGCGGAACCTACAACCAAGACCCTTCCGCAGGCAGCGGTGGCGGCGGTGGAGGAGGAGGAGGCTATGACAAACGCGGCGGCGGCGGCGGAGGAGGAGGAGGAGAACGAGACGGTCCATACAATAGAGGCAGACCTCTGCACAGAAGTATACCTATCCCCACCTCAATCAATCAATCAATCGATCGACCCTCCCCCTTTCCTTCTCTTTCTCGAATACAATGGGGAAGATTCGGAGCACCCGTTCTTACATCCATAAAGGACCCGTCACAGATTACGGTGCTTCAGTTGGAAAATGGATGATGAAGCGGCGGATGAACTGGCGCGGCCAGAGCATTGACTTTTTGAGGCCGGCGCCGGGTTTTATTGTTGATGTTTGTATACTTCGCCTTGCTTCGCGTGTGGCTATTGGGATGGAGGGAAAGTTGCTGATTGTGTTGATTATAGTTGTTACCACCTGCAGCGTACTTGGAGAATCCAGCGAGCTCATTGACGACAAAGCATATTCATGCTTCTTTGAATAAGATTAAACACCCGATCAATGTTGTCAAGGTCTGTTTTTTGGGGCCCTTTCCCGGCGGATTGGTGGAGGGGGTGGAAGAGGATGGTACTGACTAGATGGGGTTGTATAGTGGACACCTGAAGGCAGGAGGCTTCTTACTGGGTCTAGTAGTGGGGAGTTTACCTTATGGAATGGAATGGGCTTCAATTTTGAAACTATTATGCAGGTGTGTTGGTGCTGTAGCTAGTACTTTGCGAGAAGGTGTGGCTAAGGTTTGGGCGCAGGCTCATGATTGTGCTATTCGTGTTTGCCAATACTCGCATAGTGGCGATTGGTTGCTTTCGGGAGATCAGGATGGGACGGTCAAGTATTGGCAGCCGAATTTCAATAATGTTAAAGTACTTGATGCGCATAAAGAGCCTATCCGTGATTTATCGTGGGTTTTATCGCCCCAATTTTCCCGATATAAAGTTAACGGGTTATAGGTTCTCTCCTACCGACGCAAAGTTCGTTACTGCATCCGACGACGGCACGCTCAAGATCTGGAACTTCAATGAGGGAGTCGAGGAGCGTGCTCTCACTGGTCACGGTTGGGACGTAAAGTCGGTGGACTGGCATCCAACCAAGGGGTTGATAGTATCTGGTTCGAAGGATCATTTGGTGAAACTTTGGGATCCTCGCACCTCCCGCTGCCTGACTACGCTACACGGCCACAAGAATACCATCTCAAAGTCTCTATTCCAACCTACTCGTGGCGATCTGCTGGCGACTTGTGCAAGGGACCAAACGTGTCGAATCTTCGACCTTCGTGCAATGAAGGATTTTTGCGTGCTTCGTGGTCATGAGAAAGATATCTCAACGCTGGCCTGGCACCCTATCCATCCGGCATTGATCTCGACGGGAGGTTCGGATGGAGCTCTTAACCACTACCTCCTTGACGAGAGCCCGCAGGGTGTCAACGCATCCCATACATCTTCAACAATCATCCACCCCGCAGCGTCAATTCCATTCGCACATGAGTATGCGATCTGGAGCATGGAATACCACCCACTCGGCCACATCCTCTGCTCCGGATCTAACGATAGGATAACCCGTTTCTGGACCCGTCCTCGCCCTGGTGAGCTCGACGGTTTCCGTGACAGGCATCATATCGGGGATGAAGCCGCCGCGGCAATGGGAACTTACGACCGTCGTGGACGAAGAAACCGGCAGGAAGAGGAGGAGGAGGAGCAGGACGAGGCAGACGCGCTAGTGGATCAGAAGATGCCACTGCCAGGTCAGCAATCACAAGGCATTCCCGGATTTCCTAACATGCCGAATATGCCCGGTTTAGTCCCGCCCCTACCCATGGGTGGGGCAGTTCCGGGACTCGGAGATCTATCATCAACTCTTGCCGGCCTCTTCAACACGGGTAAACTCCCGCCGCCCCCCCCCCCTCCGCATCTTCAGGGTGGCCCTGGGGGAGGTGGCCCGCCACCCCCACCTCTCCCTGTTGTTGGTGGTGCTATTCCTGCGGGATTCATCCCTCCACCCCCACCGAATTTTGGTATTCCCGTAATGGGCGGGGCACCAGCAGGTGGTATTCCTGGTATTCCAGGGTTGGGGGGTGGAGGTATGCCTACTGCTGCGCAATTGCTGGCCGTGAACGAGGATCACCAGGGTGGGAGGAACAGAGCACCGCTACCGAGCCAAAAGGAGAGTTTGCGGGAGGCACAGGGGTTTCGCAGTGGCCCTGGGGGCAGCAATAGGAGGTAGATGGTTCCTTATTTGTTCGTTTGTAGCGATTGTACTATAGTGGAAATGTTGATAAGTGGGGTTGGGAATGGGGGGGCTGTAAGATACCAGGGTATTTGTTTTATGGAGGGTTTGTGAAACTTATGGATGTTATCATGCGCCTTTATCGTGAGATGGCAGACTTTTGTGCTGGCTATGACACCGTATTCTGTGATAAGTGATTTTTTGTGATTGTGCCTCGAGGAGATGCTTCGATTACAGTGCTAGAATATTTTGACAGCCGAATTGGAACCGAAGTTGGGGCTTATTGAGCTCATTGTGTAGACTGCCTGGTCCCAATCAACTGGATTGCTAGTACCGTAGACTATCTATGATACCCTCTCACACCGTTCCCTTCTACAATCTTTCCCTCGCATCCCATTTAGGACTCCCACAAGCCGGGTGACCTCGGGGCCACATCATCATCATACCACAAGGTTACCCTCCCGCCAAGACAGCCAGTTCCCTCACCTGGTTGACGGCCAAGCAACTAAATTATCATGCGTTGACAGGAGCAATTCTCAGCCACCCGCGTTACCCATTAGTTACCCCATATCGAAGGCATACACGCACACGCGCACGCAATAACACCCAAATCATCACGACGTCCAACGCTCCTAAGCCACGATGTCGGAGATCAATGAAATGAACCCTATATACGCGCCGTTCTTCGGCATGGCTGGAGTGTAACGCCCCTGATCCTGAACGGACGAGAGGGGAAGAAGGATAACTAATACGAAGAGTGGGCAGAGCATCAGCAATGATATTCTCAAGCATGGGCGCCGCCTACGGTACCGCTAAGGTTCGCATCCCTTAGAACCCACCCAACAGGCGCAAGCGCGAAACGAAACGAAACGAAAGGGCTAACGTGCGTGAAAAAGGCCGGCATCGCGATATCTGGCATCGGAACATTCAAGTCAGAGCTCATCATGAAGTCTCTAATAAGTACGTCACCTTCCCACCACCACCTTCTCCTCCTCTGACAATTTCCCAAGGCGTCATCATGTCCGGGATAATAGCGGTATACGGCCTCGTAATTGCCGTCCTGATAGCTGGAGACCTGGGTCGCAAGGAATCTTCCTACTCGCTGTTCTCAGGAATCGTGCACTTGGCTGCTGGGTTGAGTGTTGGGCTGACCGGCCTGGCTGCCGGGTATGCCATTGGCCTTGTTGGGAATGCTGGCTCGAGGGCGTTTTTGCTGCAACCCAAGGTTTTTGTCGGTCAGGTGCTTATTCTGATTTTTGCGGAGGTGCTGGGGTTGTATGGGCTCATCGTGGCGTTGATTTTGAATACTAAGATTTCGAGGTAGGGGGGTTGAAGGGGGGGGGAGGGATTGTATGATAGTGGGTTATGGTGTGTTTGGGGGGAAGGGGGTAATGGGGATATACAATTCAGGTTACTTTTCTCTGGTTCTTTATCTTGTTATCGGGATTTCACCTCCCTGCTTCTGGTTATTTCTTACCTGCTGGAATTGACAGAATTCTGCGAAAGGGTCGTTCAAAATCTCTGGATATTCAGAATGGACAATTTCCTAGTGAACTTTGGTGAAATCCCTAGCACTCCAATTCATCGCTCATACCACAAGCACAAAAATTCCTGGATGCGATATGATACAATCCACACACCAACTAAACGACTTCACTTTTCGCAAAAAGGAAAAGGAGAAATGAGTGAGAGAAAATTATTAGGTATCATAACATAAGTACAGCGGCCAGAAATTTTTAAAAGAAAAGAAAAAGTCTTTGGAAAAAAATAAAAATTAAACCCTCTGAAACCCTAGCTAGCTACCGCAATAATCTATTATGTACTATCGGTACGATAATCGGACTATTATCCACCCCACACTTCTCTATACCGAGTGAGAATGTATACACAGGCAAGTGTGGACCGTCGACCATCGACTGGGGGATTGGGTTGGATTGTGTCAGACGTGGTAATGGAAATGGCAATGACCATGGTGGTAGAGGTCGTGCGAGCGTCGTATCGATAATGGGGTAAATAAGAAGGAAATGGGTATAGGGTGTGGGAGGGCTTGTATCGTACAGTACGGTTATGGAGGGTGGAAGTGGAAGGGAGTGGTGAGGGGCAAGAGTTTAAGAGATGGGGTGAGGGGGGAAGGGAGAGGGGGGAGACTAGCTGCCGTCAACTTTGTTTTCGTACAGGGCCAGGGTGGGGTAGTTGGCTGATGGCTGGAGAGACCAAGCATGGACTATACCGAATTGTAGTGATGTAAAGGTATCAAGTAAGAAGTGACAAGAAGTAGAAGGGGTTGAAGGATCAACAAGAATCGAACGTAGGAAAGTGACGAAAATGCTTTAGAAATAATAATAGGAGAAAACGACGCCCGCAATGAAAAAGACGAGAATAAAAAAGTACCAGATCAATCACCCATATACGCAACCTCCTAGAAGAACAAAAGGCTAGACAACGTTCCACTCCGCATAAACGCACCACCGAGCACTCCTGTCCGCTAGCACCAACGCCCTCCAAGACCCACGCTCGCCACACTTAATAATGGTCTCCCAGACCATGCCGTTTTCCGAACCCATCGAGTCTGGCTTCTTCATTAGCCGGAGGATTTTCCCGCTGGGCGTTTGGATCGCTAGCTTTGCCGGTTTTGGTGCGTTTCCCGAAACACTGGAGGGGGAGGAGTCGGGAGGGCCGTCGCTGGGGTGTTGACGGACGGCGAAGACGAAGGTGTTGTTCACGGCCAACTTTGAGCACTGCGGCTGGGAGATGTATAAATCGTGGCGCTGGGCGTGCGGGGTTGGATGTCGGACGAGGAAATCATAGGGGGGGTTTTCGCCTGTGTGGGTTATGGGCAAGGCGAGGGCTAGGGGGTGGGGGTTGTCTTTTATTGAGAGCTGTTGAGGTATAGTTAGTTTACGATGCTGAAGAGAGATGGGGAAGGGGGGGCTTACTATCAACCTACGTTTCCCGGCATATATTTTCAACACGCCTTGTCCTTCATCGCCGGGTAGCACTGCCTTCACTCTATAAGTCTTAACCCTATTCTCCCATGCAACTTGACATAGCGCCCGCTTCTTCACCACGTCTCCGGTGTCGTAGATATCACCGTCCTGGTCGGTTGCAAACCCCCTTACTTCAACCTCCGCAAAGCACTCTATATCAGTAGGAACACTAAACTCGACTTGCGCAACCTCTAAATCTTCGATTCTAGTAAGGCTGGTGTCAAAGCTGATCATCTGGAGGCTGTGTTTGAAGAACGGCGGACACGCGCATGGGAGCGCCAGCAAGTATGGCATGGGGAGAGCTGGGACAATGTGCTGCTGCTCCATCATTATGGGAATATGCGTCCAGCAGAATTGGCTCGGCTTGGTCAGGAACCAGAAGAAGTCTGCTTGTCCGAGTGGTGATGATGAGTACATTACTCGTCTTGGATGCGTCGGAGAGGCGAGGGAGCAATCCATGAATCGCCATTCCCCGTCCACTACTACTGCATTCCACCAATGATTGGGTCGTGGGCACATATCCACGTCCAGGACTTCTCCGGGCGCTTTTAGGTATCCTCTGATTGTCTCGCATGAAATTCCCACTGCGTTGCACATTCCGAGAACCACTGCGGCAACTTCCTCCGGGCTTCCTCTTTTCTGGGCTATTACTAGCCCTGTATCCAGCTCATCACCCATCTCCCCGTTCAGCGGCCCACTAGGGTGCTCCCAAGCTATTTTCTCCGAAACCCAAGTGAATATAGCGCGCAATCGTTGAACATCGCTCCGGTATGGGCGACAGACGTGATGATTTGCTAGGCTCTCAGGTGTTGTAAAAGGTGGTGTGTTCCCAATGAACCTGGCAGACTTGTCTACTAGACTTAAATTGGCGGCATTAAAGTCAGCTGGTCGTTGCACGATTCCACCGTCTGCTGCTTCATCACCGTCCACATCGTCGTCCAGGGCATCCACAGGCCGAAGCACTACTTGATCCATCAATTGTTGCTTTTCTTGTCGCTCTATCCGTTCGTTTCTGGAGAACGTGTTTGATCGATTAACGTCCCTTCTGACCTGTACCCAATCTTGACTCTGTTGCTGCGCAACAGCCTTGCCGCCAGCAATTGAATTTATCCCATCGGGTATTGTTTTAGGGGTTGAAAATGGAGTCGGCGAGTTTGCAATGCTTCTAGCGGATGCTGTACTTGTTTTAGCACTGTTTAATATTTTCTTGAGGAATCCTGTCTTCTTCGGTTTAGGAGCTGTGAGTCCTCCAAATACACCAGCACCACCGCCGGATGGGGCTGCTTCTGAGGCGGACCAAGTTTGACCTCTTCGTAACACATTAGGCACCCCGCCGTTTGCCGACCTTATCCCCGGGCTTGGAGAAGGGGCTTCCGTTCTCCCAAAGTTACTAAGGCTGAATCGCTGCCCATGCCCTTCAATCACACTCATTGCCTTCAACTTTCGCCTTGCCAAACTGCCCGCACTAGTCGCTGAAAACCCACCAGCGCTGATACCGCTCATTATGCTCGTGCTGGTTGCAGCTGTCGAAGTAGTTGTATTTGTACTTGATGATTGGTGGGATGTGGTGGTCGATTTGATTGTCGTGTTTCTCGAAAGTGGCCTTGGACGGACTAGTTTCGTTGGACTTGGGCTCTTGCGACCCACATCATGCATATATTTCCTATTCTGGGTTGAGGCGTCGCCAGTCCGTGGTCGAATTGTATCAGTGTATGTACGGTTTTTGGGCGGAGGAACTGGTGGCATATCGTCATCGTCTGCGCCATATCGATCCGAAGACTGGAATCGCCGTGTCCGGTCTTCCACTCGGGACGCAGGTCGACGGGGCTTATCCGGGTATGCCATCCCCCCACTTTCCCCATTCCCGTCGTCGTCAAGATAGCCATTTCGATCACCAATGCCCAATGACGTTTCAGGTCTTATGTAACTCCTTCTATGGGAGGGATGGAATTGGTCGGCAAAGGCTTCAGGAGACCAAGGGTCGTGGTGGGGGGTCCGTGGTCGTTCATCGTGGCTTGCCATATGTTCCAAACTCTCCATAACATCCTCCATAGCGTTGCGTAGTGGGCTTGGGGTATTCCCCAGAAGACCAGGTGAATGGGCGCGGTCGGCGGCGGGTGTCCGGCGTCCATCCTGGGGTGGTGAGGGAGAGTTAGCGCGCTGATATCGGTGAGGAGGAGGTGCTGGTGGAGGGACATCATCCTGTACGCGATCGTGTCCTATATACGGGTTAGGAGAGGCAGAACGTTGGTGGCTTGTGGGAGGCGCTCGAGAGTTGTAACTCCCGGGCGCTGGAGAGACTGCTCTATATGGATTGGGGGAGGCAGCCCTTTGATACGGATTCGGTGATGGGGCTCTCGAATGTCGCTGATATGGATCTGGGGAAACGGCCCTGTAAGGATTGGGAGACGCTGCTCTTGTATAAGGATTAGGGGATGCTGCTCGAGAGTAACATTGCTGATGTTGGTATGGATTCGGGGAAGGCGATCGGCCACGATCTAGGTACTGGTGTACGGGAGGTTGTGGTGAGGCCGCTCGGGAATACACACTAGGAGCAGGAGATACGGCGCGAGAGATGCTTCCACCGTGGGGCGCCGGGCTAGAAGCACCATTCCTTGAAACCGGCCGTGATGGTGGAATAGGGTGGTCGAGGACTTCGACAAAGTTCGAGGGGAATAGTCCAACCTGTTTATTGCGCCTTAAACGTCCCATCCACCATTGTCCATCACCAGCGTTAAGGCATTCGATCAGATCACCTTCCACGAAACCTAGATCCCGTTTGGTCTATCAAACGTCAGCGCTGAAAAAGGGTTAAAGCGCTATAACCAAATGAAATACCTCTCCACCCCAAGAATAAATGGCTTTGCAAAGGCAAGGGAACCTATTTGGCAAAGGCGGACCTTCGCCGGGCATGGTTGTATTGTTGTGTATACAATAGTCGCAAAAGGCGGACGGGATGATGTCGGTGTTGAATGTTTCGAAGGGAGGTGGAGGCGGGGAATTGTAGACAAATAAGGGATAAAGGGGAGAGAGGAGTAGTAATTGGGGAAAAGATTAAAAAAGATCGTGGGGATTATAATTATTGTATATATGTTTGTGGGGGGGGAAACAACAAACTGCAAAAGAGTTAAGAAGGATATGGCAAGAGCCGTCGGTAGTGGGTTAAGAGGGGGGAGGTCCCGTTCCGTGGGTGGGAGCGACAATGGATGGTTAGGGTTGATTTGGGCTTTGGCCAACCAACCAGAGGATGTGGCGAAAGGGGAGCTTTTTTGGAGGAGGTAAACAGAGGTTGCATCACCGGAGAGGGAGGTGGTTGCCATGGCAGCGGTTGTATAATTTTTTCCCTACTGCATTAATTTAGTTGTGCCAGTGCAAGTCCTATGCCCGGAAATGGGTTGCTGTGGTCGTTTGTCTTGGCCTTCACCACTTTGGGGACTTCTCCCCCTTCCAGAGGTCAAGAAGCCTTTCATTCAGCAGTATGCTTACCGGTGCTTGTACTCGTAGACTACTCGAGTACTCGTGCTGTATCCCGCCTGATAAGGTGAGGTGTGATCCAACATGGAGCACTAACCAGACCTCCCATCGCCCCGCCCGGCCCCTGAACTCCAGTCCCCTCACTTGAGTACATACTCGAGTACAGCCGGCACACAAGTACTGTAAATCATGCGGACCGTATGCATAATTGGCACTGTCAAATATTTGCCTCTTGTCCGCTGTATGGGACCGGTAGTCGAGTAGACTTCCACTGATAAGAGTGTGTGCCCTTGGCCTGCCTTGAAGTTAGTACCGAGCCCTGTTGTCCTCGATTATTATGGAGAAGTAAATGATGGGTGCGATACCAAATTACCGATATGATAAGCTCGCCCCCCCAGTAAAATCGATGCGGTACGGCTATATATTCCTCGCCATGCATACATTTCCTCATCACTTTCTCTTTTCCGGCCCCTTCTCAAGTTCACGAGTGCCTCCTCCTTTGCCTGCATTGTGCTTGAAACTTTCAAAGGCCCTCTTATCCGATCCAATGGCTTCTCCTCAAGCTGATGGGAACGTTGCCTTCTTTTATGGTTCTTGCTCCCTACCAACCTAATTTCCCAAATTCCCCCACTAACTTCTTCTCTACCGTTCTTCAGGCACTCTCATGGCTACCCCGGTTCTCTACAGGGTCATTTATGGTACATTGACTCCTGAATCCTGGCAAAATTGTTCCCTTCGTGTTCGCCCGGCCCTCTTGCCTTTCTACTGTCGTTATCATGTGAAAAATGTCGACTATCCTGGGATTGTCCCAGAGGCTGGAAAGTCGGTTCACGGAACATGTGTTGAAGGTCTCACACGAATGGATATCTGGTGCCTAGACACCTTCGAGGGAACACAGTATACTAGAAAGATTGTTAGGGTGAAAATTCTGGACAAGAACGGTAAGGAAACGGGCGAGGAAAAAGAGGCAGCAACCTACGAGTGGACAGCTGGAAGAGACAACTTGGAGGATGAAGAATGGAACTTTCAGCACTTTGTCAAGGAAAAGCTCTCGGCGTGGGCCGACGACGTAGAGGAGTACGAAGGTGAGATCTACCGTCTCCTGTCCGGAGCGGTTACCGGGGGTTTTTTTTTTGTTTTACTAACTTCTGATGGTTGTTTAAGAGGTCGATGGGCTCGGTGGGCGTTGCTGGGAAGATGGGTTTCAAGATGATAGAGCTGGGAATACCGGTGATAATGCTACTGCGAGCACCTCCACGGCATAAATTTCGTGATCCAGGGCATCCTAGGTCCCCGGATTTCTAGTGGAATTGAATCGTTGTTAAATTTTGATACATGAAAATGACACTCGTAGCAATTAATAATCAGGAGATTCCAGCGTCGCTGGATCCCAGCAGAAATCCACAGGATGAAATTTTGACCTTCCTCGCTCTATTGGAGTTGTTTGCATGAAACCCAAGGTATCATAGTTGGAGTTCCGAAACTTACAGATATCACAGGGACCAATAATTGTATTTCAGAAGATTGCTGTATGCATTTTGTATGCTGCCAGCACATTTAGTATATGATACCTGAAACAATTATGTTAGGCGGTAGCCGAGGTTGATCTTATCGGTCGGACTAGGGCCTGAATCTTAGGATTGGAGATTGTCTAGGAAGACTTGTAAAGTGATAAAAGAATAAAGTAAAGATTCGTAATTTTGTAAACTTATTATATTGTTAAGGTCTCTTCTCCGTTACTTGTTTCCTCTAACTAACACAGAGACCTTAAACCTATTTATGCTAATCTACCGGTACTTAGTATCGCTATACTAACTTATACTGATGAGCTTTTAACTTTTAGTTTCTACTAAGTGCGAACACTGTTTGACCCTAAAAGTTCGCACACCACTTCAACCTTAATTGAGACGAGATATTTATCTTGAGAAGATAGCATCCTATCTTCCAATGATCTCTTTACGATCTCTAGGCTTGAATGAACTAAGTATGTAAATGTAGTCTGAATGGCTATCATTCCAATTGTCTCTTCTGATCAAGAACTAGCTAAGTTCGTTGTCAGGAGCTGGTACATAAATAATATATGCTTGCATGAGTCTCAACACGCCAGCATTATTGAAAGGCTCATGCATCTTCAGTCTGCCAATTCAAGTGAGGTTCCCCTCAGACCTCCTGCCTCTAAGACGGACTCCTATTAGAGTCATCTGACATACATCTAATCTTGAACAGGTATTGGTAATTTCTAAAGTAGCTTGATAGCTCTGGATGTCTTATATCTGATTGATAGAAAATCCCTCGGTTGGCTAATTACTATTGCAAGTGGTCTATATAGTTTGTGGTCAGGGAGTTATGAATTAGAAATTATTATTTCAATTTCTATATAGCTTTGCCGCAGCTATCTTTTTTGAGTCACTTGATCTCTATAGTCAGTTGCGTGATATTACCGCTATGTTAGGTCTTATATACTTAACAAATTATATGACTGAGTACTTATGGGCCTGTTCAGCAAAAAAGGAAGAAGTGGCAACCATTCCATTGTGAAATGGTTTGACATGTGAACAAGGTTGTTGGTAACATTGGTTGCCCCTTGAAAGCTTTTTATGAGTTCACCCAGTGTGAATACTCCTTTTTACTGCTTCCAGTAGAAGCTAATATTTGCAGATAGTAGATGTAATTCAAGATATCATACCATACATAATATTATTAATTTTTAAAACAAATTATTCTACAGACAAATTTTTATCTTGGTTACAGAAATTTTTTCATGCCATGTTTCTCTATAGTAACCATCTTATTGCTACTACTTTGAAATGGAAGGGACATGCTACCAAACAGCATTTTAGCAGCAACTATTTTGAAAAGGAAGGAAGTAGTCATTTGTATAGGACAATGAAATGGAACTATTTCATCCGAACAGGCTCCAAGCTTGGATAACCTGTGAAATGAATTTTATGGATCAGCTTAGTAACTCAGATGATAATTCATATTTAGTAGATTCACTTACTTAGTTGGAATGAAGTTTGGCTTACTCCAGCACAGCTTATACAGCATGCATGAATAGTGCAGCAAATAGATGCACTGATAGATACATTGTGGGAATTTATTAATGGTGTAATTCATAGTATTATATGACCTACATGGCATCATTACCTATGCTGTAATGGCTGGATATGTAAGCATTGCCTCAAGCACTATGTAATTATAATTCCCGAATGACTAATTAGTCATTTATTTGATCTCATAAATATGATAGGTGATGAAAGAATGACTTTCTTCGACAGGTGTCAAACCTATTTCACATTATCTAGTAACATGCTCATGCTCTTAATAGAACTCTCTTGCAAGTGAATGATGATCCTGTGTACAGTATTAGCTGATTTGTCCTATTACTATATTAAGGTATGTAGTTTACTGATAACTAGTAATAATAGAATCATTTTATATTATGACTTTAAAGTGTAGCTGAATGGGCCTTTAAGGAAATAGTTAATCAAATTTAGCTTTCTAGATTATGTAAAAAATCAAAAAGTATTTACTCCAACCTGTTGGTATACAATTTCATATTTCTACTGTTGAAATTTCTCTCCTATATTACATTTTAATATATTTAATGATAAACACTGTATTTTTACTTAGTTGGTTGTATTTCGGTGAATACTTGTACACTGCTGTTAGAGAGTGGAGACAATCAATATAGACTTAGGGTTGTCTAGGCCAATCAACATTCATTTATGTAGACAGAGATTTGTCTAGGAAGGCTTGGAAGTAACTTGTTTCGTTTATGACTACTAAAAGTACAAGAAAATAAAATAGAATGGTAAGAAAAATATTATATTGTTAAGGTCTCTTCTCTGTTACTCGACAATGTCTAAAGTTTAGGAGGCACTTTGATATTTATAGTCAGTGTCTGAGTGTTTACGGACTACATCTATTTAACATACAAAATATGTACCTCCTCAAATATAACTCACAATATTGGATACTCCATAAAGGTGCGAATACTGGGAGATCCTGAAAACCATCACACCCTTTTCAGTATTTACTATTTCCTTTCTGGAAGACATATTTCTCTCTAGTTGTAATTATTTGATTCTCAGAGGCTTTAGACCTGTAGCTGAGTTCTTAAGTTGATCTGCATTGGTTCCAATAGGCTCTTCTGTTGTCGAGTGGATAAGTCTTGATATGAAGTTGCATTTATATAAGTGTCGGAGTTGAAGACTTCTAGTTGTGATAGCTCAACAACTAATCAATGGAATGTATAAAGATAACCTTCTATCGAATATACTCATAATCCCACTGTTGGCAACTCCTGGTTGTCCTATGTGATGAGGGTTGGTCGTTGAGTAGTATGAGTGATAATTCCGGCAATCACGATACTACCCCTAACATAGTTGCGACACTCTGTAGGACCCATTGGCTCTATTGGTAATGCCTCATAAGAGTTTTAGACTCTTTCAATTTATCAAAGAGCAGATGTGAATGTGTTGGTCCTTGTCTTGAACCTCTTAACATTCAACATCATAACCTTGTTCAAAAATATCCCCTTACTTGTGACTCATGTTTAAGACATTACGTCTTTAAAGCCTAGTAACTCTGTGAGTTGTTGACGGATTGACTTCCTTCCACTTTCCAAGCTTGCCAGAGGTCCCCTCTTATATATCCTGTAAACTGGTTCCAGTCAGATGGACGGCAGCGATGTATATAGTGTTATTCTGATACCTTTGATATTGTGATAATATAGTCACAGGACGTAACTAAAGTTGATGTCTACGATGACGAGCGGACCCTGTAAGGAGCTGGAGGGGGGTGTTGGAGGGTAGGAAATTCTATCTTGGGTAAAGTTACTCTACTCAAGGTATTCTTAGGCTATTGAATTTCAGTACTCCTAACAACTGCAGACATTACTACAGCTAGGCCATATTTACTTTAATTTCATAGATATTTCATTGAATATGGGCAGAAAACTAATATATTATTTTCTTATCTGGTTACAGGATAAAATTGGATTTTTCTTTATCTTTTATGCACGGTTATGCATGGTGATTATATATTAGATTTGTGGTATTTCCTTTAATATTTTCCGTACACTATCTTAGATTTATGTGCACTTTTAGGATTTCTCTTAATAGGTTTTCAGGGTCAACCATGTTTCCACTCATGTTTCTCTTGTGAGAAACACATTTGTACTTATGTTTTTCCCAATTATATTTCTTTTACTATGAGTGGTTTTTTGTTTTTTAAAGACCTTATTTATTTCTTCAGTTTTATGTACAGGAAGGCCAGGGGTCTATGAAGCTTGCCACTACGTACAGCCTTGGGAAGAAAAAATCAGAAAACAGCGGGGTTCAATAGGGGTTCAACAGGTACATGAGACATATCATGATCTGTAATTAAACTCTAAAAATAAAGGACAATCACCACCGTGTATAGCGGCCATTTGCACTAATCACAGCTTGAATTCTATTAGGAATACTATCAACCAGTCCTGAGATCTCCTCTACAGTAATCTTATTCCATTTCTCAAGTAACGCCTTTTTAACTTGGGTTCGTCTAGTCGGCCTTGGTTAGTGATTATTAACTTGATGTTTGATAACATTCCAAACATTTTCAATTAGGTTAAGATTGAGAGATAATAGTAGCCAGCAGAGGGAAGAAATGTGATAGTAGTTACAGCAGGATTGAGTAAGGTGTATGCCATATGAGGATGCACCATCCTCTATAAGCCAAAGAGAGGAGCCAACCTGACAGCTTTCATGATATCAAAATGGCCAAATAGTGGGAACCAAAATATGATCTACATAGGTTTTAGCTTAAATTGTCCTCCAATCATCACGTTCCCATATTACCATTACTTGCTTTCCTCCATTATCCAATATAGTACTCCAAATCATCACAGAATCTTACTTTGGGAACTTTGGAACCAAACAGTTTTCGTTCTACTCTTCCTGCACTGCCCGCGTCATATAGACCTTTTCCTGCAATCTAACCAACTAAACATAACGTTCATCGGTCCATATAACCTGCCTCTACTCCTGCATCCCCTAATTGGAATGACGTAATGCAAATTAGAGTCCGTTGGCATGCGTAGTCTCATTGAGGTAGGCGTTTTGCAGGCTGAACGACGGTGGTATCCTTCCTTGTTGAAGGCATTCTGAAGGGTCTTCTCGCTTGCCTCAATTCCTAGTTCTCAGGTGATATCTGTAAAAGACATATGATAGTATTTAGCATCTGAAGTAGCCAATGCTACTAGTTGTTGTATTGGTGTGTTGAGTTTGAGTTTCTGGCCAACTCATGACTTTTTTTTGAGGTATTGTAGGCCTTTAACATATTCGCTAAACTGTTGATATAGGTACTTTCTTGGTTTCCGCAATCCTTTTGTAGGTCCATCTAGCTGAAACCCTTAAGGCATTTATCGCACATCATTGTTTATAGCTAACCTTACCTGTTTTAATAGTTACCATCGTAACTTGAAGTCAATTAAGTTTTATGAATATTCTTATAGCCAATCAGGACCTTGTTCTGCACAGACTTTGTATGGACTATATACAGACACATTGTATTGTTCGTTAACAAAATTAACCAACTACAACGAACAGAAAAATAATTTGATCGTACAACAACCACCCCCTCATCAACCTCAACATCACAATAATAATAAAAATTATAAAATGTAAATACATAGTAGAAATCAATATTTAGTGTACCATCCATCTGCTTTAATAATTGCTTCAATCCTATCCACCATTGAACCTGCTTGAGAATCAAAAATCTTTGGGTCAAAAAGTTCCCAACAAGTAGTAATAGCCTCCTCAATAGCTTTTTTGACCTCATTGTCAGAATCCTTCATGAGATATAGCTCAGGATAATGCTTCTGAAGCTTATCTTTCACCAGAGCCCAAACGTGTTCAATTGGATTAAGATCTGGTGAAAAGGCAGGAATTTCCATAAGAGTAATTCCCTATCCTCTGAGCCATCTCCTAAAAGACAAATGAGTCTTAGCATTGTCAATGATAAAGAAAACTTCTTCCTCCTCAAGATGCTCCTTAATATCCTCCCATATCCCTACAAAGTCATATTGATCATAAACCTCAATAATTGACTTTCCAGTTACTCCACCTCTAGCAGAAGAAGGATCAGGAAAAACAGGCAAAAAGAGACCATGAGTTTGACCATAAAAACAACCAGTTATCATCTGGCTAATCTTCCTCTCCCCTGTCCTAGCAGTAGGTTTTACACAATCCTTATTCCACTTCTCTTTTGGGTACCTAAATACCCATTTTCTCCTCTTCTCCCCCCCTCTCTGAACAGCAACTTCATCTCTCCACATTGCCTTCCTCCTCCACATCTCTCTTGTCCAGTGCCTATGGGCCAATGCCAATTGCAATCTCTCCTGAGCTACATCCTGATCCAAGTAAATCCTCTCTTGTGCTAACCACTTTTTAAGATGCCTTTGTGCAAGTCTTCTCCTGACTGTCATAGAAGAAACATTGGGAGCAACTTTTTGAGCAATCTCAAAATAGGTAGTATCGCGATTTTCAAGAGCTTCCTCCACCATAGTATCATCCTGTAACTTGGTAGTCTTATTATGTCTTCCTCTACCCTTCCTCACCTTGCCCTCCAACTCTTTCTTTGAGATTGTATTTTTGACAGTTGTAAGGGGGATGTTGAGGTAGTCAGAAATCTGCTGATATTCTATCTGAGGCTCGTGTAATCCAAGGATTCTCCCCCTGGTAAACTCAGAGAAGTGATGGGTTTGAATAGGCTTTTTTGGATGACTGTGAAGAATAGGAGGTATAGTATTTAAAAGAAAAAGAATCAGGTAATGTGATTGGGTTTTAGTTAAGTTGATGCAATTTCTTTTGATGGGGTTGAAAATGGATGGGGGTGATGGGTGATGGTTGCCGTGCACCTTGCGTGGTCAGTTATTTTTGTTAACAAACAATATCAATATTTTCTGATTTTTCTACCAGAGGCTGTAGACTCGCATCTTCTTCCCGCCTTGATCTCAAGCAGCCAGAAGAAAAACTGCAACTATAGAGAGGCTAATACTAGTAGCCAGGTATCTGATCTGTGGATCCCATGAGTTGAATATGGAGGAATCTTACTTAGAGCCATCAGTATCCAACCAGTCCCTGGTTTAAAGAACTCTCCCACAACTCTCTCCTATGGTTATCTACAAGGGTAAAGACAAGAAGCCCAGAAACTGATTTTTCAAAGCCAGGAAATCCCCCATCCTAACAGTGCATACCTAATTGAACAGAAGAAAACTCAAGTCCAAACACGAGTCTCCCAACCAAAGACCAAGGTCAACCCCTTCCCTAATTCTCAAGGCCGTCCTAGGGACTCTGCCTCACCTGAAGCCAGAGGGGAAAAAATGAGTAGGCACCGCAGGGTAGTTGTATAATAGTATGCTTGGGCATATAGTCTGCAAGTGTGGGCAGAGGAAATTGTAAGATAAGGAAACCCGCCGTAAGTTAAAGGTATTGGTGGTAGGAGAGCCCCAAGCCATTCATCTAAGAAGGTCGAAGGGGCTGCTCAAAGCTGTAAATAAGGGAGTAGTAGTAGGGTACCAGCCAACGTAATGAAGTAAAAGGTGGAGGAAGGGCCAGAGGCCCCAGATGAATACAACTGTACACTGAACAGATGCCATATTCTTGCATCTCTCATGAAGTCCCTTGTTCTCTGAGAGATAGTATTACTTAGTGGAAGGAATCTCACTAGTAGCCTGAGGGTAAGGTGAAGGAAGGGTGAGGGTAGGAAAGCGATCTTAGCAAGAACTGAATGAGTAGGAGGGTATGGTCAAATCTCTCTACAAGCTAGACCCTGAATTAACTAGCTGAAGTGTTCTCTAATAGGGCTCATGCAAGTAGGAAGAAAGACGTCTACCACTGGCAGTACTACCCAGAAATGAAGAGAAAAAACAAACCGTGTCAAAGCTAAGCGAGCTTCTATGAGCAAGACACGACTACTGGGTGAGCTCAGATAACTCCCCTATCAAGCAGACAAGTAGTAAGCAAGGTAATGGCAGGAGAAGATGAAAGAGTTAAACATACCACTAGGTATGAACAATTGAGGGGGCAGAGGGGTGAAGGGGGTGTTACGATAGTTGACCATCGTGTTGTCAAACTATGTGGGAGGAAAATAGGAACGATGAATTATGTTTTACTACAAGTTACTATACTTTTGTATATATAGGGGCTACGATCCACACACCTCACTTAGAAGAAGGAAGGATCAGAACCTCCACAAATATACCTACAAACCATACTACTTTTCACAAAACATGCCCACAATGTTCTCTTAATATCATGTAGTCTATTCAAGATAGATATGCAATGGTGCCTCTTAGATCACAATTGTAAACAGGTTATGAGCCTGAGGCCCCTCTTTATCTATATAATAAACACTTACACATTTCAACTCCTATGGCAAAATGAAATAAAAATTCTTTGTCTCAGAAAATTTCACAACAAAAAGTCTTGGCAAAAGTCTTGGCAAAGGAAAATCTCAGTACTTGGTGGAAAGCTATAAGAGCATGCTTTTATCAGGAGCTCTAATACGCTTTTCCTCTGTCTCTTATGCTTTCCTCAGAGGCGCCAGTCTCCACACACTCCTCCACTACTACTTTGCTGAACTGGTTCTTTTTACATCTAACTCCTAGTTCATTTCTCTTTGCTTTGTGTAAGGAGGAATCCTGCTCTGAGTGGAATCTAGTGGGTTTAGAGTCACTGTATTGAGGCCACCGGTTCGGTTAACATCAACAAAAAATATTATCTGCATCCTGTGCGTTCCGTGGATCTAACACATCAGACGCTCAAAATGCTATTCTATAATCAGGACACGATGTCAGTTAGATGTCGTGTCCTACTTTGCATTGAACGAGGCCTGGTATTCACACGACGACTCTACATTGACCCATACATTTCCTACGTCCTGTGAATGACTGATCCTTGGCTGTCGTGTTCATACCACTAACCTTATTAGCTGCTGTTCTACCCTGAGGATACTCTCTCACTTCCTCCCATCTGGACTAAGTATCTGGCATATGTGCTGCACCTGGACATCTCTTGTTTGCTTGCTCATGTCCAGATAATCTCCACTCATGCACTACGGCATCACGATTCTGCGATGCTACATGCTCCTGTTTTGGTGTCGTGCAGAGTTCACTTGTTTGTTCTGATTCTTTCTGCTTAGTATTCCCGGCATCATGATTCTCGCTTGGTATAGCTCTTTTCTCTGGATTTTATTTCCATGTAGTCCTCTCATTCTGCAGGCTTTATCTGACGTCTGAAGATCCGCCAGATCTGATCAAACGTACTATGAAATATTTCCAATTCCGTACCTAGATTATGCTTCTTCTTTAGAGGTTACCCAGATATCTTCCTGATAGCTGCCTTTTATTGATTATTGTTGTACTCCTACATGTATCTCGTTCATATCACAATTCATGAAATCTATTGCTAGCTGTAATACTTATATTTATATGCTGCTCATTACAGCTTGATTTCTTATCCAATTTCCTACACCTGAGATCCTATTAGCCCCAACTTATTAATATCAGGCTAACAATTACAAATGCTAGCGGATGATATGGTGCCTTTCTGAGATTCCTCCAGGCCAAGCAACAGATAATGAGATAAAGAAGGGCTTACGATGCCAGGTAATATTGGTCCAATGGTCTGCTCACCTGCGTCAACCTGACTGAGGCGTTCCAATTCAAGAAACATCAGAGACCACATAATTGACGTCTGGCTGTAATCAAAGGAGACATCTGTTTCCTGAGAATCATATCTGAGTTCTCATGCTTGCTTGTTAGGCGGAGACAACTGGTATAGACTTAGGGTTGTCTAGGCCAATCGAGATTCGTTCGTATGGATGGAAATTTTGTCTAGGAAGGCTCGGAAGTAACTTGTTTCGTTTATGACTACTAGGAGTGCAAGAAAGTAAAATAGAATCGTAAAAACAATATTATATTGTTAAGGTCTCTTCTCTGTTGCTTGATGATGTCTTAAGCTTGGGAGGCACTTCGATATTTATATTCCGCGTCTGAGTGTTCGCGGACTACATCTATCTAACATACAAAATATGTACCTCTTTGATTTTAACTCACAACGTCGAGTTCTCTATGAAGGTGCGAACACCGGAAGACCCTGAAAACCACCACACCCTCTTTGGTAATTACTATTTCTTCTCCGGTAGACATACTTGTTACCAGTAGTAATTATCCGATTCTCAGAGTCATTAGACCTGTGGCCGAGTTCTCAAGTCGAACTATGTTGGCCCCAATGGTCTCTTCCGTAGTCAAGAGGATCAGTCTTGATACGTGGTTGTCTGTACATATGTGCCGGAGTCGATGACTTCTGGTTGTGATAACTCAACAACTAACCGATAGAATTCGTTCCGATGACTTTCTCCTCATAGAGGAGAGGTCATTCTATTGAATACTCTCATAATTCCTCAGTCAGCAACTCCTGGTTGTTCTATGTCGAGGGGTTGGACCCTCATATTGTGTTGGTCATAAATCCCACAACTGCGGTACATCTCATATCATAGTTACAACACTCCTTGAAGCTTGTTGGCTTCTTTGTTAGTGTTTCTAGGAGCTCTAAACTCTCTCTAATTGTCTGAGGGTGGATGTGAATGCGTGGGTTTGTTATCCCGAACCTCCTAACATTCATAGAGTGACCTTGTGCGAAAATGTCCCATTACTTACGGCCCATACCAAAGATGTCATATCTCTGAAGCCTAGTAACTCCCTGAGTAGTTGACAGATTGACTTCGTTCTACTTCTCAGGTCTTGCCATTTTTTTTTTTTTTTTTTTTATATCATATATTCATTGTTTTAAGGTACAAGAACCTGCATGCAGTGCTAGCTATGGCAAAAACAAAACCTGTAAACACGCGCGTCCCTCCTCCGTCTGAGGCAAAAGCCAAGAACCCCAAGCCCCTCTGGTATGGAGCCAACCGCACATCTCGTCCCGAATCAAGCCCCCCTTACAACCCAGACGAACTAAGCCCCAAGAGAAACCCAAAACAGGAAAAGCAGGAAGCCCAAGGAAAAATCCCCCCAGAAATCTCACCACAAAAGAAACCAAACTCATACCCACCAAACCATGCCCATAGCATGGTCGGCCGCTGACAAGCTAACCCTAGATCGGGCCCAAGAGGACCAGGTGCACCGAATCATGGCGCAACCCCCACCGTGGGGGAAAAGTCGACAAGGGTGGATCCCGACCGACCGGAGACAGTGCAATACCAATCGGAGGGAGAGGAGCCAGGGCTGGGGCCCCCCAGAGAGAGGTAGCAGTAAGGTGCCAGCTGGGGGAGCAGTAGGGTGCGAGCTGAAGAAGTGGTAGTAGGGTACCAGCCGGGGGAGCAGTAGGGTGCTAGCCGAGGAGGCGGTAGTAGGATACCAGCGGAACGAGCCGAGGGAGGAAGAGGGAGGGGTAGACCCATATGCCGAAACAACTATCGGAAACGTGTTCGTGTCTTAACTAGGCGGTCTCCATTAATCTCCGGTGCCCACAGTAGTCAAAACCACCATAAAGGGCAGAGAGGAGGAGAGAGGCGAAATCGACCGTAGCCTGTTGAGAAAACCGACCACCAACCCCTGACCGTGGGACTAACCCGTACCCACCAGCGGGACAAGACCCGGACCCAGCAGAGGGACTGACCCGAACCGATCAGAGGAAAGGAGAAGGAATCCATAGAAATCGCATACCGCAAACCGTATCCCCAGCCGTCTGTTGAGAGAAAAAAGGAGGAACCCGACCGTGCTGATGCTAAGCGAGGCGAAAGCAAAAGCGGAGAAGGAGAGAAACCCAGCGACGAGGACGCCAAGAAGGAGTAAGGAGGGGTCTCATGAGGGTAGACCTCAAGAGAGAAAGCAGGAGAGAAGTTTTGCCATTGCAAAAAGATAAAAGATGATGGCCGAGTCCCCCCCATAGGGGGAGGACCAGACGCGAAAAGTGGTGATAATTCCCTGGTGTTGAGATTTCAATCACCGGAGGTGTAGCGGAGACGGTCGTTGTTCTCAGGTCTTGCCATTTTTTTTTTTTTTTTTTTTTTTTTATATCATATATTCATTGTTTGGTTAAGGTACAAGAACGTGCATGCAGCGCTAGCTGTAGCAGAAACAAAACCCAAAATCAATCAACAAACAAACGAAAAACCAAAACCAGATCCTCCTATAGCGTCCAATAACCGACGCATTGCCTACACAGGACTTATAAAGAAAAACTACTAACTACCTAGTATCGTAACGGGAATAACCCAAAAACTCTTAATAACAACAAGTAAATGAAATCAAACAGGAGACCTTCCACCACTTAGACCACTTGGCGACCCAGCCAACGACAACCGAGGCGAGGCAGGAAGGGAAGGGGAGGGGGAGAGAGAGGGCTGGTGGGGGGCATACTGTGCGTACATATCGGGGGGGAAACCAGTCTTGGTAGAGGTGAGATAACGACCCAGGCCCAAAAGCATCGGAATCGAGGTCCACAGAGAAGAGTCAGGTCCAATATCCGTGACCCCCTGGAGGTGGCGACCGCGGGCTGCAGACTTGACAGGACAGAAAAGGAGGGCATGTTCGAACGTCTCATCCCCCTCCTGACACCAGGGGCAGAGGGGTGAGGGGTCGGCGTCGTGCCATGAGGGATGGGCGGCTAGGTAGCTCTTGCCAGCACGCATCTGGTGGAGCCGGCCCGAGAGGAAACGCCCCAGGCCCATAAAGGGGTGCGGGCGCAGGGTGGGGCCAAAGAGGTAGTAAGGCAGGGGAGGCGAGAGGAGGCACCACGAGGTGAGGAGTTCTTCTCGGCAGCGGGCCTTGAGAGAAGCGTAGAGGGCGGGAGCCCCCAGCGGGGCTACCTGCAGTGGAGGCAAGAGGAGGGGGTTCGCCGGAGGGAGGGGGTCACTGCGGCTGCCGATGATGGAGTGAATGCGGTGGGTGACCGCATCGACTGGGAGGTGGCGCCGGTTGGGCGGGGAGGGTGGTTTGGTGAACCATCTGAGGGGGCGGTAGTTGGGGCCGGCCCATAGGTACCGGCCTCTGACAGACCCAGGGAGGCGGAGGGAGTCGGGAGCCCTAAAGGGGGATGTAGTCGGGACCGAGTGGTCCAAGCGGGTAGTTGCTGGGTTGATTTCAGGCGGCAGGCAGACCAGGCGGACCGCCGCCAGGCGCTGAAGGTGCTTGATCAGTAGGTCAATGGGAGGGAGTGATGATTCACAGGGAAGGATGGCCGTGTTGGTGGAGGCGAAGCAGTTCGTAACCCACCTCTGTACCCGGTGCCAGAACGCCCTCATCTTGTCGAGCATCCTGGAGTTGGGGGAGAGAAGGTCGCTGCCATAGAGAAGGATGGGGCGGACCAAGGAGGAGGCGAGACAATGACACAGGTGTGGTGCGAGACCCTTGCCTGGCCGGGACAGGCGGTCTATTGTAGCGAGGGCAGCTTCGGCCAGGGCAAGGCGCCAGGTGAAATGGGGGGTGGTTCTCAGGTCTTGCCAGAGGTCCTCTCTTATATATCCTGCGAACAGCTTTCGGTCGGATGGACGGCAGCGACGTATATGGTGTTATTCTGACACCTTCAACTTTGTGACCAAATAGTCACAGGACGCAACTAAGGTTAATGTGTATGATGATGCGCGGACCCCATCAGGGGGCCGGAGCACGGTGTGGGAGACTGAGATTCTCAAACTCGGGTAAAGTTACCCTACCCTACATACTCCTGGGCTATCGGAATTGGGTACTCCTAACATGAGCTCCCTCCTCTTGGGCTTCGCCTCGAATGCCCCTTTGGTACAAAATAAAAATTAAACATTAAATTTTAAATATCAAATAATAAACCTTAAACATTAATCATTCAAGGACCCGATGAAAGCAGGGTAAAAAACCTTCCGTGTTTGCTTGTCCACTGCAGGAAAACCCTATCTTCACCGTTCTTCCTCTGCCCGCCATGGCATTTCCGCATTATCGCGATGATATTCCTCCACCAATTCCTTCGCATTATCTATTCCGCTCGCAGGCTCCTAAGTGTTCTCATCTTTGCAACAACCTTGCCATTTGATGAAGTAACACAGCTCGTGTATCTCTTGATAATGGCTACGGACTCTTTTCCTCTAAGAGTGTACCTCGCTTCTTACAATCTTTTCTATCTCCTATTGTTGGTCGCCCTCGATATCTTCGGGTTCCCTGGGCGGTTGTTGTCGGTCTGCTCGTACCGACTCCCTGTAAGGTTCCAATAGGGAAACGTGGAATACTGGGTGAATATTCCAACGATCCAATATGTTGAGCTTAAAAGTGCGACTTCCTCGTTTCTCCAAGATCACGAAGGGTCCATAAAGTTTTGGACTTTGCTTTTTAGACTTCCTGCGGGTGTGAATGCTTTTTGCATTTAACATTACTTTATTGCCGGGTTTGAAGTCTGGCTGCTGCTTGGCCTTCCGATTGTAATATTTGGCCATATCTTCTCGTGTCTGCTTGAGTGATTGCCGTGCTTGCTCATGAATCGTTTTTATCCAGTTTGCGTAAAGGGTTGCTCCTGGATTGTGCACTTCGCACTCCTTCATCCATTCTGTTTGGGGATGAAATCCATAGTTTGCATAGAATGGGGTCATTCTATGTGCGTTGGTAGCCGAGTTATTGTAGGATGTTCGACTAAAGGTAGGAGCTGATACCAATCGTCCTGATCATAATTGACAAAACTTCGTAAGTAACCTTCCAGCACTTGGTTGGTACGTTCAGTTTATCCATCCGTCTGTGGGTGGTATGCCGTTGATATCCTCCTCTTTATATCCCATACTTTGCATAACGACTCCCAGAATTCTCCAGCAAACTTTGACTCCATATTCGAGACCATTTCTGATGGTAAGCTATGTAGCTTCCATATTTCCTTCGTGAAGGCGGTAGCGACATCTTTCATGGTCACTGTTCCCTCTAATCCGATGAAATGAGCCATCTTGGTAAACCGATCTACCACTACCATTATCTGAGTGCATCCTTGACTTTGCGGTAGTTGCGTTATGAAGTCTACGGATATAGATGCCCAGACCACATATGGTATTGATAGTGGTTGAAGTAGACAGTACTTTGCATGGCGTGGTGACTTGTTGTGTTGACAATCGTCACATGACCGTACATAGTCATTTATCCAATTAGCCAGGCCTTTCCAATAAAAATCTCGCATGATGATTTCGAGAGTTTTCTCTTGTCCGAAATGTCCTGCAATCATTGCATCGTGATATCCCTCAGCTATTGTGGTATAAAGGCTCTGGTTATTTGGTATGAATAGCTTTTGCTTATAGTAAAACAAATCATCAGTTAGGGTCCAATCTTTTGGAAAGGGTTTGTTCTTGTCTCGGAGTTTTTCCAACTCTTTTCTTCGTTTAAGCCACTCATTATCGCCTGGAATGGCTTTCTGAATCTGCTCCAGAAATTCGGGATTGAATTTCTGCCATTCTTTGCGGGCTAGTATAGTACTAGTCATGAGGGTTCGTTCGGGTATTTCGGTTACGTCATACTAGTGTCTATTCTGATCCTTTGAAGCATGGAGCTGGCTGACCACTGGTTCATTTTCTTGAATAGTCATGGCTCTCGTAGCAATATCTGTACTACCGAATCCCGCCGTTCCTCTCTCTGTCTCTTCTAGGTTATCTATTTCCATCATATCAGTGGTATTAATCCTTTCTATCACTAGTTGGGCGATACGATCCCCTTCTTTGATGTGACAGTCCGCATCTTGGTGGTTGAATAGTAGAACTTTGAGTTCTCCGGTGTAATCCTTATCAATTACTGCGACATCTGTTGAAATCCCACTTCTACCGGCTAACCCGCTTCTGGGAGCAATTCTTCCATATGTTCCAACCGGTAATCCTACTGCGATACCGGTTCTAACTATCAACTGTCCTCTGGCCGGGACTATGGCTTCTCGTAGAGTGTAGAGATCATGGCCTGCTGCCATTCTTGAGCCTTTGATTGGTAACCTTGCTCTCGTGTCTAACCTTTTAACGCGAGTAATGGAATTGGGATTATTCCATTTAGGTTTCTCTCGGATGTCATCGATACATATATTGCCTTCGGAGCTTCCTGCAATTAAGCAGACCTGGGTTTCCCCCATCTTAGTTCTCATCACTGAACTGATTTGGAAATGTTAGGGCTTCAAGATTGCTTGTTCGCGATGTGCAGCTCCCTCCTCAGGATGGTACTCCGGCCATCGACTAAGTGCATCCGATTTTCCTCCTCTAGTTCCCGGGCGGTAAACAATTTTAAAATTGTAATCAGCGAGTTTCTGCGCCCAGCGAATTTGGCGACCGCTCCAGACTTTCGAGGTGAGGAAATATTGAAGGTTTTGGTGATCGGTATAGACAGTAACCGGTTTTTCGGTTCCAACCAAGTATTGGCGCCATTCCTTGAATGCTTCTAGTATTGCCAATAGCTCTTTATCGTGGATCTCATAATTTCTTTCTGCTGAATTCAGTTTGCGGGAATGAAACGCTATTGGATGTAGTCGTTTCTCCACAAACTGTGATAAGTCGCATCCTAAACCAAAGTTGCTAGCATCTGTTTCCACGACCATTTCTCTTTCGGGGAAGAAATGGTGTGGAATGGGGGCAGAAGTTAATCTTCTCTTAAGTTCTTGAAAGGCTGCTTCTTGTTCTGGGCCCCACCGAAACTTTTTAGGATCGCCTTTCATTGTTTCCGTGATCGGAGCACAGATTTTAGAGAAGTTTTCTATAAAACGTCGGTAAAAGTTCACAAATCCTTGAAATATTTGGACTTCTTTAACCGACTTAGGTGGTTTCCAATCTAATACGGAGTCCACCTTTCGGGTGCTCATAGACACCCCATCAATGGCTACTATATAGCCTAAAAATTCTACCTCTTTCACATGGAAGAAAGATTTCTTTATTGAAATTGCCAGTTGGAAATCTGCTAGTTTCTGCAGAACCATTTTTACCAACTCAATATAATCTTTCTCCGTCTTGGAGTAGATGAGAATATCGTCAATGTAGCAAACTACTCCTTGGTCAAGATATTCCCGGAGAACGTCGTTCATCATATCTTGAAAAGTTACTGGAGCGTTGGCTAATCCGAATGGAATTACCTTATATTCGTAGTGCCCATATCTTATTCGGAAGGCGGTTTTCCATTCATCCCCTTCTTTTATCCGAATGAGGTTATAACCGTCTTTTAGATCAATCTTTGAAAAGATGGTTGCCTCTGCTACTCGATCGCGTAGTTCCGACATTAGTGGTAGTGGGTACTTATTTAAGCTAGTGATCTTGTTTAGGTTTCGGTAATCCACTACCAAACGTAGTCGACCATCGGCCTTTGGTGTAAAAAGAATTGGTGCACCCAATGGCGATTGACTTCGTGTAATTTTTCCTTGTCGGATCATATCATTAAGATATTCACGTAGGAGTTTAAGTTACTTTTCGGATAAGGGATATATGGGTCCCCAGGAGGGTTTCGCTCCGTCAACTAATTTGATTTCATCATCAAACGTTCTTCTCGGTACTAGCTTTACTGCAGTTTGTGGCAGGAAGAGTTTCTTGAATCCCCAATAGTGTTTAGGGAGAGAGTCCAAGTTAACTTCATTTGGGCCTTCGATAGTTCTGATTTTTTCAATTTGAATTGAATTCTCATCCCAGGCTACCGATTCGTTTTATTCGAACATATCCGCAATTCCTTTATCTTCTTCTTCCACACAAGTAGTTTTACATTTGGTGTCTTTAAATTCCCAGTTATCGGGATCCCCAATGTTCGATAGGGAGTGTTCTGAATGCCACCACCCAAATGGAATTATCATCCCATAGTCTCCTGCTGCTGCGATTTCGCACCCATCTTCGGACAAATGTTTGTTGCGTCCGATTTCAAGCCATAACGGACGAGTAAAATTTGCCTCCCGATGGAGATGGTACTCCATCGAAGCCTTGAATATTGACAGGATTCGGTCTCTCTGTGAATGGAATTTTTAATTCCTTAACAAGTTCTTTGTTGATTAGGAACACATTGGATCCTGAATCTAACAGAACATGGCTCTTATATCTTTGTCTATTTGGGTTTAAGACATGGATATGTGTATATCCCTTGGGACAGTCGTATCGTGTAGGTTTTAGCGCGTCAAACGCGCGTCTTTTTGGATGAGGGGTCGAACTGTCGTCTTTTCGTTTCGACATGTCTGAGGTTTGATAAGAACTAGGATGTTTGTTACCGTGCCCGTGCAGTTTCGACCATTCAGGTCTCCTCAGAAAAACTGGTTTCCTATTAATAAAGAAAATCCTAAATCCCTACTCCGCGTTTCACCGATACACTAAATAGTGCACGACCAGTTCTCAGGCTGGATGCCCCTCCTTTCTCTCATGCTCAGGGCCTTGGTGGTGACCAGGTTGGCCTTTATAAGGTCTATTGTCCCTCTCCAATTCTTTTCCCTTAAGAATTGGTTTGATCATCCAACCAGAGACATTTGCGTGTGCAACGTAGAGGTATTCCAGGTATTGCTCAGCTGGTACAATATCCTGAATACGTGTCCTGCAACTCCGCCCTTGTTTTCTAGGGGTAAGATCCCGTCACGTGATATGGTCGTCCGTATCATCCTTCACCAACCCTAAGAACTAACTGGGAGTGGAAACGCTTGTGGGTAAGGCCTGCGGAATAAATAGCGTACTTGAGAGACTAACTAGCTTATTCGCTGCTCTTGTCCGGGCGCTTGAACCATCCCCTCTTTCCAACATAACTCAGCTTCAGGTCTGATAGGTTCGAGAGTGTGGGCCTGCATAGCCTTCCGGGCTGATTTCATCGTCATGAATTCGATAACCCTTCTGGCTAGAGGTCTCTTGCCTACAAGCCTACTTAAAATGCCTACCAATACTGGTATGAAAGTAATGTCTGGTCAAGTCGTGTTTTTGATTCCTGCTAACCCTAACGGACTACCCAGAAGATAATACCGCTGGTGCTTGGTTCCGTTCACTAACTTCACCCCGGCCCCGGGGGGTTCCCCACTTCAATTCCAGTTTCGTATCTTAACGAACCCCGACTACCCAAACGCCGTCACCGTCGGTGACGAAAGGGATAACCTAAGTCATCTCCTCATCTTCGCCTAGTTCCCAAAGTTTATTTCCTCTAGATGTTTGGGCGGCAGAGACGTTACGAGGACGGTGTACTGTAGCTACCGTCCTAGGCCTGTATCTAATTGGGGAAGTGGGACACTCAGCCCTAGTAATAGACACCGTAATTTGTTCCCTACAAGTTTTATACTCGTGGTTCTTTTTTCCACATTGAGTACATAGGCCGTCTTTATTCATGTCATCTGTGACGGACTGGGGAATCCCTGCATGGGCCTTCTTAAAATTGGTATGCGTTTGTTTATTGACTCCGCTGGGTCATTTTGCCGGTTTGTCGGGCTCCGGTTCCCGTTTTCGCTTTTTGGAGGGACCACTGCCCTTGATTTAGGGCTTCTCCTTCTTAAACCTGGGTTTGTCAGGTTTTCTATCGTCGGAGGAAGCCTTTACGGGCTTTAGTCTATCCCGTAATAGGTGGTCCCGTTCCTTTAATTCCTCCTCTTCCCGGCCTGCTTTCCGGAGTGCTGCTTCCCATTCTGCATCGGTATCGAAGGTTTTGAGGGACAGGCGTAAGCGTATACTGGCTGGTAACTTTTTTTCCATCGCTAAATGCCATGCTAGGCCAGTTATTTTGGCCTTGGTATTAAGGTTGGTCATGATTTGGACATAGTTCTGAATATTATCTTTATATTCAACTTTCTCCATATCTCGGACCGCCTTTCGTCCCTCTTCAATCGAAGCGAATCGTTCCGTAAACTCATGGTCGAAGCGTCTCCAAGTCGCTAGGCCGGCATCTTGTTCTACTCCATGGAGACCATCCATAGCCCTACGGTACCACATTGATACCGGGTTGACCAACTCCCCTTTGGTTCTTCCAAGAGCAAAGATGACCCTTTCTCGGTCACTTTCCCAAGTTCTAAGATTTCTTTCTAAGTAGTCCATATATTGTAGTAAACAATAGCGGACACATTGAGAAGGTTTTGCTTTGAAAAATGGGGGTGCATCAGCTGGCCGTTTGGAGGTTAATGCAAAGGCTTCTGCCAGTACATCGACTGTTATACGTTGTTCGGGTATCAATCCGCGGCTAAACCTGGATGGGCCTTCACCACGTCTTCCTCTGCTTCCTCCTTCATCATCATTCCTATCGTCATCTGGGTCACCCCCTGGTGCCGCAGGGATGAGAGGTTCTTCCTCTCTTTGCTTTTCTTTATCTCGGGAAGGTTCCTCTGGAGGTTGAGTCTCCTCTCTTGCTTCCGCCCAACTTTCAGGGACCAATTCCAATGCTACTTGTCGACCCGTTGGTCGACTCTGTGAGAGCTCTGTTGCTCGATCTCTTAACAGCCCAAGAGTATCTAAGACACCAGTTTGATCTTGTTGTATTGTTCGGGTAAAGTCTCTGTAGCTCTTAGCCTCGCGTTCTTGTCTTTCAGCGAAATTGGACATCATGGCTCGAAGTGCCATGTTTTGTTGGAATTGGTCATCCTTGACTGCCTGGAACTCGTGTTCCAGGTTGAGGTCTCTTTCTAGGACTTCTCATTGCAATTGAGAGGTTACTCCCTCATGGTGCTCATGTTCGGCATCCTGCTGCGCCAATTTGGCAGCAATCTCCTTCGTTAACTGGGTTTGAACGTCCCAGATATTGGCTTCTACTAAGACACACAGCTGCAGTACGATCGAAATGTCGTTTTCATGTAGATCTTCGCCTTCCAATAATTGCTGTTGGACTTTAATAAGTCCTTTTGCATTTTCTTGTGAATCCGCTGAAAGGGTTTCAAATGCAATATTGGAGGTATCGATGCTGGTAGTAATGTCTTGACGGATTTGTCTGATAACTACACCTAACCGGGCCGCGAGTCTCGCAAAGTTAACTGCGTGGGCATTTGGTCGTGGTGTAGTAGATCTGGATTGAGGAGATGTTACTCTTGATGAGAGCGCAACACTAGGGGTTCTTCCTCCCCTTCGAAGAGCAGGGCCAAGTGAGGTAGGATTACTAAAGGCACTGGGACTATTGTCTCCTGAGGTATCCATTGGTTCCCCAGGACTAATTTGTTTTGGAGGCTGCGACATTTGCTTTTCTCTTTGTGCTTGTACCGGAGCTAACCAAGCCGGAGTGTTGGAGGAAATAGTTTTATGGATAGAAGGCTAGATACTTGGTATCTTGCCGTCTCGTATGGTGAGGAGTAAATGTGAACCGTGGTTCACTCGTAGGTAGAGAGCCTTGGTAACAAGGAGATCTAACAATATACTGTTAGGCGGAGACAACCAGTATAGAAATAGGGTTGTCTAGGCCAATCAAGATTCGTTTGTATGGATGGAAATTTTGTCTAGGATGGTTCGGAAGTAACTTGTTTCGTTTATGACTACTAGGAGTGCAAGAAAGTAGAATAGAATCATAAAAACAATATTATATTGTTAAGGTCTCTTCTCCGTTGCTTGATGATGTCTTAAGCTTGGGAGGCACTTCGATATTTATATTCCGCGTCTGAGTGTTCGCGGACTACATCTATCTAACATACAAAATATGTACCTCTTTGATTTTAACTCGCAACGTCGAGTTCTCCCCAAAGGTGCGAACACCGGAAGACCCTGAAAACCACCACACCCTCTTTGGTAATTACTATTTCTTCTCCGGTAGACATACTTGTTACCAGTAGTAATTATCCGATTCTCAGAGTCATTAGACCTGTGGCCGAGTTCTCAAGTCGAACTATGTTGGCCCCAATGGTCTCTTCCGTAGTCAAGAGGATCAGTCTTGATACGTGGTTGTCTGTGCATATGTGCCGGAGTCGATGACTTCTAGTTGTGATAACTCAACAACTAACCGATGGAATTCATTCCAATAACTCTCCACTCATAGAGGAGAAGTCATTCTATGGAATACTCTCATAATTCCTCGGTCGGCAACTCCTGGTTGTTCTATGTAGAGGGGGTGGACCTTCATGTTGTGTTGGTCATAAATCCCGCAGCCACGGTATACCCCATATCATAGTTGCAACACTCCTCGGAGCCCGTTGGCTTCTTTGTTAGTGTTTCCAGGAGCTCTAAACTCTCCCAAATTGTCGGAGGGTGGATGTGAATGTGTGAGTTTGTTATCCCGAACCTCCTAACATACATATCGTGACCTTGTGCGAAAACGTCCCATTACATATGGCCCACAACAAAGTTGTCATATCTTTGAAGCCTAGTAACACCCTGAGTAGTTGACGGATTGACTTTGTTCCACTTCCCAGGTCTTGCCGGAGGCCCTCTCATATAGCCTCCGCGAACAGCTTTCGGTCGGGCGGACGGCAGCGACGTATATGGTGTTATTCTGACACCTTCAATTTTGTGACCAAATAGTCACAGGATGCAACTAAGGTTGATGTGTACGATGATGCGCGGGCCCTGTTAGGGGGCCGGAGGGGGGTGTTGGAGACTGAGATTCTCGAACTCGAGTAAAGTTACCGTACCCTAGGTACTCCTAAGCTATCGGAATTGGGTACTCCTAATATTGCTACAAGCCCGACTATGTACATTAGTCCATTGGCATACAGGCTCTGATAGCGGTGGGTTGGTGATCTGACCCTTGAGCTCTGCGTCTAGTGTCTCCCAATCATCATCATATTCTTTGTGCTGTTCTTGTTGCACTCTGTTTACCTGCTCAATCCTATTCTTTATTGCCTTGCATATACTTACCAGAATCTTTTCCTGGATCTATATTGTGCAGTTAGCCTATGTCTATTTCCGCTGTATGAAAAGGTCTTGCGTATTCAGCGACAAGTTAGCAGCATCGTCACAAGTCAAATATTAGAAGATTAGCAGACTCTTACCTTGAGCCGCCTCTGGCTTGAGGTTTCTTGGCTCCTGATATATTCCTGTTTTCCACGGACGTTGCATGTGATCGATTATGGTGTACGTTAAGCAGATCATAGTACTGTTAATCTGCTTGAAAACGTCAAGATCGACGATACCACATATTTTCTTACAGGTGAAGTACTTACTACAGATCGCATCTGGGATCTGTGGGGTAACGAATCATAATGTCAGTTTCTGTATCGAGTTCAATGATGGTAGTCAGTGGTCACTCTGGAGTAGCTGGGTATGTCCAATAAACCTCATACTCTCTTGGGTCACAAATGAACTTGTCCTATTTGAGTAGATAATCTACCTTACATACGGTTGTACTGGGATCTTCTGGCAGTTCGGATAGCTTTATGATGTTGTTCTTTATATGGTATACAAACTGCCAGTGTTTGTGTACTCTGGAATGCTTTTATCTTACCTGTCCACCTTAGTACCATATACTGCATCATGTCATGTTAGGCCCAACCGAGTCGACTTCTTAAATTTATGCACTACTCTAAAGGTCCCACATATTTACTATCAATACTTCTCTTGTGAGTAGCAACATAGACCTTCAGAACCTGGCCTTTCAAAGAAGCTGGCTTCAGGAGTAGATCGTCGAAGAGAGTTTACTACAGCATGAGCGACTTCACAAACTCCAATATAGTCCTCTCTGCATCCATTACTAGATTCCATTAAGAATTAACTCCAATCCAGCTGTCAATCGACTGTACGCTTGTGTTGCTGGCAGTACTACTAGTAGAGCTCCTGATACCAGATGCAGGAGCACAGCCCCTGCTGTGTGGTGATAAAATCTTTTGTATGCTTGATAATAGGAATGTTGGAGGACTATATGTCCTGTTACAAATTACTTAGGGATGTGTGGCGGGCGTCCACTGCGCCTTATTAGTTGGCTGTGATCTGGGAACGGTAGTAATCCGGACTGTTAAGTGATGATATTGTGGTCAGCTTGTAGCTTGAGACACACCAGGGCGTAGTGATGAATTGATATCTGAAATATCAGTCTCTTCGGGGTTGGTTTCTGTGTCTGATTCTCCCTTACTGGATCCACTTGAGTTTTGGTACTTGTCACTGGTACCTTCACTTAGACAGACTGATTTTGTATCTTCTATTGAATTTGTGAACGGTACGTTCTTAATAGCAATTTAGATTATATGGACATAATATTAAGAGTATATTATGGGCACGTTTCTAGCGAAGAGGTAAGAGGCATGAAGATAGATTGGTAGAGATTCTTGCTCTTAATTCTCTTATAAATGAAGCGAGTGGTAGCATCTATTTATACAGGTTTGCATCCTCCTCGTAAAACCCGTGTAACAGAGAAATATAATAGGGAGAAATATAAGTACGACTGTGTAAAACCGTAATATAAGTTGGAGAAACAAAGGCGCGAATGTGTTTGACCATGAGAATCTGCCAAGATATTCCCATAAAACATGTGTGAATCCAAGAGGGTGTGAGAGAAATTACAGTAAGTCTGAAGAAATAATCACGGCTGTAAAGTACGAGAAAATAAGTAAAGATGATGAAATATCCTGTAAACTGAAGAAAGTAACACATGTGTAAATCCCCAATTGTTATCACCAAATATTGATGAAATAATGTAAGAAACATATCATAACTGTAGTAATATATGCGGTGTTTACGTATGCCGAAACACTAACTAAGTGTCAAAGAATATATACTATTATCAAGGAAATATAGCTTATGAAACGAATCAAGAAATTTCAACACTTCACGATATTACCTATAGCCCAACAGTCCCATAATTCGAGTGTATACCCGTTTCACTAAAACTTTTACACAAATGTCGGCAAGATTGTCTGAGAACGCAACTTTAAGAAGGGTGAATGAACCACGCTTGATTTCCTCCCGTATCTTGTGAGAGAGGATATCGATGTGTTTGATTCGCTAGTTAAGTTAATAGTTTGTCATCAGATAGTTCGCACCAGCATTATCAGTGTGTAGTGCGATCGGTACATTGAGTTGAACATCTTGAAGACCTTTTTGTAACTATTAAATTTGTCATGCAGTAAGAGACATCGCAACATATTCGGCTTCTGTGGTAGAAGTGCCGATATAGGCCTGTTTCTTAGAGCTCCAGGAAATACATGAGCCGTTGAATATTATCATCTATCCTGCAAAGGATCGGCTGGTATCTAGGCAAGCAGCAAAGTCGGCATCTACATAAGCATCTATTGTGTTTGTTGTGTTGTATGGGTAGAATAATCCAATGTCTTTCATTCCATTTATGTATCTTAGGACATGTTTAGCAGCACTAAGATGTTAATAAAAAGAGCAAGGAGAGAATGGTGAGAGAAATAAAATAGTATATGCTAGATTGGGCCATGTGCCAGTCGTCAAGTACATAAGTGATCCTATTATCGATTGGTATTTGGAGAAGTCTGGTATCTACATGTCTTTGGTCCCTTTTGGAAGTTGAATACCTTTTGGTAAGGGTGTAGAAACACAATGTAAGTTTTCCATCGCATATTGTGAGAGGATTGACTTGATGTAATGTTCTTAGATAAGATGTATCCCATCTGGTTGATACGTAATATGTAGGCTGTGTAGGAATGAGGCTTCTCCAAGTTGGGTAATCTCGAATGCCGTTTTCAGGTCTTCTATCAAGGATGTTGCTTGTAGGTTGTCGGCCGAATATAGGGCGATGTCATCAACATAAACCGATACGTAGATGTCGTGTTTAATGTGAAAAAACATGCTTAGGTCAAATGAGGATGTTGTAAAATGTTTCGAAAGTAAGAATTTTGCAAAGAGAGCATACCATACATTTGCGGATTGCTTATATCCACAGAGATATTGTGTAACCGGTACTGGTACTCGGTTAAGGTTTTATTTGATGTTTTGTTTTAAGTATCGTTTTGATACTTTGTTTGTCTGAAGTATCGATTTGATACTTAGTTTGTTTTATATTTTGTATTAAGTATCGCTTTGATACTTGGTTTGTTTAAAGTATCGATTGGATACTTAGTTTGTTATATGTTTTGTTTTAAGTATAAGTTTTGATACTTAGGTTGTTTCACCAAAGAGTATCACTTGATACCTTTGATTATTTTCGATCATGCTAGACATGAACGAATTTGTGTATTTAAAGACCGTCCTATTCCACGATGGAAAGGACAGACTTCGACAGACAGTATTTCAGTATACTTGATTGAATGGTTACTCTTTAGTTTCTCTAGTACACCTCCGAAGACTCCTTTAGTTCACACAGCTCTCGCCTCCTCTCTGGAAGAGTAGGCCAGCTGTCAACTATCATACACCTATCGAAACGTGATCAGCATCTTGCGAACACATTACATATTGGTTAAGTTTCCATTCTTTTTCTCCATCACAGAACCCTGAGAATGGTTGTAGGCAAACTTCTTCTTTCAACTCGCAGTAAAGAAGGGCTAATTTAATATTGAATTATTGTGGTCGCCAGCAATTTCTGGCGTTTAACGCAAAAAGGAAGCGTAAGGATTCATAATGAATGACGGCAGCGAAGGTTTCTTTGAAGTCGAAGTCTGGTATTTGTAAAAATCCTATGGCAATAGCTCTTGCACGATACCTTTCTAAGGTTCCATCAGAATTCTTTTCTGTTCTGAATACCCACTTACTATCTATCAGTTTTCTATTAACTGGTTTGTCGACAACGTAGAAGATATTGTTCTTCTTTAATGCCTCAATCTCATATTCTATTGTTGCAGTTCATTAATTCTTAAGCAAGCTGCTAACTGCTTAGTGGTAAGTTGTTAGATCTTTGTCAAGAAGTTCAGTTGTACTTCTGCCATAGTATTGCGGTGGCCTTGTGATTCTTCCAAAACGTCATGGTATCGCTGGTGGCTCCTCCGGTATTACTTCAGGTGGTGGAGTAGGTGCAACAGAACGATGGTATTCTTCTGAGTTTTCAGGCAATGGAGGAGGGTGAACTTCGATTGTTGTTTGTGGTGGAGTCTTATGTGGTTCTTCTTCCTGAGGTGTATCCTTTGGTTTGTAGGCTATCGGGAAAGATGGTAGATAGATTGTCACCAATGTCTCTTCTATAGTATGTGGATCCATTGGTGTCAGCGGTATTATCGTCTGAGTTGTCCAGTGGATTTGTCATGTTTCTTAGATCTTATTTTATGATGGAATGTAAATTCGGAATATTTTTGTTGGAGGAAGTATAACCAACAAGATATCCTTTGATGCACCTGGGTTGTAGTTTTGTTCCTGATTTCTGAGCCTCTTCTGGTATATGGATGAAACATTTAGACCTGTATGGGTGCAGGTAGTTGATCAACAGCTTTTTATTATAAAGAGATTTATAGGGTGTTGTCATTCCTATGGATCGGTTGGGGAGTCTGTTGCAGAGGTAAGTGGTAGTAGATATGGCTTCTGCCCAAAGTCACAAGGTAAGACCATATAGCATTGAACGAGTTGATGTAATAATTATCCTATTGTATTGTTCGGCAACACCATTAGATTCGTGAGAGTAAGGAGGAGATTTATTATAAATGATTCCATAGTTTTGAAATAATATTAGTATCTCATTATTGACATACTTGCCTCCATTCTCAGTTAGGAATCTTTTTATAACAGTGTTGTCTTGGGTTTAACATTCCTTAATGAACTGGGTAAACAACTTAGGGCCTGTTTGGTGGGAACGGACAGGGGGTTAACCGTTCCATTCACACATGCAAAACAACCATTTTGACAAGGAAGTACCACCATTTTTGTATGGAGAACGGTTGCAAACTGAATGGAACAGTCGTTGCCAAATAGGCCCTTAACAGTATCAGATTTGGCCTTGATAGGGTATATCCAGGTGTATCAGGTGTAGTCATCGATAAAGGTCACATAGTACAAGGAATTTCCATAGGATTGCATTGAGAATCTTCTGCTTAGGTCAGAGTTAATTAACTTATAGGGATTTTGACATCGTTGTTCAGTCAGCTCAGGTTTGCACTTGGTTGACTTGGAGGTAATACAGGTTTCACATTGCGATTTGTTGGGAATCTTTAGGATGGAGGGAGTGTCGGAATAGTTGCTGCTTTGAAGGTATTGAGGTGAAGAGTGTCCCAAGGCTTCATGCCATTATTGGTAAGACATTTTTGTCGCCATCTCTTTTTCTTCTTGCACAACATAATTTTGTCTGTCAAGCTTTCCCAAAGAACTTCTTTTTTATTTTCCCGAAAAACATACATATCCCTGCCTGAACTGGATAAAGAAAAACCTTTTCCCAAAGAACTGATCGCATGTCATGAAAGGAAATTATAAAGATCCAATTTAGGAACCCAAAGAACCCTTTGAAGGTCAACAGGAGTGACAAGATCATTTGAAGTTTTGGCCATAAGTTTCACTGTTCCACAGCCATATGACTCTATTACCGAGTCATCAACTAACCTGACCGTACTGTTTTCCTGTTCTTATTTATGAGAAGATCTAAGTTACATGTCATGTGTGAGCTTGTACCACTATTGATAACCCATTGATGTAGGTGGGGAATCTTTTCCGCAGTGAGGTGAGAGGTAGGGGTACTAACCACTTCGATGTCTCTTCCTCAGTGATTATAGCTGTGTGACCGGCTTTCTTTTCCTTCTTAAGGTTGTCAGCCTTTAGTATGTGAGAATCGCTCCAGGTATGGCCTTCACTGGGAGCAGCCTGAGAGGGGTTGTGCTTTTTGTAGTAGAAACAATCCTTAGTGAGGTTGGATGCCTGTTACTTCCATGGTAGTTCCCAATTCTTTCCTTTGACATCAGCGGTGTTATACGTTTTGCCATCTTTGGCAGTAGCTGAAGTTCGAGTATTTAACAATTTATTATAGACGTAATCGTAGGTAAGGTCCTCCTTGGTTTGGAGGTTGTCGACGATGTTATTCATCGAGATTGGTAGGGTACGGAGGAGGAAGGCGGCTTTGGCTTCAGAGGACTTGAACACAGGCTTAAAAATAGACGGCAAAATGTCTTGGTTGGAAGTGGTAGCTGTAGAGTAACGATATTGCATGCCATTCCATGAGGTATCGTAGGTGTTTATGTGCCCTGCATTAGGTGCGGAAACATCATATGTGGTATTGAGGACAGCGTTGAGTTGGTCGAAAAAGGAGGAAGTGTTTTCTCTAGTAAACTTGTCTTGAAAGGCCTTCCAAATAGTGGAATATGTCTTGTGTGTGGCCAACAAGATAAGCTATTGGGGGTCAATCGTTTCAAGGAAGAAGGCCGAAGCCCATTGTTAGTGATCACGAAACTTATCTATTGGGTCAGTATTTGTTAGGTCACCATCACCATCTCTTTCTTCAACTGGTAAGGTCTCTTCTCTGGTAACTATATTCCAGCAATGGTAGAGGTCAAGAATATGTTTAGAGATTTCACGCCAGATCTGGTAGTTTTCGGGACTGGAAAGCTTGGGAATTGAGCTCAGTTTATAACTCCAAGCCCAAGCACGTTTAGAGTTACTGGGATGTTGTTGTAGTGCAGCAGGTATAGTGACAGGAGGTGTCCCACAGGAAGTAGGTATTTGTTCTATTACAGGGTGAGGACTGGGGAGACCAGGAGAAGGTGGAAGAGGGGAAGTGGTGGCGGCGGAACAGGTAGTGCTGGGGGCGCAGGAGGTAGTGGAGGTACCGGACGTGGAGGAGGAGAAAGCTCTTGTTTCAAGTACTCGCTTTCACTTGAGCCAGAGCTCATATAAATATTCTAATTTTAGCAAAAATCTTCGACCAGGTAAAACAGTCACCACCCCCATTGGCCAGCACTTTCCTAGCAGGAGAGAGTCCGCTATACTTTGTACAACCCAAAAGGTCTTCAACCACTCCTCAGCATAACTGAGTCAAGCGTAGTGGCAACAGACTCTCGCAAGCAGATCAGAAAGTGCCACCAGGGATGGTGGAGTGACACTTGTCTGTCTCTGAGGAAAAAAGAGGAGACAGAGGTAATGGGTGGCAGGTTACTTATTTATAGCGCGGTGACGCTGAGAATGTTTCGCCAAGAACAAATTACTGAGAAAGGTGTTTGTTTCGTTTCGAAGGAGTTTATCGTTATGACTGGACTTTTTGTTTAACGAAATGTTTCGTGTTTTATACTTGGTATGTTTCGAGAAATTGTTTGATAGATTAAATGTTTTGGTAGGATAACGTTTGCCGCTTTGTGAAATTTTGTTCGATCGCTTGGTAGATAGGAATGTGTATGTGTATATCATAAAGCTATAGAGCGCCGGACTGATAACTTATTGGAATTTGTGAACGGTAAGATCTGAATAGCAATATAGATTATGCGGACGTAATATTAAGAGTATATTACGAGCACATTCCTAGTGTAGAGGTAACAGGTATGAAGGTAGATTGGTAGAGTTTCTTGTCCTTAATTTTCTTACAAATGAAGTGAGCAGTAGCGTCTATTTATACAGGTTTGCAGCCTCTGAGTAAACCCCATATAATAGAGAAATATAATACAGAGAAATATAAGTACGACCGTGTAAAACCGTAAAATAAGTAGGAAAAACAAAAGGGCGAATGTGTTTGACTCTGAGAATCTGCCAAGATATTCCCATAAAATATATGTGAATTCAGGAGGGTGTGAGGGAAATTACAGTAAGTCTGAAGAAATAATCACAGCTGTAAAGTCCGAGAAAATACGTAAAGATGATGAAATATCCTGTAAACCAAAGAAAGTAACACATGTGTAAATCCCTAATTGTTATCACCAAATATTAATAAAATAACGTAAGAAACATATCCTAAGTGTAGTAATGTATGCGGTGTTTAGGTATACTGAAACACTAACTAAGTGTGAGAAAATATAAACTATTATCAAGGCAATATAGCTTATAAAACGTGTCAAGAAATTTCAACAGTATGAAGGTTGAGTCTGTAGTAGATAAAGAATTTGTTTGATTTTATGGTATCAAATACGTTGTATGAGATCTTATACGGTAAGACTTACTTGTATTATTGGCGTTAGTGTCTGTGGAATCACGAACTCTCACTGGGGATTGAATAAAATGTTTTTCTTGTACCAATATGTGCAGTGAGTTTTTTACATCACATTCACTAAATGGTCATTTATAAATATCGCATGAGAGAAGGTTCTAGCTTTTAACTATTAGAGATAATGAAGGACTTATAGCTGCGGTCATGTCTTCGTATAAATGAGGTCCAGCTTTCAATTTGAATGTTAAAATAGTATCTTCATGACTTGAATTTACAGATAGATTTAAGTTCTCCAGCTTTGAACGTTCAAGGCTCTGGGACCCTGGTGCAAATTTTATGCTAGACTAAATCCAGTTGTTACAAAATTACAAGTTGTGGTAAAATCTAGCTTCAAACGGTACTAGTTAGCGATAAATATTACTGGCAAGTTATATATTACACCAAATAATCTGTAGCAGTAGCTAACCTCATCTCCAGGTGTTGAACAGATGTACTAATTTGGGCAGAGCGACACAATCGTGTTATCATCCAGGCTGTACTGGGCCATTTATAGAATAGAAATATGGGATGAGCTAGTTCTATAAGTACTAGTACTCGAAGCTAATGCAAGGGGGACTAAGGCTATTACTACTTTTAGACTAGGTATGAGAGGTCATAACAGCTACTGTAGGAGTATGATATAAGTGTGTCCAATGATAATATTACTACTGGTATCATGAACTCACTAACATGCCGGAAATCCCAATAACGAAATAATGTTGATCTCAAAGGAAAAGCAAGACAAAAAAAATGATATCAGTTGAGAGACATAGCGTAGTACTAGTAGGGAGATGCAGCAAAACTAGATGATGAACAATTGCAAATTTCAAAGCAAAAGTAACAGAAAGACATTCAAATACTAGTAAAAAAAGGGAACAAATATGGTTTGCATAGTAAATGTAAAAGGAAAGACATCTAAACGCCGGTAAAAATATGGAAAATATGACAAAGAGTAAAAGCAAAGGGAAGACTTCTAAACACCAGAAACAAAGTAAAGTCAAGTTTTATTGGTCAAGCCTGAGTGTCTGCTGGTAAGGCAGAGCCACGGTAACAATTGAGTGTTTTGCAAGACGGTAGTAGGGGGGCTATAAGATACTGGTGCCACCGAAGCATGGGTCATGGGAGTCATGGGATTGGCTGGAAGAGTCATAGACGGAGGCGCCCTCGGAGCCAACGGGACAATTGCAGGCATGGGAGTCGCGGGAGTCAGGTGAACCATTTCAGATACAAGAGTTGTGGGAGCTGGTAGGAGAATCATTCGTGGGGGGGTTGCAGAAGATGGACGAACAGCTGCAGATACGGGGACTGTGAGAGCAGGTGGGAAAGTCACGGTCGAAGGATCATGTGTGGTGGGTGCTTTGGGACACTGGTCATAACTCTCGAGGCAGTTGACCAGGGGGGTATCGTAGGCCTTATCATGCCCACAGCGGTGTCCAGGTTGGCCTGCAGATAGGGTAAGATAGTCAGTGATTCAAGGGTGTCGTTGGATCAGGTTCACGAGACTTTGGGCATTCTTAAGCTCAGATGGGTTGGGAAGGCTGGTATCTGGACTGGTGGTCTGATAGGGGGCCGGCAGGGTCTCAAGGGACGAGTCTCATCCCATTTAGTGTCCTATATTTGCTATTAGCGATGGTGTTTTCTCCATTACTTGAATTTTAGAGAACTTACCTCCTCAATGTCGGGACAGGTAGCAGGGCGGGCAGGGTAGAGTAGGCTGTTGGGGCTCAAGGGACCAGACACATCTAGTTTGTTATCTGATATCTACTATTAGCGATGCAGTTTTCTTCATAACCTGAATTTCGGAAAACTTACCTCATAAATATTAAGATGGGTGGGGCAAGTAGGGCACGCTAGGCAGCAGGTTGCTGGAAGGCCAGATATATCTGGTTTGTCCTCCTATATCTACTATTAGTGATGGAGTTTTATTGATAAGTTGAATTTTGGGGAACTTACTTCATTGACCTCAAGACAGGTGTGGGTACTTGTAGGATATGCTAGGCCGTGGGGTCATGAGAGGCCAGACCTATCAAGTTCATCCTTCTATATCTGCTATTAGCGATGGAGTTTTATTGATAACTTGAATTTTGGAGAATTTACCATGCAGACAACAAGATGGGTAATAGGCTGGGTGGGGTGAGCTAAGCGGTGAGGTCTTGTGAGGCCAGGTGCATTTAGATCGTTGTCCGGTATCTGCTATTAGTAACTGTATTTTCTTGAATGTAGGAATTTGGGGTAACTAACTTTGTAGTGATTGTAACAGGTGGTAAGATGGGCAGGGCGAGTGGGGTGGTGGGGTCAAGAGGGGCGTGGTATATCTGGTTCTGCTTCCTGTTTATATAATTAGTTTCCAAGTTATTAAAAATCTTGCTGGGCAAAAGAACTTACATTGTCAATAGCAATTGCTTCTCTAGTGAGAGGTATTGCAGGAACTTCGTCAGACTCTTCAGCTAACGAGGCTGAGGAGTCTTTTCCTTCCTCCTCCATCTCCACCTCCTGCACCTCTTTCCTCTTCTCCCCCTTCTGCCCCTCCTCCTTCCCCACCTTTCCCTCCACTTCCTCTGTCCTCCCCACGATATTTCAACTGAACTAACAGTGATCCCAAACCTCGCAGTTGAAAAAAGGGTATCTGTTGTTAGCTGGCTCAGAAGTTTGGTCTCCGTCCTTCTTGTCAACTGGGCATGGCTCTAAGACCATAAGGTTGAGGGGGTCCTTGCTGTCATTAGTGAGGACCCATACCCAGAGGTCCTCATCTTTATTTAAAAAGATGTGATACCTGAGGGGGAGAGGTGCAGTGAGTACAGTGACCAGTAGCCACGAGAAGATATTAGGAGTACCTGATTTCCTCTACCACATATTGCCTCCTGACTACCTGAGCACCTATTTGATGCTCGGTGATTCCATGACCTCCCAGGCGATTCCCCAGTCAAGGTCTTTGGAACACTAAGGGTCGACAAGAAATGAGTGACTGTCTACCAGTGCACCTATCTGATGATCGATGTGGACCTGTACTACCCATGGCCAATACGGGGAGGACCAATTTAGTTTGGGCACTGATAACAAGTGTTAGATTAGGGATAATAGAGAAAAGATAGACTCTGATACTGACTTGGAGTTCCCTCCTCCGGTGCCACTACTACCTACTCCGTGAGCAGACGCTTGTCCATTTTCTGGAGTTTCTTGGCTGTATCCAGGACTAAGACACTCTAATGATATTCAACTTCTCTAATGTCATTAGTCCAGTGTTTGTTTGGTACAAGCTTAATCTGGCCTTTGAAGGTGGCAAGGGAGCGGGCAAACATAATGACGGACTCTAATTGGGAGTCAGTTAGCCTGTGGAGATCCTAAGAGTGCCTTGTCATGAAGCCCAGGACAGACTCGCGCCATGCTCTATAGTGAGTGGTGTTTGTATGAGGGTCTGAGAACCCACACAAGCTTTTAGTGTATGTGATTTCACCATAGCACCTCCTAATTGAAGTAAGAGAGTAAGTTTTACTATGTCAAACTGGGGTGTATATTGGAAGATTTTCACTTACCGGGAGTCCTCCATGGCTAGCTCAAAAGGGAGGTTATCTACTCTATCACTATGAAAACTGTGGCGTTTGCTGCGCCAACTGTTGAGAAGTCAGGATGCATGGCGTATCCCTCTCTTAGTAGCATTTTCGTGACCTTGGGTTGTGAGGCTTCTGCAATTGTGTTAGTAAAGATCAGTAGACCAGGATTGGATAGATGGTACCTCGGGGTTTGTGATGGTATTTCTTGAGACCTTCATAGTGCCATTCGACTTAATTGGTAGATGGCGGATGATAAAGTAATTAGTTTGAGAGTCAAGGATGCGGGGCCCTTGGTCAAAGACTAAAATATGATTATATGTTCGTCAGGTGGGGGTCATAGTGCAAGTTGTGGAGGTGGGCCTTAGAGGGAGGTCCATATAGTCATTGAGGAGGGTGTCACAGCATGAGTCATGGACATGAGCCAGTGGCTGAAGATTGAAAGAGGTTGATGTGGTCATCAGGGGGGGTTGCAGTGCCAGATGCGGTCGTAGTTGTTGAGTGGGGAGAAGGCTGCCAGACGTTGATATGTTCCTCAGAGGAGAGTTAAAGTTTAAGTACTGAATGTAGGCCCTGCGCTGAAGAAAATACGGAGAGGTCGATAGAGTTGTCGAGAGTAGAGGTCACAGTCTGAGTTATGGATGAAAGCCCTGGGCCGAAGGCTAAAAGAGGTTGATATGGTCATTGGTAGAGGGGTTGTAGTGCGAGTTGTGGTTGTAGTTGTTGAGAGGGGAGAAGGCAGAAAGAGGATGCTGTTTTAGTAGGAGAAAAGTCAAAAAGGTGTTACTGTTGTCATGGAAGACCCCCGAGGGGGGGGGTGGAGGTTTTTGATACAAACAACATTGAGCAGGGGCACGGAAACATACTTGCGATGTCTTTACACATCACAGTACAACTCTACTACTTTTGTAGACTACGGGTGTCTATAGTTAGGAAATGAATGAAATTAATTTTTTTTAAGCATACTAGTAGATAGATCTAAAGGACTAAATACATGTACTGAAATTGTAAACATATTGTGGAGCACACATGAGGTCCTAGAGTATCTTCACTAAGCATGCAAACACCCTAGATGTTCATGCCACACTCTAGTCCGATGCCAAGAGACCTCACCTCTGCTTAAAAACTTTAAGCAGTACTAGTCCTAACTTAACTATATAACATGTCTATAGTGGAGTGTGGAGGTCTAAGGCATATAGTATGCCCTAGTACAGTTATTGTTTGCATCATCATCAGTCCCAGCATTCCGTCCAGTGTGCTATGTATAAATCTGGTCTGATGTTAGATCTCGTTCGTGACTGATATTCAATATGGCGTCTTCAGCCCAATATGGGTACCTCCTCAATGGGGGCTTTTCTTGCTGATTTTCTCCTTCGACACAGTAACAATATACTAAGAGATCAAATTGGTCCTGCTCTACTGGGTTGGAGAGCAGCCAGGTAAGCATCATTTTACTATCCTGGATGAAGATGTAATCCAATCAGGATAGTGGTTATGGTGACAACTGGTGCTGCACCTGGCTTCCTTCACCTGTGGCTCCCAGCATATAGTGAATGCAGTGGACAGGTATGAATCTCATAACTAAGGGGTACAATGCGCCAATATCAGACGAATTTAACCAACGAAACCCTAATCCGGAGATGTGCGGTATCATTAATTTAGGACTTGATAGTCAGCATGACCCTATCTGATCTCCTCCACCTAGCAGCACAGATCAATGGCTGGACATAAACTATACGCACCGCCCGTGGGCACCCCAGTAGTGCCTTGAAATCTATATTTTCTTAGTAAGTAGAGACTCAATTCCAACAGCTAGTAGGGAAATAAACTAATCTGTTTGCTTACTCCATCAGCAAAAATTATCACCTGCGTCCTGTGCGTCTTGTGTGTCGGACGCACTGGACGCCAGAACGCAAATCGCGATTCAGGATGCACGTGGACATGACAACCGAGGTCAGGACGCAAGTAGACATGGCAACCTATATCCGGGCGCAACGTGGTATGGCAACCAATTTCAGGATGCAACTGGATGTCACAGGACACAACTCAACGTCACAGGGCACAACTTAATGTCACAGGACATAACTGGATGCAGGAATTGAGGTCAGAATACGTCTCTTAAAATTCAGAATTCACTCGACACAGCCAATACAAAGTATAACTTATGCCTAGGTTACTCCAAAATAAGCTATATTTTTACATTAAATAAAATTTATTATTATAAATACACAGGCCCGGACTAGGTTACAAAAAGCAAGCGAGGAGACAAGAGCAGTACAGAGTCTAGTAGTTTTAACAAGTGATAGCTCCACCAGTATTAGTGCCGAGTAGACATTCTTTATACCGTTGGAAAGCTGGCGTCGAGTAGAATATTGCTATAAAGTATGGAGTACTGCGCCCAAAGGATGGCCGAGGGTTCTGGCGTCAAAGTCAGCACTTCACCAGAGTAAACATTACCACTATACCAGCCTATATCTCCACCAATATTGATGCCAAGTAGACATTCTTTATACCATTGGAATGCCTGCATCGGGCAGAACATTGCTGTAAAGTATGGAGTACTTTAGCCAAAGGATGGCCGAGGGATCTGGCGTCAAAATTAGCACTTCGCCAGGACACATAATAGGCTGTATCTCGACTAATATTGATGCTGAGTAGACGTTCTTTATACCTTTGGAAAGCTTACATCGAGTAGAACATTGCTGTAAGGTATGGAGTATTGCGCCTAAAGGATACCCGCGGAATCTGGCATCAGGTTAAGCACTTCACCAGGGTAAATATCACCTCTATAACAGCCTATATCTCCACCAATATTGATGCCGAGTAGACGTTTTTTATACCGTTGGAAAGCCTGCGTCGAGTGGAACATTGCTACAAAGTATGGAGTACTGCTCCAAAAGGATGCCCGAGGAATCTGGCATCAAAGCCAGCACTTCGCCAAGGTAAACATCACCTCCATAACAGCCTATATCTCCACCAATATTGATGCTGAGTAGACATTCTTTATACCGTTGGAAAGCCTGCGTCGTGTAGAATATTGCTGTAAAGTATGGAGTACTGCTCCCAAAGGATGGCTGGGGAATCTGGCATCAAAGTCAGTACTTTATTAGGAGACAAAATAGGCTATAGCCCCTTGTAAACTCACAGTAGGCAGATGTTCTTTAGTGCAATAGATAGCTGAAATCGAGTATAATGTAGTCCTAAATTATTAGCTTTGATAATATAGGGACTGAGGAGCAATGGTAGTTGACAGACTTGTTGTTAATGTACTGACCGTGATGTTGTGTGGTTGTCCAAGTGTTACTCAACATGTCGCAACTTGAACAAAACATCCAAGTTACCATGTACTCCGACAATCACAACTATCACTTACTTTTACATTCTACTGTTGGGCCATTTTAGCTTCCAGATCCTTTGAGAGATTAAAATAGAATTTGGTACGTCTCATCTCCTATTTCTGTAGATATTTTTAGATTTGGTCATAGTGTCTGATAGATACACCGATGGCTGGTATGTGACTTGGTATCATGATTAAGACTCTCTCCCATCTTGTGTCAGGACATCAGCCAGGATTGAGACTCTCTACCGTCTTGTGTCAGGATATCAGCAAGGATCAAGGTCCACCTAGCCAAATTGGGAGTTGAAAATTAGTGCATCCTCGCTTAGGATGGACTCCGGATGTCCTGGACACTGCCAGACACTACAGGACGTCCAGGACGCACAGGACGCCAGCAACCATACATTTGCGTCAGGACGTACAGCTGACGCATCTGACGCAGGGATTATTTTTGCTGATGACTATAACGGGTGTTGTGGGACTCCTTTTATCCTCTATTGTGGTTCATAGACGTCAGTATTGTCAGGACGCTTTTCGACAGCTACGACACCTCTGCCGGTATGTTTACCATCACGACGTTTTTTGTTAGTCTGCACGGAATAGAGGTGGGTATCATCTAGTCCTTCTTCTACAGATGTGATACCTCTGTAGGAGCTTGATTCAATGCGAATCTTTTTCTCAGTTAGTTTAGAATAGATGTTGGTGTCTTCCGAACTCTCTCTGGTGGCGCATTTACCATCTTGACCTTCCTTGTTAGTTGGTACAGCATTGAGATTCGTATCATCTAGATCATCTTTTGCAGTTGTGACACCTCAGGAGAAGCTCGATCCCCAGCAAATCTTTTAACAATTGGTATGGAATAGATGTTATGATCATTGGGACCATCTTCGACAGCTGTGACACCTCCAGTGGTACATTTACTATGATGGCATTTCTTATCAGTTGGCACAAAATAGAGGTCAGTATCTTCTGGATCTTATTCTACAGTTGCAACACCTCCTGTGGTGCATTTGTCATTGCTATGTTTCTTGTCGGTTGGCACAAAATGGAGGTCTGCATTATTTTCAGCAATTTTAGCATATGGAGAACCTTTCGGCCCAGGAGCCTGTGGTGTATTAACACCCCATACAGCTAGAGCACCCATCAGCAACAGGATCTCTTGAACTATTACGTACTGCGTGACAATTACAGGCACCTCTGACACCTGTTGGGGAGCACATTTATTCAGAAGATAATCAGTTAACTTCTTGCCGCAGTCCTAGTTAAGAGCAACAATGGTCTCTTCGATCTGACACCTCCGTGGACTGTCATTAGCTGCCACCATCACAAGAGCTCCGTACACTGGGTGCAATCTCCTCATACCGTGGAAGATCTAAGTGAAATCGTCTTCTGAAACAGTATTGATATTGGTATAATTCCTCGCTGACATCTGCTCTTCGATAGTATTTCGCCATGCTGCATAGAGCTGTCTGCCAGTATTGTCCTTGCAGAACATAAGCCGTGTCTTATACAGGTTGATCTTCTCATGGCTGACCTTCCTTACTGTAATTGCGCCAGTGAGAGCAACAGCTGATATCTGGTATATGTGTCCTTCTGGAGTATTGTGTCATTTTGGAACAATTGGCATGTGTACATACTATACGTGGTTATTATTTTGGGCTATGGCCAGTGGTACATTCTGGGTGGTGGTATTGTAGGCATGGTGGGTGTTGTGAATATTATTCCTGGTATGGCCTTCCTTCGGTCTTCGTGATTTAAGTTTAGATACTACCCGAGTTCCTGACATTCTTACTATTTTGAAAATCTTTCATAATTATTTAGGAATTCAAAGTTAGGACTTCCAAGCATTCTCTGGTCCATTTACAATGCCTCTGGGTCTGTTTTCATCGCATATACTAAACTGAACAGGCTATTAGCTATATTTCACATTAACTGTACTTGGCTATGCCCCTGACTCTATGATGTAAAAGTCAGCATTCCACTTGCATGATATAAAGAATTTCTACCCAGTATCAATATTGGTAGAGATATAGCTTATTTTGTGTCCTTATGAAGTGCTGAATTTGATACGAGATTCCTCAGCTATTCTTTCAGCAAAGTACTTTATACTTTACAGCGACATTCTACCCCACACTGGATTTCCAACGATATAATAAATGTCTATCTGGTATCAATATTGGTGGAGATATAGCCTATTTTGTGTCCTGGGAAAGTTTTTTTTTTTTGTTAAATCCGCGGTTTATTCGTACTAAGTACAGGAAAATCCATGGCATGCACCCTGAGGTATGGCCTGAAAACCCAATAACATAAGAAATCCCCCTCACCCACCACAACAAATACAAAATAATGCAACCTGGCCTAAGCCATAGTTGCCAGAAAACTATAAACCTATAACATATGGAAATCGTTAAGTCAAATTCATGTCCTCCTCATCCTCAGGCAAATCCTTAGGGCGGGAGGCACATATCAGTGCGTGGGCGTTATGTGGGCCTCCGCAATTCACACACCTCAGAAGAGTATGCGTACAAGGGCGACCACGTTGACGACAGACGGCAGTAGGACAGGCTTGACTCCTAGTAAAGTGGGACATGGCACACCACCGGCAGACCGCCAGCGAAGCTTACTTGTTATTGTGGTGACCAAACTTCTGGCAGTTGGAGCACTGTATTAGGGAGTTGAAATGCAACCGAAGTTCCATCATATAGGTAGAGGAGAAACCTACCAACCTCCTGCCAATGAAGTCAGGAGCTTTGGGGCTCATAGCGGTAATAACAATCGTACAGACGGCTTTGCTACCCCTCGCAGTATCCGAGGTGAGCCAGCGCTGGGGTGCTGCCAAGGCGAGCCTGGTATTAAAGGTAATGAGTTCAGTAGTGATAGCATCCAGGGAGTACGAGGTAGGAACCCCATGGACCAAGATTTGAGTAGTAGAGGCGTCAAGATGGACCTCCAAAGTATTAGGAATAAGATGTATAAAAAGGCCAACCTTGCCATTGACCATAGCAGCCTTTACATTCTCCATAGTAGTGAGGGTAATCGTGTGTCCTTTGGTAGACACAGTCTGGATGTATATGGCGCCTAGGGCTCTGTTGATATCGTTCCTAAGGTCTAGCGCCGTAGTAGGCAGAGGTTCACCTTCCCGTTTGATGATCAGGCGACGTTCTCTAACAGTAGAGCCTTTCTTTTGAGCTTGGGCTCTCGTGGTAGTTTCGGCGGCAGCTGGGGCAGCGCCCTTTGCATCCACAGGTTTGGTCTTCTTTCTCTTAACTACAGTGGTCCAAGGGACCGCCGTGCTGCCTGTCAGGGCGGCAGGGAAAGGGGGCGGGGGTAGGGGGCGCAGCTTGGGAGTATTCAAGCACGGCTTTGACTGGGGTGGAACTGGTGTTGGTGTGTCAGGGCGAGGGCCAGGAGAGGACAACCTCTCTACCTCCTCAGTTAGGGTGTCAATGCGCTCAGTGAGTTCATCAACTGCTGCCCTGTAGTCAGATCGCATCATGTGGAAAACTGCCATCATGATTTGAGTGTATAGGGTGTGCGTCACTCCCAGCTCCAACTTCTCACTCACTTCATTGTATAAGTTGGACCAGTAAATCGGAGTGTCTAGGTCCTGGTCCTGCTGATCGAAGATGAGAGGCAGGGTAAAGATGGTGGAGCTGCGTGGGCGTTTCAGAGGGGGAGGGCCTTGTGGCGCGACAATGGGGAGGAGGGTAGGGCCCTCTTGAGAAGCACAGGCCCCAGCCTCAGGAGTTGGTATAGAGGTCATGGCTTCTTTCCCTTTGCGCCTACGTCTTCTGGCAGGGGCAGGAGAGTCCATACTCAAAATCGGGGTAAGTGAAGGTGGTGAATAGAGTTTTCAGCCAATAAGAAGTGGTCTTGGCAAAAATTGTGGTGTGGTTATTTCTTTCACTGTGGTTGTAACGGAGATGGAGCTTGGTGTCCTGGGGAAGTGCTGACTTTGATATTATATTCCTCGGCCATTCTTTGAGCACAGTACTCCATACTTTATAAAGATGTTCTACTCGATGCAGACTTTCTAATAGTACAAAGAATGTCTACTCAGCAGTAATATTGGTGGAGTTGTAACTTGTTATAATTATTGGACGCTGTATTCAGGTTACTCATGTATTCTCGCTTACTTTTTGTAACCTAGCCCGGGCCTGTATATCTATAAAAATAAATCTTGTTTACTGTAAAAATATAGTTCCTTTTGGAATAACCTAGGTATAAGTTATGCTTTGTACTAGCTGTTTCTGGTGAATTCTGAATTTTAAAAGTTATATTCTGACGTCTGTTCCGGCGTTCAGTTATATCCTGAGTTTTAGGTGTATGTTCTGTTACGTCTTAAGTTTGGCAGGTACATTCCATTGCATTCTGAGTTTGGCAGGTATGTCCCATTGCGTCCTGAGTTTGGCAGGTATAGCCTGTTACGTCCTGACTTTTGTTTTCACATCCCTGTATGTCCTAGTTAACAATTTGCGTTCTGGACGTCCTGTGTATCAGATGAATACAATGCACAGGAGGCAATCTAGAATTTTTGCTGATGTAGTCTTAAATACATAAATCTGTTCATGTCTAGCTTGAATGAAACTAATCAAAGATATCAATTGATACCTCTTGGTAAAATAACTAAAATATCAAAACAATACTTAAAACAAAACATAAAATATACTAAGTATTAAAATATAATAATACTTTAAACAAACTGGGTATTAAAGTGATACTTAAAACAAAGAATAAAATAAACTAACTATTAAACAATACTTCAAACAAACTAAGTATTAAAGTAATACTTAAATCAAAACATAAAATAATATCCTTAACTAAGTATCAGTACTAGTTACATATTTCAATTGTTCTAAGAGTAGTTGAAATGAATTCTAGAGAATTGTTCTTCTTAGATTATAATCTTCTGCGGTTTCACTACATCAACTATACTTAAAAGTCAGTACAACAGTTTTTCTTTTAAGAAATTTGAATCCACATTAAGTGTAATGTGTTTGCAATTTGCTAATTAGATTTTGATAAATGGTAGAATACAATAGTTGACAGGTGGCCTACTCTTCTAGAGAGAAGGTGAGAATTATTACCTATTGAAGGCTTCAGAGATATACTGAGAAAACTAAAGAAATAATCATTCAACTCAGTATATTGACATACTATCCATCAAAGTCTGAACTTTCTATCATGAAATAGGACAGTCTTTAAATACACAAATCTGTCTATGACTAGTATGAATAGAACTAATCAAAGGTATCAAGTAATATACTCTAGTGAAACAACTTAAGTATCAAACCAATACTTAAAACAAAATATAAAACAATTAAGTATCCAATAATACTTAAAACAAACCAAGTATCAGAACGATACTTAAAATAAAATATAAAACAAACTAACTATCAAACGATACTTAAAACAAACCAAGTATTGGGGTCATACTTAGGATAGTGTGTAAAACAAATCCTTGACCAAGTACCCACACCGGTTATATTAAGACCTTTATAATAGAATAAAACTTAAGATTACAGGACTTTTATGAAATGTTATCTGCGATAAGTTTCCTTACTTTATTTTGTTTCATTATAACATAATATCTTATTCCTCAATATTTTACTGATAACTCTTGATTTTTCCTATTATAGGTATTATAGTGATAGATTTATAAGCAGGAATTGCTGTTCTTATTCCTCACATGTGGATCTCTTCTGCAGCCTTACAGGATATTTCAGTAAATCTTATCCAAATTCAGTTTTCAATTCAATTAGCTTATAATATGATTATGAACAAGGTACAGCAGTAATCACTAGGACTTATTGAAATTAGTTTATATGAGGAGGTATTTGGATATAGGTAATTGTATGTTGCATTATCAAGGGTAATAAGTAGTAAAAGGAATAAGTCTTAAAACCCAATTCAGTTTATAAAGGGGAAAAGTTCTCAAAAAATGTTGTTTACTTAGAGGTTTTTCATATATAAGTTTTTCTATCTGATTTTTCAATATCTCATCTTTCCAATGGGTAGAAATAATATTTTTATATTAATTATTATTATAAGACAAAGTTGATTTTGTGGGTTGACTTTAAATTGCCTATAAAGGAACTTCCTAAGGAGTACTATATAATATTCTATTATTTTATTGTTCCCTTTTATTTTCTATTTACCTTTATATCTTAGCTTCCATATTTGTCTTCATTGAATTTGTCTCTATTGAATTTTCTATATTATGATCTTATCTTTCCATATACTCTTATTTTCTTTTTATCCTTAAACATTTCTTAAGACTTTGATTTTTCTAATCAGTTGTTTTTGTTTTTCACCAGATATCCATTAATTTTGAGTTAATTACAATTTATTAATTATAGAAATTGCTTAAAACTGAACTCTATTTTCACCCCATGTGGTACCCACATGGTTGACAACTCGTTAGTATTATATAACTTAAATTAATCTTGTATTGGCAGGAACTTGTTATATGCCAATTCTGATAATACAAGTCTGATATAAATTAAATTAAATTGACTTACTTAACTACTTTCCTATACTACAAGTTTGAATCAATATCTTTAAACCTGTAAATATTTTCTGTGAGTATACATAATGAGAAAGTCTTGATACAGTGAGACTAAGAGAAGAAAAATAGACTCTGATAGGCATTACCATGATAGGTAATATAGACCCTGGTCTAAGTGGTATTACAAGTGGAAATAGAAAAATAAGATTATTACCTGTTGAGAGAAATAAGCCCAAGGAGTAGGATTGTTACAATAGTATGATATTAAACAAATTACTTAAGACGGAGGCAAAGGCAAGAGTGGAGGAACAGGCAGAAAAGGCTAGAATTATGGAGAGAAAAGTACAAGCGAAGACAGAAGTACCATTGATGGAAGCAGAAATATTGAAAACCTCCAAGCTATTGGAGAGGGCACAAGTGGAGTCATGTATGTTTTTGAATGGAGTTATAAATAAAAGACAATTCTGTGTTGTGCGGTAGTGCCAAGGTGGCCGAAAACCCTTGGTGGCCTTAGACCCCGTACTCGAGCTTATTCTCGGGGACATTCGCCGGGTCCGTCGCCGGTTCGCTGCACCATGCAAAAGCATTGCCTCGGACTGCTCTAGTACAGCAATTAACCAGCACGCGGAACTGTAGCCTAGTTCCTATAGAGAGGTGCACGTCCACCAATCAGCGCTCCTCATCCTTCCCTAAGCAATGGGAATGGGTCTCCTATGCAATACCGTACTTGTCTGTTGTATCATACTCGAGCATTGACAGCACTCGAGATCAAGGGTCGTTTAAGTGGCTGTCCCATTACAAGCCATAGCACTTGCGTGGTTACTTGTATGATAGCATTGCTGGTATCATAGTTCATCTTGACCATTCAGATTCGATAAGATATGCACAGAAATAGTAATAAGCTATGATATAGTAGGGTAAATAGAAACGGTTCCTTTTGATCCTCATCCCCCCCCCTATTTCATGTACGATCGTACCTGGGTTGCATAGCTCGTTTCACTTAAACTCTAGCTTAGCTTAGCTCTAATTACACTCATTGCATAAGTTATCAGGTATCGCGCCGATAGGACAGCAACCACAAACAAAGCTCCCCCACCATCACAAGAATCACCCAAACGGCGATCCGAAAATAAAAACCAAATTCAAGTACCTAGTCTGCGCTGTACTTCACCCGCACCTTTTCCCATACACAGTCTCTGGCCAGATACCTATCGACCCCTCTATCCATGGGTGCCGGTGATAGTAAGCTCTCCTTCAAGAAGGGCGTCTTTCGTCTTGCCGAAGAATACGTAAGTTGAGTGCTTACTGTTGCTACTCCGCCCTTGTCTCGCCCGGATCAAACGAACTGACCACTTCCTTTTGCTCATAGAAAATACCGCCTCATGATCCCTACTGGCTTTCCTTCTGGGAGCTTCCTGAATCCGCTGAAGATGTTTTCACACTCTTCGCTGCCGCTGACATCCGTCGTACCCGCGATCAACACCTTGAAAATTTAGAGACGCTCATCCTGGCAGTTACTTCGAGGCTCTTTGCCTTAAAGAACCATCCGTCGTTTCCTGATCCCGAGCTAGCTCCGGAGAAGCATGCATTAAATTGTATTCGAATATTGACGAGGATACTGCCATTTTTGCACGAAAAGGATGGGTTGGCGGCTTGGGAGGAGAAGTTCTTTTGGGGCACAAGGCGGATGAGATCTAGGAAAGCATCGCTTTCTAGAGCGGAGGTCATCTTCGATGAAGCTCATCCTGATGAAGACCCTCGGCCACCGACGGCGGCAGAAGATATCGAATCGGCTCCGCCATTGATGGAAGAATTGATAGATACTCTGATTGGCCTCCTCTTCTATTCTGGATTTACCCTGATAGAAAATCCCTCGTCAAAGGGAAAGGTTACATATGCTATTTGGCAAAGCGGCGTTGGATGCAATACCCCAGTTGGGACTACGAAAGAACTAGAGTCCAACAAGATTGAAGCATTGAGACTTCTGCTTGCAATCACATCTAAAGCAATGTTCATACCTGCAAGTCGGTTTTACATCTGATCATGCGCGGGATCTTGTGATACTGACAAAGGGATGATAGATATATTGCCAGTGAGGGGGACAAGAGCATTGACCTATATAGCAACCAGTGCGGACAAGAAAGCTGTGCTCTCGACTTTATGCTCGTTATTGAATACAGTTAGTGTCTCGAATCCCCCACCAGAAGAGTTATCTAGCTTATTCCTTGGTGTCAGACCTTGAGATATAACCCCGCCAGTTGGAGAGTTCCTTATGATCATGTCGTATTTTCAGACCCTCGGCAAGTTCTTGTGACCTACTGTTTGCAATTGCTTCTTGTTCTGCTATTGTACCCTGTCCCGGAGAGCGGGCCGGGCGAACATCCGCTTAAGAACAACTACCGCCATTATTTGGGGAGACTTCACAGAACTCAAGACTTTCAATTCCTGGTTGACGGAATGACTCGTGTTCTTAATCAGCCGGTGAGTAAGATATTCTTTGGAGACGAATTCCCAGCACTAATACCTGGAGAAGATCCAGGCTACTGCATCCTATCTTCCCGGCAGTCAGAAGACTATCCAATGGGCTCCGGAAATGTTGATGCTCTTTTGGGAGAGTTTGCAATGTAATAAGGTATGTTTTCCCTATCGCCGATCACCTAATTTCCCTACCTGACACCGGTCTAGCGGTTCCGGAGCTTTATTATCGAAACGGATCGGGTCCATGACTTTGTGATTTTGATTATCTACTATGCTCTGGAGCATAGATTGGACCCTTCCAAGTCCGGGGTCGTCAGAATGTGTGTTTTTGTTTTGCAAACTTTGTCTACGGAGCCGAAATTTGGGATGAGTCTCAACAAGCATTTCGAGGGACAGAACACATTACCATCCAGCGTTAGGATCCCCTCCTTCAGTGGAACTTATGCAGATTATCTGATAATTGTAAGTGATCTCTTCCAAAGCCTACAGTATTTTTCTAACAATTAGACAGTCTATATATAGTTTGATCGCGGGTAGTAAGGGTAGGTTGGGTGCTGTATACCCAGCATTACTAGCAATTATTGCGAATGTTGCTCCCCATGTCAAGCCTCTCTCAGCGGCAGCTAGCGCAAAGCTTGTGCAACTATTTGCTTCAATGTCAGCGCCAGCCTTCTTGCTAGCGAATGAGACGAACCACGCATTGTTACACTCTCTTCTGGAGTCAATGAATTCTATCATTGAGCACAACTATTCAGGTGAAATTCACTCAAGATTATCGCTTGCCAGGCCTAATTATTGGATATAGAGAATGCAAACTTTGTTTATTCCATCTTAAGGGCGCACAAAAGATTTGAGGCATTGAGAAACTTTACTCTCGAAAGTGGCCAAGAGGAAATCGACCGCCAGGATAAGCAAAAAAAGGATCGGGGAGAATCTCAGGATGCTTCGGCTAAAGGCTCGATAAGTCGTGACGATTTTGCCTCACCCGTTGAAGAGCGAGGGTCAATGGCCGGATCGGAGTCACCAATCCCACCTAGTCAGTTTGAAATTGGCGATGACGAGGACTCGGACGAGGAAGACAGATCTAAGAGCCAACCTCCCACCTCCTCTATCGAAACCCCAGTGCCTACCCGATCACCTACCATTCCATCCCGCACGCCCTCTATATCGTCATCCGCCGAGGATGCTGTTCCTATACAGCTACGAGCAATGTCGGAGAAGGCCAGGGGAAAACTTCCAGAAGGCTCTTTCCACAGACAGACCAGTACCACGAGCCTAGCAAGCCATGCCAGTGCTCCTGCAACCGTAACATCATTGAATGGGTTCACGCCTTCACAAACATGGGTATGTGCTGTTTCAGATCTTATGAGTGGCGAATAGCACCCTGACCTTTGGCAGATCGAATCGTGGCTTCCTCATCTACCACTTCATACAATCCTTGTGCTCATTCAGCAGTTACAGCCTCCACTGCGCGAGATTCTCGCGCGTAACAATGGGGAACCCAACGCCACATCAATGCTTGAATGTATAAGGACTACAGAGATTCACGGAATTGAGCCTTCGTTGATTAAAACTCACATGTTCGAATGGAGTCCTTTGGCGCTGGGCTGGTACGAGTCGCTACTCTGGGGGTTCGTTTTCATTGCGGAGAGGCACGTTTCAAAGGGCACCGTTGGTGTATGGAATGGGACCGCGGTGAAGTTATTTAGAGTCCAAGAGACTGCCCCGGAAGGTCCGAGTTTACTGGCACCTCGAGGCGGTGTGGATGCGATCGGAACCAATCTAATTGAGAGGCTGGGGAGTGTGAGCTTAGGGAGGGGGCAGCGGCAGCGCAATTCTAGCGACAACGGGACTGGTGGGAACAGAGAAAGGCATGCGGTTGTGTAATTAGTAGATGTCTGTACTGGATCATAAACCTTTGCTTTTCGGTGTTAGGATTGCAGTTGGGTTAGTGAATGAAGTGATTCTTATAGGTCGGAGAAAGGGTAAAAGTGCAGGATACGAGGATACGGGAATGCAAGCGGTAAAATGACAAATGAATAGACGAGTGATACTGGGTGAAGCCTCCACTTGGAGAACAACGGTTTTCAGATTCTTCCGAGGCTGATCACTAGCTCACCAAGCATCATTAAGAGCGCAGGGAGCTTGTTGATCACAACCAATGAAGTTATTCATAATCCGATGAAAAGCTTAGGGGGTTATCTTACGTAGTGAAGCAAATACCCGGGAAACTCAACCTCGTGATCTTTTTTTTTTCCCTCCGTAGTGTTAAGCACTCTTTGGGCGCCGCGATCACGGCCCCAAACCGCCCCATCAGCCACGACCTTGTTAATCCACCAGAAGATCATCCCTAACATGTCGGATACGCCGTCTCAAGAGCGGGGCGAGTCCTTCGACTCTCCTCAATCTTATAAGATCCACGTAGGAAGAACTTTCCACCCTTCCCCTCATCACGCGTTTAGCTCCCATTCACAGAGGACGCCAACGCTAACCCCAACTCTATCAAAACAAAAACAACAGGTCGCGTCCAAATATCTCGACCTGACTACCCAAAAGTTCGACACAGCCCGTCTACCGAATGACTTTGGACAACCTGAGGGTGAAGAATGGGCCGATGGGACGCCCAAGCGGGTTGTCGAAGAGCTGATTGACCATTGTAATCACACCTTTATCCCACAATACCTTCCTCTTATCCCCCTTTCCCTGCGTTCGTGATCCATCAATTTTGGTACCATGAAGGTGTGACGGCGCTAGTGTGGGGACAACTTGCTAACTCGGTTCAGGGCAGGAACGCTTCGACTGGCGTAAGCAGGAAGCCAAACTGAACCGGTTACCGAACTTTAGAGTTCCTATTGAAGTCGACGGGTTCGGGACGCTCCGCATTCATTTCCTATGGCAGAGGAGTTTGAGGCCGGATGCCATTCCAGTAATCATGGTGCATGGGTGGCCGGGCAGCTTCTGGGAGTTTTCGAAAATGATTGGACCATTGGCCAATCCACCGGATATGGGTATGCCGGCGTTTAATGTCGTTGTTCCTTCGTATGTGCATCCAGTTTCTATAGTTTTAGAGCATACTAGAGGAGAGGTACCAGACGATAATGAATATATCTATAGCCTGCCCGGTTACGCCTTCTCCGACGGTCCCAAAAAACCCGGCTTCGGGGCGAAAAAGATGGCCGAAGCCATGGACAAACTTATGAAGAAGCTCGGATATGAACACTACGGTAATCCCTCTCTATTGATCTAGCATATACATCGTGAGGCAAGGCCAAAAACTCATAGTTACCCTGCGTGGGGTTCACTCAGTCGCTCAAGGTGGAGACTGGGGCTGCCTAATCTGCCGTTACCTCGCCCTCCAATACCCCCAAAACGTCCGGGCAATCCATGTCAACTTTCTGCATGTGAAGCCGCCGACATTGTTCTCCCACCCGGTGAAGTGCCTGAAGCTTTCTCTGGCGATGGCCTCCAACGGAAGGTTCACAGGGGCGTACACTCCCGAGGAAGTTACTGGCTGGAAGAGGACAAAGAAGTTCTACACTGAAGAGATAGGGTATCAGGCCATTCACGGGACGAAGCCAATGACACTAGCCTACGGATTGACAGATTCCCCGGTTGGATTGTTAGCATGGATGAGAGAGAAGATGCATTCTTGGACTGACAACGTTCACCCCCCCCGGCCCTCCCCCCCCACCTACCACTCCGCCACATATCTCTCGCGTACTAACTCACCGCCTAACCATCCACTCAGTATCCCTGGACGAATGACGAAGTCCTAACTTGGTTCATGCTATACTGGACCCCCGGCCCGCATCAAGGCACTAGACTATACAAAGAAGCCTCACGTGAGATTGAAGAAGGGACATCAAAATGGAGCAATGTCCCAATGGGCTTCAGTAGCTTTGCAAAGGAGATTGTGATGCCGCCGAGCGATTGGGCGAGCATGCTACACCCGCTCAAGTTTTACAGGAAACACAATTCTGGGGGACACTTTGCTGCTTGGGAGAAGTACGCTTTACACTTTCCACTTTCTAGTACTGAACCTCTGGCTTGGGAGAATCATTAACCCAGAAGGTTGGCTACAGGCCACAGGAACTCACCAACGACGTTCGGGACTTTTTCAAGGGGATTGTGGGGAAGGATAAGGTTTTGCAGTTACATATTCAGCAACAGCATTCCGTGACTGGCAGTAATGGTACTACAGGGGTGACTGAGTAGGTGCACCCCAGCTGGGGCGACGAATGGGGTTTGAGACACTCCAGGGGATTTTTTTGCTTTTCTCTCTTTTCGGGGGAATTGGAATTGGGTAGGATCCGGAATGCATCATATCATTATTTTTTTTTTCTTCACGCTTTTGTTCGAGATATAACACTGGATTATGTAATACCTCCGTACCGTAGTACAAAACTGTCATATTTGTTTCTTAACTACTAGGGGAGCTGTGATAGAAGGAGTAATACCATAGTAGTTTCTTGGGCTTTTTGACAATTCGAGTATACAACTTAATCCTCAATCTGGTACTGGCATGAAGTATGGTTCATGCCATCCAAAACGTAGACCAGAAATTACACAATTTTCAAATTCTATAGGTTCTATACTTGAAACATGTAAAATAAAATAAAATAAACCTGTTTCTTGAAGAGCAGATGAAGAAGTATGGTTCATACTATTCAAAACATATATCAGGCTGAAATAATTTATTATGATACATGTAGCTTTACCTCTTTTAGTATCATACCAAGCATTGATTTCTCTACTGAATTATAGTAAAGGATTTAAATAATAATAATTTTTATCTCATAATAATATTATAATATTATAATACCTGAAAAATAAAAGTAATTATCTTGAGGATTAAAAATATCACTAATAGGTTACAGGTTATATTTACTCTTTTTAGTGTACAATAATAATAATAATATTATTATCTATTTGAGACAAAACCCTATTTCCTGAATAATAATACTCAGATTACTAAGCATTTAAGTTGTAGCTGGTATAACAATTTTCTCTCTTTCTTACTATAAGTATAATATAAATGTTCAAATTTACAAGGCTTTTTAACTAAGAATAAAAAAAAAAAAAAAAGTAATCTTGTTGTTATTTTCTATTTTTTTTTCTTAACCTTTAAGGTTGTTTGTATCACATAGTAGTATTTATTATGAAGCCTGAATCAATTTCAAATTTGTGAAAATTCTGATAAAGGTTTTGAATAGCACAAACTATATAAGAGTTATATTATGATTTATTTTTTTACAGAATTTAAAAAGTTTGAGTTTTCATATAAGATGCTATAGAAAAAAATTACATTAGCCACACTTCAGAGGCTTAGTAATCAAATTCTGGATGAGGATAAAGGATTTGATGAAGTAATGCCAAGATTTTCTGGCCAATTTTGTAAATCCTATAACCTATAAAATATTTTCTAAGTTTTAATAATATTGGTAATAATTTTATGGGATTATTGAATACTAGAAAGTGAATTGTAGCATGATATCAATATATTTCTTGAAAGATGATTATACTTTTCTATTAAACAAGTACTAATTGAACTTGCTTATATTCTCTTTGTTAAATGTCTGGATTTAATTTTACTTTTTTAATTTAAACTCTTTTACTACACTGCAAGTATAATTATACTCAGAGGAGTACTATTATAGGTAGCCAAATACATGACCATATAGGTGTATAAATCGTACCACTATACGGATAACAGTAGACAGGGATCTACTAGGTAGAGGTAGTATTGATTAGACACTTTAGTTGAATATGTCTTACTTTATAAGAGTTAGTTAAGTACTTGCAAGGGATAGGAGTTATCCTACTGTGTAGGATAATCAAAGTAGTTAACTTGAGAGTGACCCTGAATTGTACAATGGTGAGTTGGATTAGATTTAGCTTACTCTAAAGGATAACTCAGAGTGCTTGTACCCTATATTCATACTAGAGTTACCCTGTTCGCAATTCTCTTGTTATACAGGACTTAGGAGGAAGTTACTAAATTATTTATTATCTAAAAATATGTTGGTTGTTTAAATCTCTGGTTGAGCTGATCACTCCTGTATGAGCAGTTGAGTTTCAAATGAGTCACAACTTAAAGGTGGATAGCTAACACTCCCTTTCAGCTCTGTTATAAGTCCTTAGTGTCATGGGTTATAAATTAGAGAGATGCTGTAAGTTTAGTAAAAGTCTATAAGTGCAGACTTCCTTGTATATGTTCAGATAGTCTGAATAACTGGAAACTATCTGCTGGATATCTATAGAGGAGGAGGAATATCTGGAGATTGGATTTTAAATAGTTTCATGTAAAATAGTTCTGAACTGACGGTGTAATACTATTTTGAAGTTAGAGGAATTAATAGAGGTTACTAAAGAAATGTAGGTGAGGTATGATAGCTAAAGTCTGCTGTCCCGAATGTGTAATAGCACTGGAGAATTATTAAATGTGTTTAAGAAACTAGTCTGAGGCTAGGATAATACCTGCTTCTAGTAGTGGTAACTGTAGGAAGTACTTATTGGTAGTCAACTTCTCAAGGAGTCTATCAGGGAAGCTGTTAGGTGGAGACAACCTGCATAGACTTAGAGTTGTTTAGGCTAATCAAGATTCATTACTGTAGAGAAAGATTTATCTAAAAAGGCTCAAAATAATTTATTTCATTTATAACTGCTAAGAGTAAGGTAAAGTAGAGTAGAATTATGTAAACAATATTATATTGTTAAGGTCTCTACTCTGTTGCTTGATAATGGGTATAAGTGTTTCAGGTACTTTAATATTTACATCCTACTATGGCGTATTTGCAGACTGTATCTATCTCTCATTCAAATTATGTACCTTTCTGATTATAACTCACAATGTTTGGTATTCTTCAAAAGTGCAAATACTAGGAGACCATGAAAACTATCCTATCGAATTCAGTAATTACTATTTTCTTTCTTGTAAAACTTGATTGTTTCTAATATAATTATCCAATTTTCAGAATTTTCAGACTTATGGTCAAGTTTTCAAGTTGAACAGTATTGGCTCCAATTGTTTTTCCTATTAATGAAATAATTAGTTTGATTTTAAAGTTACATCTCCTATGTTACCAAAAGCAAGGAGCTTCTGATTATAATAACTTAACAACAAATTCAGTGAATTTTTTCCAATAACTTCTCTCATATAGAGGAGAAGGTCTTGTATAGGATATAGTTATAATAAATTGGTCAGAAACTCCTGATTATCTCAAGTAACAAGTATTGTTCATTATATAGTATTGGTAATATTTTCCTCAATCACAACATATTTTTCTAATATCATTATAACACTTTGTGAATAATATTAACTTCTTTGATAGTACTTTTTAGAAGTTCTAAACTCTTCTAATTATTGAAAAATAGATGTAAATATATTGATTCTTCGAATTAGATCTCTTAATATTCAATATTATATCTTTGGACAGAGTTGTCCTATTACTTATGGCCTATACTAATGGTATTCCATCGTTGAAACCTAGTAGCTTTCTCAATTATTAACAGAATGGCTCCATTCCACTTTTAGGTCTTGCTGAACATTATCTTACATATATTCTACAAATAATAGCCAGTCAGATAGCTGATGGTAATATATATAATATTCTTCTAGTACTTTCAATTCTCTAGTATGATCATCACAGGACAAAACTGATTGTTAGGAGTATCAAAACTCAATAGCCTAGGGATACCTTAGGTAGGGTAACTTTACTCAAGATTGAATTTCCTGGCCTCTAACACCCCCCTCTAGCTTCCTTATGGGGCCCATGTATTGTCATACACATCAACTGTAGTTGCTTCCCGTGACTCTATGTTTACAGAATTGAAGGTGTCAGAATAATACCATACATGTTACTACTGTCCATCCAACCGGAAGCTGTTCACAAGATTTATAAGAGGGGACCTCTGGCAAGACCTGAGAAGTGGAATAGAGTCAATCCGTCAAATACTCAGGGGGTTACTAGGCCTCAAAGTTGTAACATCTTTTGCATGAGTCGGAGGTAACAGGACATTTTCATACAAGGATATGATGTTGAATGCTAGAGATTTTAAGGCAAAAATCTAACATATTTACATCTACCCTTCAACTATTAAGAAAGTCTAGAGATTCTGGAAGGCAGTACTAAAGATAATAACGAGCTTCGTGAAGTGTCACTACTATTGTAAGAGTTGCATTGTAGCTGCGAGAATTATCACTAATACCATACGAAGACCAATCTATATTACATAGGATAACTAGAAGTTGCCGACCATGGAGTTATGAGTTTGTTCAATAGAAGAGCTTCCCATCTGCGAGGAAAAAGTTATCTGAACAAATTCCATTAGTTAGTTGTTGAGGTATCACAATTAGAAGTTTTTAACACCGGCGTGAATGTAAATACAACTCTGTGATGAGACTGATCCTCTCTGTAATAAAAAGGACTATTGCAGTGAATATTGTTTGACTTGAGAACTTAGCTACAGCTTTAATGACTCTGGGGATGGGATAATTGCTACTAGAGACAAATAAATCTTTCAGATAGAAAATACTAATTATCGAAGAGGATGTGACCATTATCAGGGTCTCCAGATATTTGCACCTTTAGAAGAATATTCGACATTGTGAGTTAGATTAGAGAGAGATATTTTTTTGTATGATAGATAAACGTAGTCCATAAGTACTCAGATGTGGGATATAAATATCGAAGTGCCTCCTAAGCTTTAGACATCATCAAGTAATGGAGAAGTGACCTTTACAATTTAAAATTATTCTTACAATTCCATTTTACTTTGTTACACTCTTAGTAGTTATAAACAAAATAAGTGCTATCGAGTCTTCCTAGACAAATCTCTATCTACAAACAAATCTTGATTGGCTTAGACAAGCCTAAGTCCATACCAATTGTCTCTGCCGAACGCTGATACTAGTATATGTAATTAAGTGCGAGCATAGTGAGGAGGCTAGTATGGAGTATTGAAAACTAGGGATTCTAATTTCGATTAAAGCTACCCTACTTAAGATATTTCCTATAAACGATATCCTTGTATTCCTAATAAATAGATAGTTTCAAGGCTTAGAATCCTATTGGACTAAGTGAAAAGAGGTTGTAGGAAATCTCTAGTTTGTGAGAGTAGCTAAAGACACAATTGAGAGTAGTTGTCAGAAGTGGTATGACAGAGGCATTGATGAAGTAGGAGAAAATTTAGCAGCATCAGTATTACTAGTGACAGTAATACTTTTGAGTACAGAAAACAAAGGGGTACAATAAGAAGTTGGTAATATAAAAGTAACATAATGTCAGCAAATACAGGAGAATTTAATCTGAATATTTTTGCAGTGCTTTAATAGTAATAGGACAGGTTTTTATACTTTGTGATAGGGTTTTACCAAGTTCTCTTTTTCATGAAATTGGTAACGATATGTGGCCTTTATACCATCAATGGCTCAAGTAGTAGTTAGGCAATGTGTATTTGCTTTTTGTGCTACAAAAATAACCTTCTATCATTCTACTGAATAACATCACTCACGGGGTAGTGTCACAGTACCGGGAAGTGTTACACATGGCAACCATGCCAACCCTATTTAAAAAAGACAACAACTCAATCAATTCTTAAACAAATTGGACCAAATAAGATGATTTTAATTGAGAAAGAATAGGAGAACTTGTTAATATCTAAAATGTAAAAATAACAATATCCCTATAGAACAATACCAGACCAAGGTGAAAAAATCTACTTAAAACTATTAGATAGAAAAGAAGATAAAATATGGTACAGGAGTATGCAAAACTATTTATAAAGTAGATATAGGTAATCTCCAATAGGTAGAGATAATAAATCAAGTAATATTTGGTAGCTGATGAAGGTTATAGACTACAGAAATAGTAAAGAAAAGAGTCAATTTAAGAGTAAAATGATAGAAGTGTTAGTAAAATACTCAGAAGTTGAGAGAAACAACTCAGGAGTTGAGAAGTGAGACACAGATGTAGCTAAAGGTCAATAGATATAGGGTATCAGAATTAATTGGAATTTATAATATTTTAATAGTAGTTGAGGTATTGTTATTAGATTTTGAATAAATTATAGTAGAATAAATTTTATTGTCAACTTTATAACGTACAATCATCTATATCCTTCAAATTATATAAATATAGTTTAAGAATACTTGTTTATTGGTAAAAGCAAGAAAATATTTATTTGTGATTAATTTATACCACATTTTTAGAACTTGAAATTCTACTTAAATTATAATCATATATAAATATCCAATTTCTGAGGAGAAGTTGCTATATGTGAACATAACTCATTCCAATAGTACTCTATTTTTAACTAGTTATAATAGTAGAAATTCTTAACTCATTGCAGTTCAGATACTATAAAAAACTGAAGAATTTATACTTATAATAGTAGTATACTATCTATTTCAATAAACTATATCATCTATTTCTAATAGGCTTAGCCTAGCTATTCCGAGTTTTTTAAAAAAAAAGGAAAGCAATGTATTCATTTTAATCCTCTGTCTAGTTGTTAGGAGTACCCGATCCCAATAGCCTAGGAGTACCCTAGGTAGGTTAACTTTACCCGAAACCAAGAATCTTAGTCTCCAACACCCCCCTCTGGCCCCCTTACGGGGCCCGCGCGTCATCATACACATCAACCTTTGTTGCGTCCTGTGACTATATGGTCACAGAATTAAAGGTGTCAGAATAACACCGTATACGTCGCTGCCGTCTGTCCGACCGAAAGCTGTTCGCAGGATATATAAGAGGGGACCTCTGGCAAGACCTGGGAATACCCCCCAGGACAGGCCCTCTGTCCTTGATCTCTCCTTCGCCAATAGCGAGGCGGCCCAACTCTTTGCTGAGTGGGCCACCCCACTCCCATCCACTGGCTCTGACCACATCCCTATTTGTATCCTGCTTTCGACGCCCTTGTTGCGCCCCCCTGCCCCCACACCAGCCTGGGCCAAGACTGATTGGTCTGCCCTTGGTGATGCCCTCAAATTGTTTGTTGTCTCTCCACCTCCCGCCTTCCCGACCTTGTCCTCTGCCACAGCCTGGTTCGACACCAACGTCAACCGCCTCCGCACTACCCTCCTCCTTCACACCCCCCTCAACCGTATGTCGACCCATTCTAAACCTTGGTGGTCGCCCCTCCTCTCCTCCCTCAGAATCTCGTTTCACGCCGCTGCCCGTCGTGCCCGCAGGACCCCCTGTGTGGATTCCCTGGCTGAGGCCCGGGGGTCCCGCAACGCCTATTTCAAGGCAATCAAGCAGGCCAAGCGAAGGCACTGGGACGATTTCCTCTCCTCTGCAACCCCTAAGACTGTATGGACAGCCAAACGCTTCGCGATAGGTCGCCCCCCGGACCGGTTCCCGTCTTTCCCAGAAGCCGACACCCCGATTGCTGTCAACACCGCCCTCCTGACCCACTTTTTTCCCCCTAGGGAGTCCTCCTCCCCTCCTACTATCCTACGCCCGTTCCGTGACCTCGACGTCCTCACGAAGGAGGAGATCTCTAAGGCCCTGGCGTCCAGCTCAAGCTCGTCTGCCCCCGGCCCCGACCACATCCCGTACTCAGTCTGGAAGAGAGTCCACGGCACCAACCCTAAAATTCTTGTGTCCCTCCTGGGCCCCCTCTTACTTTACGGTTTTCACCCGTCCTCCCTCAAACAGGCCAACGGTATTGTCCTCGACAAGCCAGGTAAAGCCTCCTACGATACACCAGCTTCCTTCCGCATCATCGTCCTCCTCCAAACCCTATCCAAGATCCTGGAGCGTGTGGTAGCTGTTAGGCTAGCCGCAGTTGCTCGGGCCCTTGGCCTAGTCCACCCCAACCAATGTGGTTCGCTATCGGGCATGGGTACTTTCGACGCCCTTGCCACTCTCTCGCACGAGGTCCGTCTTTCGCACTGCATGGGCCTCTGCTCCTCCACACTCTTCCTTGACATCAAGGGAGGTTTTGACAATGTCGACTCCGCGGCAATGTGTGGCAAACTTAGGGAGCGGGGCGTTCAGCCCTACCTCGTCTCGTGGGTCCGATCCTTCCTGCACGGCAGACACTGCCGCCTCCTATACCAGGGTTCCCCTAGAGTCCTCTCGCCAGTCCAGGTCGGCACCCCCCAGGGTTCACCTGTCTCCCCCCTTCTTTTCCTGATCTACGTTTCCTCCCTCCACTTCCCAGTCCCCAACGGCATAATCCTCTCCTATGTTGACGACTTCGCTATAACTGTCTGCTCGCCCTCCTACAGGCGCAACGTCCAGAAGCTGCAGGCAGTCGCTTCCTCTCTCACGTCAAAGGGAAGACGCATAGGCGTTGCTTTCTCCCTTCCCAAAACAGAACTGATGCACTGGAGGACGCCCCAACAGAGAGGGCCACCGTGCCTCCTCCCCGTCTCAGTGGACTCCGTCCCCTACAAACCGGCCCAAGTACTACGGTGGTTGGGCTACTGGCTGGAGCCCGCAACCCCTTCGTTGGACCGAGCCACCACCCCTCATTTCACCAGGCGCCTCGCCCTGGCTGAAGCTGCCCTCGCTACAATAGACCGCCTGGCCCGGCCAGGCAAGGGTCTCGCGCCACACCTGTGTCACCGTCTCGCCTCCTCCTTAGTCCGCCCCATCCTTCTTTACGGCAGTGACCTCCTCTCCCCCAACTCCCGGATGCTCGACAAGATGAGGGCATTCTGGCACCGGGTACAGAGGTGGGTTACGAACTGTTTCGCCTCCACCAACACGGCCATTCTACCCTGTGAAGCATCGCTCCCGCCCATTGACCTGCTAGTCAAACACCTTCAACGCCTGGCGGCGGTCCGCCTTGTGTGCCTGCCGCCTGAGATCAACCCTGCTACTGCTCGCTTGGACTACTCTATTCCGACTACATCCGCCTTCAGGGCACCCGACTCCCTTCGCCTCCCCGGATCTGTCAGAGGACGGCACCCATGGGTTGGCCCCAACTACCGCCCCCTCAGATGGTCTACCAAGCCGCCCTCCCCTCCAAACCGACGTCACCTCTCGGTAGATGCGGTGGCCCACCGCATTCGCTCCATTATCAGCAACCGCCGCGACCCCCTCCCTCCAGCCAACCCCCTCCTCCTACCTCCACTGCAGGTAGCCCCGCTGGGGGCTCCTGCCCTCTACGCTTCTCTCAAGGCCCGTTGCCGTGAGGAACTCCTCACCTCGTGGCGCCTCCTCTCGCCTCCCCCGCCTTACTACCTTTTTGGCCCCACCCTGTGCCCGCACCCCTTCATGGGCCTGGGGCGTTTCCTCTCGGGCAGGCTCCACCAGATGCGTGCTGGCAAGAGCTACCTGGCCGCCCATCCCTCATGGCACGACACCAACCCCTCTCGCCTCTGCCCCTGGTGTGAGGAGGGGGATGAGACACTCGAGCATGCCCTCCTTTTTTGTCCTGCCAAGTCTGCAGCCCGCGATCGCCACCTCCAGGGGATCACGGATATTGGACCTGACTCTTCTCTGTGGACCTCGATTCCGATGCTTTTGGGCCTCGGTCGTTATCTCACCGCTACCAAGACTGGTTTCCCCCCCGACATGTATGCACAATATGCCCCCCGCCAGCCCTCTCTCTCCCCCTCCCCTTCCTTTCCTGCCTCGCCTCGGTTGTCGTTGGCTGGGTCGCCAAGTGGTCTAAGTGGTGGAAGGTCTCCTGTTTGATGTCTTTTACTTGTTTTTTTATGGGTTTTGGATTTGTTCCGTTACGATGCTAGTTAGTTAGTAGTTTTCCTTTATAAGTCCTGTGTAGGCAATGCGTCGGTTATTGGACGCCATAGGAGGACCTGGTTTTGGATTTTCGTTTGTTTGTTGATTGATTTTTGGGTTTTGTTTCTGCCATAGCTAGCGCTGCATGCACGTTCTTGTACCTTAACCAAACAATGAATATATGATATAAAAAAAAAAAAAAAAAAGAAAAAAAAAAAAAAAAAATGGCTAGACCTGGGAACAACGACCGTCTCCGCTACACCTCCGGTGATTGAAATCTCAACACCAAGGAATTATCACCACTTTTCGCGTCTGGTCCTCCCACTACGGGGGGCCTAGGCCATCATCTTTTATCTTTTTGCAACGGCAAAACTTCTTTCCTGCTTTCTCTCTTGAGGTCTACCCTCATGAGACCCCTCCTTACACCTTCCTGGCGTCCTCGTCGCTGGGTTTCTCTCCTTCCCCGCTTTTGCTTTCGCCTCGCTTAGCATCAGCACTGTCGGGTTCCTCCTTTTTCCCTTCAACAGACGGCTGGGAATACCGTTTGCGGTACGTGATTCCTATGGATTCCTTCTCCTTTACTCTGATCGGTTCGGGTCAGTCCCTCGGCTAGGTCCGGGTCTTGTCCCGCTGGTGGGTACGGGTTAGTCCCACAGTCGGGAGTTCGTGGTTGGTTTTCTTAACAGGCTATGGTCGATTTCGCCTCTCTCCTCCTCTCTGCCCTTTATGGTGGTTTTATCTACTGTGGGTACTGGGAAATAATGGAGACTGCCTAGTTAAGACACGAACACGTTTCCGATAGTTGTTTCGGCATCTGGGTCTACCCCTCCCTCTTCCTCCCTCGGCTCGTTCGGCTGGTATCCTACTACCACCTCTTCGGCTAGCACCCTACTGCTTCTCCAGCTGGCACCTTACTGCACCCCGGCTGGTACCCTACTACCACCTTTTCGGCTAGCACCCTACTGCTCCCCCAGCTGGCACCTTACTGCTACCTCTCTCTGGGGGGCCCCAGCCCTGGCTCCTCTCCCTTCGATTGGTATTGCACTGTCACCAGTCGGTCGGGATCCATCCTTGTCGAGTTTTCCCCCTTGGTGGGGGTCGCGCCATGATTCGGTGTACCTGGTCCTCTTGGGCCCGATCGAGGGTTAGCTTTTCAGCGGCCAGCCGTGCTATGGGCATGGTTTGGTGGGTATGAGTTTGGTTTCTTTTATGGTGTGATTTCCGGGGGGATTTTTCCTTGGGCTTCCTGCTTTTCCTGTTTTGGGTTTCTTTTGGTGCTTGGTTCGTCTGGGCTGTAGGAGGGGCTTGACTCGGGGCGAGATCGTGCGGTTGGCTCCATACCAGAGGGGCTTGGGGTTCTTGGTTTTTGCCTCAGACGGAGGAGGGATGTGCGTGTTTACAGGTTTTGTTTTTGCCATAGCTAGCGCTGCATGCAGGTTCTTGTACCTTAAACAATGAATATATGATATAAAAAAAAAAAAAGAAAATGGCTAGACCTGGGAAGTGGAACGAAGTCAATCCGTCAACTACTCAGGGAGTTACAAGGCTTCAATGATATGACATCTTTGGCATGGGCAGTAAGTAATGGGACGTTTTCCTACAAGGTCATGAGATGAATGTTAGGAGGTTCGGGATAACGAACCAATGTATTCACACCCACCCTTCGACGATTAGAAAGAGTCTAGAGCTCCTGGAAACACTACCAAAGGAGCCAACGAGCTTCGAGGAGTGTTGCAACTATGATAAGAGGTGTACCGCAGTTGCGGGATTTACAACCAACATAACACGAATCTCCACCCCCTCTACATAGAACAATCAGGAGTTGCTGACCGAGGAATGATGAGACTATTCAGTAGAATGGCCTCTCCTCTATGAGAAGAGAGTCATCAGAATGAATTCTATGGGTTAGTTGTTGAGTTATTACAACTAGAAGTCATTGACTTCGGCATATCTACAGATGCAGTCTCGTATCAAGACTGATCCTCTTGGTAACGAAAAGAACTATTGGAGCCAACAAGGTTCGACTAGAGAACTTGGCTACAGGTCTACAGACTCTGAGGATTGGATAATTACTACTGGTGACAAGTATGTCTCCCAGGCAGGAAATAGTAATTACCGAAGAGGGTGTGATGGTTTTCAGGATCTCCCGGTGTTCGCACTGTCACAGAGAACTCGACATCGTGCACTAGACTGGAAGAGGTACATATTTTGTATGCTAGATAGATGTAGCCCGCGAACACTCAGACGCGGAATATAAATATTGAAGTGCCTCCCAAGCTTTAGACATCATCAAGCAACGGAGAAGAGACCTTAACAATATAATATTGTTCTTACGATTCTATCCTACTTTCTTGCACTCTTAGTAGTCATAAACGAAACGAGTTACTTTCGAGCCTTCCTAGACAAATCTCTGTCAACACGAAAGAATCCCGATTGGCCTTGAAAACCATAAGTCTATACCGGTTGTCTCCTGCTAACACTAGTAATTTGCTTTAAACTTTTATAGTAATTTGATACTGTAAACAAAATATACCTATAAGTACAGACAATAGTTGAAACTTAAATCGTATGACTAGTTACACCTCTAATTGATAAAATGCATTACTTAAATGACTTCTATTTTTATACTACAAGTTCTCTATTAGCTAGCCATATGCCTCCACCTTATAATTGAGTATTTTAGAGTTTGTAGATAACTAATTATTACTAGATCTTGTTGAAATTTCTTGATTCATTTCATATGCTATATTTCTTTGATAATAGCGTATATTTTCTCTCACTTAGTTAGTGTTTCGGCATACCTAAACACTGCATACATTACTACAGTTAGGATATGTTTCTTACGTTATTTCATTGATGTTTGGTGATAATGATTAAGGATTTACGCATGTGTTACTTTCTTTGGTTTATGAGATATTTCATCATCTTTACGAATTTTCTCGGACTTTACAGCCATAATTATTTCTTCTGACTTATAGTTATTTCCTTCACACCCTCTTGCATTCAAACATGTTTTATGGGAATATCTTGGCAGATTCTCAGGATCAAACACATTCGCCCTTATGTTTTTCTTACTTATGTTACGGTTTTACACAGTCATACTTATGTTTCTCCCTATTATATTTCTCTGTTACATGGGGTTTACGCGCAGGACGCAAACCTGTATAAATAGATGCTACGGCTCGCTTCGTTTACAAGAGAATTAAGGACAAGAATCTCTACCAATCTGCCTTCATACTTCTTACCTCTTCGCTAGAAACGTGCCCGTAATATACTCTTAATATTACGTCCCTATAATCTATATTGCTATTAAGATCATACCATTCACAAATTCTAATAGGTTATGAGCCCGGCACTCTATAGCGTTACGATATACACATACACGTTCCTATCTACCTAGCGATCAAACAAAATTTCACAAAACGACGCACCTTATCCTACCGAAATATTTCATCCATTGAACAATTTCTCAAAACATACCTCGCATAAAACAGGAAATATTTTTTGAAACATTCTTCGAAACGAAAATATCGGTCGAAACGAAACGCTCCTTTGAAAAGAAACGAAACACTGTTCTAGGCAAAGTTGAGCTCGGCGAAACATTCTCGGTGTCATACCTTTATAAATAAGGATCCCACCTCCCATTACCTCCGTCTCCTCTTTTTTCCTCAGTGGCACGCAAGTGTCACTCCTTCACTTCTCTATTATCCTTTTGTATCCTTCAGTTGAGTCACATACCCCTCTTTAGACACTCGGTCTGGTCAACGAGAGGATGGTCTTTGCTAATGACCGCGTTGTTTTGTGACTCACCTTGGGTTAAAGGGTGCTGGCCCAAGGTGGTGAAGGCTGTACTACGTGATCGAAGATTTTTTGCTAAAATTAGAACCTCTATATGAGCTCTGAGTCAAGTGAAAGCAAGTACTTGGAACAAGTGCTTCTTCCACCTCCACCTCCAGCACCTCTACCACCTCCTACGCCACCAGCACCACCTGTTCCGCCGCCCCCACTTCCTTCTCTCCCACCTTCTCCTGGTCTCCCTGGTCCTCCACCTGCAATGGAACGAACACCTACTTCCCGTGGGACACCTCCTGCCACTGCACCTGCTGCACCATGGCAAAACTCCAGTAATTCTAAACTCGCTTGGGCTCCCGGTTATAAACTGAGCTCAATTCCCAAGCTCTGCGGTCCTGAAAACTACCAGACCTGGCGTGAAATCTCCCAACATATTCTAGACCTCTACAATTGCTGGAATAGAGTTACCGGAGAAGAGACCTTACCTGCTGAGGAGAGAGATGGTGATAGTGACCTAACAAATGCTGACTAAATAGATGAGTTGCGCGATTGCTACCCATGGGCTTCGGCCTTCTTCCTTGAAATGATTGACCCCCCCCCCAATGGCTTATCTTATTAGCCACTTACAAGACACCTCCCGGCATTTGGAAGGCCTTTCAAGACAAGTTCGCTAGAGAAAACAATTCCTCCATATTCGGCCAACTCAACGCTGTCCTCGATACCACGTATGATGTTTCTGCGCCTATTGCAGGCCATATAAACACCTACGATACCTTATGGAATTGAATGCAACATTGTTGCTCAACTGCTACTGCTTCCGACCGATACATTTTGGCGTTTATTTTTAAGGCCGTGTTTGAGTCCTCAGAAGCCAAAACTGCCTTCCTCCATACCCTACCTATCTCAATGAGTAACATCGTCGATATCCTCGGAACCAAGGAGGACCTTACCTATGATCACGTCTACAATAAATTGTTAGACCTTCGAACTTCAGCTGCTGCCGAAGAAAACAAAGCATATAAAACCGCTGATGTCAACGAAAAGGGAAAGGAATCACCACGGAAGCAACAGGCATCCAACCTCGCTAAGGATTGTTCCTACTGCAAAAAGCACTACCCCTCTGCTTGCAGCAAAGGCCATACCTGGAGCGATTGTCACAAACTAAAGGCTGACAACCTTAAGAAAAAGGAAAAGAAAGCCAGTCACACGGCTAAAATCACTAAGGAAGAGACACCCGAAGTTGTTAGTACCTCTACCTCTCACCTCTCTGCGGAAAAGATTCTCCACCCATATCAATGGGTTATTGATACTGGTGCAAGCTCATACATGACAAGTAACTTAGACCTTCTTATAAATTACGAACCGGAAAAAGGTACAGTCAGGTTAGGCGATGACTCGGTAATAGAGTCATGTGGCTGTGGAACAGTGAAACTCATGGCCAAAACTTCAAATGGTCTTGTCACTCCTGTTTACCTTCAACGTGTTCTTTGGGTTCCTAAATCGGGTCTTTGTAATTTGCTTTCATGGCGTGTGATCTGTTCTTTGGGAAAAGGTTTTTCTTTACACAGTTCAGGCAGTGATATGTATGTTTTTCGGGAAAATAAAAAGGAAGTTCTTTGGGGAAAGCTTGACGGACAAGATTTTGTTGTACAAGAAGAAAAAGAGATGGCGACAAAGATGTCTTACCAACAATGGCACGAAGCCTTAGGACACCCTTCACCTCAATACCTTCAGAGCAGCAACTATTCTGACACTCTCTCCATCCCAAAGATTCTGGACAAATAGCAATGCAAAGCCTGTTTTACCTCCAAGTCAACCAAGTACAAACCTGAGCCTACCGAACAACGATGTCAAAATCCCTATGAATTAATTTACTCCGACCTAAGCGGAAAATTCTCAACACAATCCTATGGAAAATCCTTGTACTATGTGAACTTCATCGATGACTACACCCATTACACTTAGATATACCCCATTAAGGCCAAATCTGACACTGTTAAAGTGTTTACCCAGTTCATCAAAGAACGTCAGACCCAGGACAATGCTGTTGTAAAAAAATTCCGAACCGATAATGGAGGCGAGTACATCAATAATCAGATGCTAATATTATTTCAAAAGCATGGAATCATTCATGACAAATCTCCCCCTTACTCTCACAAATCTAATGGTATTGCTGAACGATACAATAGGACAATAATTTCATCAACTCGTTCAATGCTATCTGGTCTTACCTTGCGACTTTGGGCAAAAGCTGTATTTACTGCCGTTTACCTCCACAACAGACTCGCCAACCGATCCATAGGAGTGACAACGACCTATGAATCTCTCTACAATAAAAAGCCATTGATCAATCACCTGCGCCCATACGGGTCCAAATGTTTCGTCCATATACCGGAAGAGGCTCGCAAACCAGGAACGAAACAACAACATAGGACCATCGAAGCATATCTTGTCAGCTACACTTCCTCCAACAAAATATTCCGAATATATATTCCATCGCAAAGTAAGATCTCAGAAACACGACAAATCCATTGGACAACTCAGATAATAATACTCCTGACACCAACGGATCCACGTACCATAGAAGAGACATTTGCGACCATCTATCCCCCATCTCTCCCGATAGTCTCCAAACCAAAGGACGCGACTCAGGAACAAGAACCGGATAAGACTCCACCACAAACAACAATCGAAGTTCGCCCTCCTCCACCGCCTGAAAACCCAGAAGAATATGATCGTCCCGTTACACCTACTCCGCCACCTGAAGTAATACCAGAGGAGCTACTAATGATAGCACTATTTTGTAGTTTAATGTAATTGTTTAGTTTAAGAATACGATATTTAACGTATAATATTATTATACAGAAATAAATACTTATAGTACATTCAACTTAGCAGACTTTACTAGTTGCTTAATCCCTGTAGTAATTATCCGTAAGACCTTTTTTTTGCGGGCTTGTACCACCTGTCTTTCACGACCACGAGCCTTGATTTCATCCAGAAAAGGCTTACGCTCCGCTTTTTCTGCACGTGCTTTCGCATTTTTTGCCTTTAGCAACTGCTTTTCAGCCTTTTCCACCTCTAAATCTTCTCTTTTTTTGACCATCTCCCTTGCTTGAGAAGGATACATAACTCCACCTTTTTGGACATGCCTTCTATTCTGAGCTCTCCTTCTGGCATTTCTTGCCTGCTCCACGGCCTGCATATGTTCTAGATGCTCAATGGCTAATGCTCCGGACTGTGCCTGAGCCAACCCTCCCTGCAGAACAAGCTTCAGTCGCTTTTGAAAGCCGGGCGACAATTCCACTATATCACGTTCCAGTTCTTCACCTTGTCTGTTAAGACTGTGAATCATAAGTGGAACTGTTGCTGGTTGTTCTAACTCATCACTAATCTCTGAGTTATTAGGTCCTGGATCCAGAGTACTCTCCCGAAGCTTTAAAATAACAACTTCAGGGTTATAGGGAATAAGGCCGGTCCCTCGGAATGCTGACTTGATTGTTGACTGCTTGAAAGTTTGCTGACGGATTGACTCAATCTTATCTAAAAATTCGCTTTTATCGAAGTCATCACATTCTGTACGTGTTGCTGCCTCAACTGCCTCCGCAGTGTAACGTGTTCGCTAGGTGCTAATCACGTTTCGAGAGGTGTACGATAGTCGACAGGTGGTCTGCTCCTCCAGAGAGGAGGCGAGAGCTGTATGAACTAAAGGAGGCTTCGGAGGTGTACTGGAGAAACTAAAGAGTAACCGTTCAACCAAGTATATTGAAATACTGTCTGTCGAAGTCTGTCCTTTCCATCGTGGAATAGGACGGTCTTTAAATACACAAATCTGTTCATGTCTAGCATGAACGAAACTAAACAAAGGTATCAAGCGATACACTTTGGTAAAACAACATAAGTATCAAATCAAGTATCAAAACGATACTTAAAAACAAACATAAAACAACCTAAGTATCAAAACGATACTTCAAACAAACCAAGTATCAAAGCGATACTTAAAACAAAACATAAAACAAACTAAGTATCAAAACGATACTTCAAACAAACCAAGTAACAAAGCGATACTTAAAACAAAACATAAAACAAAATCCTTAACCGAGTACCAGTACCGGTTACATGCATAGTAATGCCTCTAAGGCTGAAATACAACCACATCTAGTGGTTGCAAGAGGTGGCTAGTGTGTGGTGGTAGGCAGAATACAACAATTTGGTGCTCATCACAGAAGTCAAGGAACTGCTTTGTACAATGGGAACCGAAACCATCTAGCAGCAGAAGCCTGTGAGTACCAAGGGTTTTTGGAGAGGAAAACTTATGAAAATGGGCCAGCCATTTCATAGTTAGGTTATCGTTGGTATATCCTGTCTCAGAAGTACCAACAAGATAATCGTCTGCTATGCTAGTAGTAGTGTACCACGGTTCTTGGTGGATAATCCCAGGAAGAATAATCATAGGAGGAAGTACAGTTCCATCAGCACTAATCGTCTCACAGACAGTGACGAGTTCACGATTGATTGAGCTGGCCAGGTAGGACTGTCGATTAGGATCTCGTGTGATGATCCATTGGTCATGACCAATACCGATACGGAATCCAGTTTCGTCAAAGTTATATATATCACAAGGCAAAATACTGTATTCGTCGCATACAGATTCGTATCGTTTAAACCAATCTCTGATATCCTCTGGCTTATGGGCGTTCTTGCGATTAACATCAATCGTTTGTTGCTTTCGAATAAAGTACTCAGGATGACGACTGAGAAATCTGCAAGACCAGTGCTCACTGACAACTGGTGGAGAGGAGAGTCCTTCATGTGCATGCTGCTGTATGGCATTGGCACAACCAGAGACCATTTGAATGCGTGCACTTGTACAAATAGTGTCTAGACGATCCAGGTACTGGCAGAGAGCTTCCTATTTGCTGCTGGCCGCTCTTGCTTGGATTGATGACCTTGCCACCTTCTTCTTAACCGTATATAGGGAATTTCGAATGGGCGAGCTGTTACTGCAATATTTGGAGTATCTTCAGAGGAGGAGGAAAGGTAGGCAATTTCAGCCTGTATACATTCTTCGATATCTGCATAGGATTCCACTCTCTGGCTTGGAAGAATAATTGCACGTACTGGCGGCATAGTAGAATTTGGTATGGAGTATGTTGTACATAAATCAGAGCAGCTTGAGAATAGATAAATCTACAAGAATATTTTAAACTGTAATGCAATATTGAATGAAAATACTATAATCATTGATTTTAAATACAATATTCAGCTTACATACTATATTGACTAGAATGGTGCTATGCCACAAAGTTATGTTTTACCACAAATTTGTTGTGGCACAGAGTTGCATTGAGCCACAAATTTGCATTGAGCTGCAAATTTGCATTGAGCTGTCGGGCACTCTGGAGGAGTGCACATGGTTGCGAGCCAGCGAGCAACCAGAGATTGTGGCGGCTAGCCACAACCTTGGCACGAGTACCGATCGCACTACACGCTGATACCACCGGCGCAAATCTTCTGGCGACAAACCATCAACTTAACGAGCGAACCAAACATATTGATATCCACTTTCACAAGATATGAGAAGAAATCGAGCATGGTACATTCACCCTCCTTAAAGTTGCATCCTCAGACAACCTTGCCGACATTTGCACGAAAGTTTTAGCGAAACCGGCACATACTCGAATTATGGGACTGTTGGGCTGTAGATAATGTGGGGAAGTGTTGAAATTTCTTGATTCGTTTCATATGCTATATTTCTTTGATAATAGTGTCTATTTTGTCACACTTAGTTAGTATTTCGGCATACCTAAACACCACATACATTACTACAGTTAGGATATATTTCTTACATTATTTCATTAATATTTGGGGATAACAATTAAGGATTTACGCATGTGTTACTTTCTTTAGTTTACGGGATATTTCATATTTACCAATTTTCTCGGACCTTACAGCCGTGATTATTTCTTCAGACTTACAGTAATTTCCTTCACACCCTCTCGCATTCACACATGTTTTACAGGAATATCTTGGCAGATTCTCAGGGTTAAACATGTTCGCCCTTATGTCTTTCTTACTTATGTTACGGTTTTACACAGTCGCACTTATATTTCTCTCAATTATATTTCTCTGTTACACGGGGTTTATGCGGAGGATGCAAACCTGTATAAATAGACGCTACGCCTCGCTTCGTTTACAGGAGAATTAAGAACAAGAATCTCTCCCAATCTGCCTTCATACCTCTTACCTCTTCGCTAGAAACATGCCCATAATATACTCTTAATATTACATCCGTATAATCTATATTGCTATTAAGATCGTACTGTTCACAAATTCCAATAGATCTCTCATAAAACTGATTTCAATATCTTGTCCTACAAAAACTCTGCTTATAATAGCTCCTGTACTACAAAATTATTATAAATTCCAATTATTTCTAATTATCTGGGTCTACTAACCTTTAGCTATATCTCTATTTCACTTTCCATCCCCTGAGCTATCTCTTTCAACTTCTGAGTATCTTACTAATACTTCTATCATTTTACTCTTAAATTAACCCTTTTCTTTACTATTTCTGTAGTTTATAACCTTCAACTGCTACCAAATATTACTTTATTCATCATTCCTACCTAATGGAGATTACCTATATCTATTTTATAAATAGTTTTTCATGCTCCTGTACCTTAGATTACCCTCTTTTCTTTCCAATAGTTTTAAGTAGATTTTTTCACTTTACTTAGATATTGTTCCATGGGAGATTTTTTTTTAAAAAAAAAAAATATAGGTATTAACAAGTTCTCCCATCCTTTCTCAATTAAAATCATCTTGTTTCGTCCAATTTGGTTAAGAATTGATTGAGTTATTACCATTTTTAAATCTAATTAGCATGGTTGCCATGTGTGACACTTCCTCTTGTGTGATGTTAAAATTCTTCTACTATCTGTAAGTTTGCTTGAGCTGCTGCTATAAGCTATACAAATCACGAAAAAAGTTTTTCAAGTTTCTTAGATGAGTCTTTGCCAGCTACAGTTAGTACCTTATCAGTTTTCCATCAGAAATCTGAACTTTTATGTGATATTCAAAGTCTCTTCTATGGGTTAAATGGCTGTAGATCTGGCAATTTTTTGGTAGCAGTAGTAGTAGAGAATTAAAAGCAGTTAAGAACTACATTTGAACTAAAAGGTATTAATCTACATGGCTGAAACTCTGCAAGAATATTAACACAAGTTATAGCTGTAGCATATGCCATTTTCAGTAAAGACCACAATGTACTTCTATAAATTCCTCCTCTATAGTACCAAGAGAAGTCATCCACATCTCGTATATGTTCTATCCTACCGGGCAAGATATTTACTTGGCTAGGGGGATATCCTATTCATCAATAGGGTATCCCCTTGATCAAGCAGGGTACTTGTCTGGTGGGGTGTCCTACTTGACAAGCCAAATTTAACCTATCTTATTTATCAAGTTAAAGTTTTTTAAAAATTTCCTTGTACCTTACTCACCGATTTAACTCTATGATATGATAACAAATTATCTTACACTACTTGCACAACCTTCTCCAGACCTCCTACTCAAACACGTTTCGCCTTTCACAACCATCCAGATGGCGTCTGGAAATGAGAATAGTGACTCTTATGCACTATTTACCCATGCTACATTTTTAGAATTCAGGGCATGGCTAAAATCTTCAGATCATAAAAACCGAGAATGTTTTTCTTCCAACTCTACCAGTGATGATTTCTTGACTAACCTCTATACCTGCATAACTAGTGGTTATTAAGTATCGAGAAAGTAGCTGAATATCGAAACTGCATCATTTTTGAAAATGAAAAACCAGGCCAAGGACCTGAGCAGAAAAAGTAATACAATTAGTGCCATAATGCCAAAGCCTCATACTTAGTAAGAGATAGGTAGCTCTTTCGTAAGGGGTTAGTCAAGGATGGAATAGTGGAACAAGATTGATTGGTGATTTGTGATAATGAAATCTTTTACAAAATTTGGGATGTTCATCTTCAACTAGGACATGTTAGAATGAATGAGACCTTCATCTGAATTAAAGAACAATTCTATGGGATAACCAGGATATAAGTTGAGTAGCTAAGCTAGAGAATAATTTTCTTGAATCGAGAGGGATATATCATACTTGGCTAGTTAGCTTCAAATCACTGTCTAATCACTTCTTATTGGGTACTGTTCTCGATGGTATCATGAAATCTTACTTTGGAAATCTTGATAAGTGGGATAGATCAAAATTAACTTTATGAGATGGATATCCTACCAGGAAAGTGACCTACTTGGCCAAGGGGATATCCCCTTGCTCAAGCAAAATTCTTATCCAGCAGGATAGAACATATATAAAACAACAACACCAAAGAGTGGAGGTGATGATTACTATATTGAGAAGTAAGTAGTAGCTTCTCATTCATATACTTATTAATATAGATAATTTTCTTCTCTATCTTAAGTCACCTGATACCAGTTCAAGGTATTATTATAGTTCTTGTCTTACTTTGACATAATTACTATACCTTGTCTAGTCATTATAATTATAAATAACAAGAATCACTAATATCATTTTAGACTAATTTCTATTATTTACTAATATTCAGACCTAAGTCTCTTTTTTCAATTGTAACTGAGCTTTCACGTAATATCAACTCTAATTAAAGGATGACTTGAGTTCTACTACATTGCTATAGGTTTTTATAACTTTAACTCAGCTAGAGTAATATCAATAATATCACATTTTTCCTAATTGCTGTTACTTAAACTACTGGCTTCAGTTCCATTTTTTTACTCTATTCAAAACTGGCCATTAGTGGAAAGTTAGACTATCATACTTCTACTATCATACTAGATCCAAGCTATCTGGTTTTAGGTTTGTGGGTTTCCTTTGTTTGCAGTTTTCTTTTATAATATTATGTATTTAGGGTAGATTACTTGTTACAATGAGAAATTTTCTTGGTTTGGATAACTTTTACGGTTTTTCTTCCGACTGGCAGGACATGAATAGAGAGGTGGTTGAGTCCGCATAGCATGCACCGGCGTAGCCCATGTGCCTTACTGTACGGTTAGAATACTACCAAAAACAAAGTCTAACTCGCTATAATCACGTTGATAACCATCCGTCTTTTGCGTATTTGCCCGTACAGCATATTTGGACCACTCTACATATATCTATCCCTACTGTCATGCGTGCCCGAAAAGAGTTAAAAAATAAGGGGGAAAAAGAACATCCGAAAAACCCAACTTACAACTATTGTTACGACTCAACTTCCTATGCAGGTCTCATCTCCCCCCTTTCCACCATCTCCACTTCCCACCTCCTAACCCCCTCCCCCACACCACTACCAAACATCCAAAATTGCACACCCAAATACGTATCAAGGGTGAATTGCACGCCAGCGCAAAGCTTGAACTGCACACCCACATGCTCTGCCGAGAAAAAGTAGAGTATCTTCATCACGTCGCCGAGCAGCCAGCTGGCCAACACGCTGAGGCGGAAGCCATCGCATGAGCGACTGCTCTGGTTCGAGAGCACCTGCGGTATTGGTAGCGTGGCTTCCACGCCCAAGGCCAGGTACCCGACCATGTCGATGAAGAGCTGGCTGGAACCGAAGAGTAGGTGTAGGGTCAGTGTTATAAGGGAAAAGTAGAGGAGGAACGACCAGTACGGTTTTTGACTGGGCCATTGCCAGAAATTGTAGGGCCGCGGGGCTGGTGGGTATGGTGGGAAGGGCGGAGAGCGGGAGGTGGAAGTTGTGGAAGTTGTGGGAGTTGGTGGCGAGAGTGGGGGGTAAGAGGGTGGGCGGTAGTCAAGGGCGACTTTTAGGAGGAGGAGTTGGACGAATATCATTATTATACCTGTAATTTCTTATGTCTTAGTTGCGTTCGCTTGGGAGGGGGGTGGGAGGGACTTTGTATCAAAAGACTAGTCTCAAAATCCGCCCCGAGCCAGTAGAAGCAGCGGAGTATGGATGCTATGAGCATTATTAAGGGTGTCTGCCGAGGAGAGAAAAACAACCATCACTATTAGCTTCATCCCATCACTCATTGCTTCTGGCATGGTAGAACTTCAGGTCGATCCGTCCAACATACGTCCAGCGAAAAGCCTCGGGAGGACTTTGTTACGTGTATATTCCGGATCTAAGCATTTAGCCTCAAAATCAGTCTTCCACTTCCAACATCTTGATCACAATATCACCCCGTACCTGATCCGCATAGCTCGTAAGCGGGCTGGTAACGATACTGTTCTCCCAACATCAGTCACACCCGCGTCGGAGGTACGACGGAAACATACAACAACGGCGCAACATAAGACACCAAGACTCCAAAAAACCCCATGCTGCCTTACTATTCACTATTTCCCACCTCCTGTCAAATGTTGAATAAGTGTGGAGGTTGTAGTTGAGAACAATCGTGGTAGGATGAAAGATATTAAAAAATTAAAGTATGATAAAATAAAACTCGAGCAAAAAGGAGCGTGTGTTTCCGAAACCTAGCTTAACACGCAGACAATGAAGAGGGGGAGAGAAAAGAAGATGTCGTAAAGCTAATGGGGAGTGCGGCGGCGAAGGGAAAAGAAAAGGCAGGGAAAGGAGGAAGCAAGCGAAAATCAAAAGGATGCAGATTTTCAGGATATTACAGGTTCCGGCAGGTATTGTAATGGTACCAATGAATTGGTTAGTCAGCAGGGTTAGGTATGCCGAGTGTGAGGCGAGGACTTTGAGGAAGGTGCAATAACATTAAAATTAATGTTTTTATTTTATTTTATTTTTTGAAACTTTTTGCTTGTGGTACAGTATCTACACTACATGAATACTAATAGGTATTCTGTGGCCATACTAAGGCATCTGCTCAAACACTAAACCAAACTGCCAAAGAAAGTAAAAACATCCCCTAAATAAACAATTCACTGCCCTAACAAATTCCTGAATCCCCTAAACCATGGATGCCCCTTTATATGCAAAAATTCTAGGTTGTATCTTGTACGTCGTGTTCGTCTGACACACAGGACATCCAGAATGCAAATTGTTTACTAGAAGGTACAGGAACATAATAACTAAAGTCAGGACATAATGGAATGTACCTGCCAAACTCAGGACACAACAGAACACACACTCAAAACTCTGGACACAACTGGACACTGTAATTGATGTCAGAATAGCTCGCTTAAAATTCAGAATTTGCAGGATATGGTAACTGACGTCAGAATGCTACTCTTTAAATGCACAATTAACAGGATATAGCCAACACAAAGCATAATGTATGCCCAAGGTATTGCAAAAAGAGTTTTATTATTGTACATTAAGATTTATCTTTATGGCTCTAGTAACTAGATTACAAAAATTGAGTGAGGACACAGAAGCAATTTAAAGTCAAATAGGTATAATAGTCTGTCTCCACCAATACTAATACTGAGTAGACGTCCTTTACACCATTGAAAAGCTGGTGTTGAGTAGAACATTACTGTAAAGTAAGGAGGACTGCACCTAAAGAATGGCTTTAGAATCTGGTATCAAAGTGTTAGGCGGTAGCTGAGATCAGACTTGTCGGTCGGACTAGGGCCTGAATCTTTGATCGGAGATTGTCTAGGAAGACTCGTAAAGTAGTAAAGAATAAAAGAATAAAGATTCGTAGTTGTAAACTTATTATATTGTTAAGGTCTCTTCTCCGTTGCTTGATTCCTCTAACTAACCCGGAGACCTTAAACCTATTTATACTAATCTACCGGTACTTAGTATTCCTATACTAACTTGTAGCGAGGAGCTTTTAACATTAGTTTCTACTAAGTGCGAATACCGTTGGACCCTAAAAGTTCGTACACCACTTCAACCATAATTGAAACGAGATAGTTATCTTAAGCGGATAGCGTCCTATCTTCCAATGATCTCTTTCCGAACTCTAGGCTTGAATGGACTAAGTATGTAAATGTAGTCCAGATGGCTATCATTCCAATCATTCCTTCTGATCAAGAACTAGCTAAGTTCGTTGTCAGGAACTGGTGTATAATTAATATATGCATGCATGAGTCTCGACATGCCAGTATCATAGAAAGGCTTCATGCATCCCCAGTCTTCCAATTCAACTGTGGTTCCCCTCAGACCTCCTGCCTCTAAGAGGAACCCCTATTGGAGCCGTCCGACATACACCTAATCTTGAATGGGTATTGGTAACTTCTGGTGTAATCTGATAGCGCCGGAGGTCTTGTATCTAATTGATAGAAAATCCCTCAGTCGGCTATTCACTTATAGTGAGTGGTCTCATATGATTCGCAGTCAGGGAGATATAGATTAGAAATTATTACTTTAATTCCTATATAGCTTTGCCGCAACCATCTTATTGAGTCACTTGACCTTTATGGTCATATGCGTGACCTTACCACTATGCTAGGTCTTATATGCCTAACACAAAGTCAGCACTTTACCAGGACACAAAACAGGCTGTAACTCCATGGATAATGGTACTGGGAAGACGTCCTTTACACCATTAGAAAGCTGGCGTCGAGTGAAACATTGCTGTAAAGTATTAAGTATTGTACCTAAAGGATGGCTGAGAAATAAGACATCAAAATCAGCACTTTACTAGGGTAAACATCACTTCCACAATAGGCTGTATCTCCACTAATATTGAAACCAGGTAGATGTTCTTTATGCTGTTGGAAAGCCTAAGTTGAGTAGAACATGACGGTAAGGTATCGAGTACGGTGTAAAAAGGATAGCTGAGAAATCTGGCATCAAAGTCAGCACTGCACTAGTGTTAGGCGGAGACAACCGGTATAGACTTAGGGTGGTCTAGGCCAATCGAGATTTGTATGTATAGACAGAGATTTGTCTAGGAAGGCTCGGAAGCAACTCATTTCGTTTATGAATACTAAGAGTGCGTTAAAGTTGAATAGAATTGTAAGAACAATATTATATTATTAAGATCTCTTCTCCGTTGCTTGATGATGTCTAAAGCTTGGGAGGCACTTCAATATTTATATCCCGCGTCTGAGTGTTCGCGGACTACATCTATCTAACCTACAAAATAAGTACTTCTTTATTTTTAATGCGGAACGTCGAGTTCTCCATTAAAGTGCGAACACTGGGAGACCCTGAAAACCATCACACCCGCTCCGGTAATTACTATCTCTTGCCTGGAAGACATACTTGTCACCAGTAGTAATTATCCGATCCTTAGAATCTATAGACCTGTAGCCGAGTTCTCAAGTCGGACCATGTTGGCTCTAGTTGTCCTTTCCGTTATCAAGAGCATCAGTCTTGATACAAAGTTGCCTTTGCATATATGCTGGAGTCGATGACTTCTAGTTGTGATAACTCGACAACTAACCAATGGAATCCGTTCCGATGACTCTTCCTTTGTAGAGGAGAACTCATTCTATTGAACTCTCTTATAATCTCTCAGTCGGCAACTCCTGGTTGTCCTATGTAGAGGGGGTGGACCTTCGTGTTGTGTTGGTTATAAATCCTGCAACCACGGTACACCCCATATCATAGCTGCGACACTTCTTGGAGCTCTTTGGCTTCTTTGGTAGTATCTTTCGGGAGCTCCAGACTCTTCCTAATTATTGGAGGGTGGACGTGAATGCGTTGGTTCTCTGTTTCGAACCTCCTAACATTCATATCGTGACCTTGTATGAAAACGTCCTGTTACTTACAGCCCATGCCAAAGACGTCATATCTTTAAAGCCTAGTAACTCCCTGAGTAGTTTACGGATTAACTTTGTTTTACTTCGCAGGTCTTGCCATTCTTTTTTTTTTTTTTTTTTTTTTTTCTTTTTTTATATCATATATTCATTGTTTAAGGTACAAGAACCTGCATGCAGCGCTAGCTATGGCAAAAACAAAACCTGTAAACACGCGCGTCCCTCCTCCGTCTGAGGCAAAAACCAAGAACCCCAAGCCCCTCTGGTATGGAGCCGACTGCACATCTCGCCCCGAGTCAAGCCCCTCCTACAGCCCAGATGAACCAAGCCTCAAAAGAAACCCAAAACAGGGAAAGCAGGAAGCCCAAGGAAAAATCCCCCCGGAAATCACACCACAAAAGAAACCAAACTCATACCCACCAAACCATGCCCATAGCACGGCTGGCCGCTGAAAAGCTAACCCTCGATCGGGCCCAAGAGGACCAGGTACACCGAATCATGGCGCGACCCCCACCAAGGGGGAAAACGCGACAAGGATGGATCCCGACCGACCGGAGACAGTGCAATACCAATCGGAGGGAGAGGAGCCAGGGCTGGGGCCCCCCAGAGAGAGGTAGCAGTAAGGTGCCAGCTGGGGGAGCAGTAGGGTGCTAGCCGAAAAAGGTGGTAGTAGGGTACCAGCCGGGGGGCAGTAAGGTGCCAGCTGGAGGAGCAGTAGGGTGCTAGCCGAAGGGGTAGTAGTAGGACACCAGCCGAACGAGCCGTGGGAGGAAGATGGAGGGGTAGACCCAGATGCCGAAACAACTATCGGAAACGTGTTCGTGTCTTAACTACGCGGTTTCCATTATTCCCCAGTGCCCACAGTAGATAAAACCACCATAAAGGGCAGAGAGGAGAAGAGAGGCGAAATCGACCGTAGCCTGTTGAGAAAACCAACCACCATCCCCCGACCGTGGGACTAACCCGTACCCACCAGCAGGACAAGAACCCGACCTAGCAGAGGGACTGACCCGAACCGATCAGAGTAAAGGAGAAGGAATCCATAGGAATCGCGTACCGCAAACGGTATTCCCAGCCGTCTGTTGAAGGGAAAAAGGAGGAACCCGACAGTGCTGATGCTAAGCGAGGCGAAAGCAAAAGCGGGGAAGGAGAGAAACCCAGCGACGAGGACGCCAGGAAGGTGTAAGGAGGGGTCTCATGAGGGTAGACCTCAAGAGAGAAAGCAGGAAAGAAGTTTTGCCGTTGCAAAAAGATAAAAGATGATGGCCTAGTCCCCCCCAGAGGAGGAGGACCAGACGCGAAAAGTGGTGATAATTCCTTGGTGTTGAGATTTCAATCACCGGAGGTGTAGCGGAGCCGGTCGTTGTTCGCAGGTCTTGCCAGAGGTCCTCTCTTATATATCCTGCGAACAGCTTTCGGTCGGAATGACGGCAGTGATGTATGCAGTGTTATTCTACCACCTTCAACTCTGTGACCAAATAGTCACAGGACGCAACTAAGGTTTGTGTGTATGATGATGTGCGGGCCCCGTAAGGCGGCCGGAGGCGGGTGTTAGAGACTAAGATTCTCGAACTTGGGTAAAGTTACCCTATCTAGGATACTCCTAGACTATCAGAATTGGGTACTTCTAACAACTAGACTACATATCACTGTTGTAGTAGGTTGTATCTCCACCAATATTGATGTCATGAAGATGTTCTTTATACCTTTGGAAAGCCTGTGTTGAGTAGAATGATACTGCAAAGTATGAAGTACTGCATGCAAAGGATGACTGCGAAATCTGGCGTCAAAGTTAGCACTTCACTAGGTTAAACATTACCTCCATAATAGGCTGTATCTCCACCAATATTGATGCCAGGTAGACTTTCTTTATACCATTGGAAAGCCTCTATCGAGTAGACTGTTGCCATAAAGTATAAAGTACTGCGCTCCAAGAATGGCTGAGGAGTCTGATGTCAATTTTAGCACTTTAGCAGGGCAAATATCACCTCCATAATATGCTGTATCTCCACTGATATTGATGCTGTGTAGATGTGTTTTATAGCATTGGAAAGCCCGTGTCGAGGAGAACGTTAAGGCAAAGTATAAAGTACTGCACTCAGAAGATAGGTGAGGAATCTCATATTAAAATCAGCACTTTGCCAGGAAACAATAAGCTGTAACCTTTTGTACACTCACAGTAGGCAGATCTTCTTTGATATAATTGAAAGCTGAAATCAAGTAGAATGAGGCCCTAAATTATTAGCGTTGATGGTATGGGGACTGAGGAGCAATGGTAGTTGATAGAACTGTTATTAATGTTCTGACCATGATGTTATATAATTGTCTAAACACGTTGAAGTCTTAGGCCCTGTTTGGTTGCGCTGGGCCTATTTACAACCGTTCCACTGTGAAATGGTCAGGCGGGTTGAAATGGTTACCTAATAGAGACCATTCATACTAGGCAAACCTGTGATAAGTTATTTGTTAAAATTTTCACTTTAGGGTTACTCAAAGAAATTTTACTCAAATAATTCATTATTAACAAATAAAAAACTTAATATTAGATAATCACATAATTAGTAATTTATACTTAAGTCAAGTCTTTTCTCATTATGAAATTGTTTTTCTAATATACTGAAACTGCTCCTGTACTTCCCTATTTGATGACCCACAGCCTATAATATATAAAAATATAACCATCTACTCTTCATTATTAATCTATTGAGCAAATAATAGTAAACCAAATTGAATAATCTGGTCATGAAAATTCAAGAAAGTGGTAATCGGTATGCGAACCAGCTATTGTTAGGCGGAAGCCGACTCTGATTTATTGTCGAGAAGACTTAGGCCTGAATCTTTCGTAATAGACGGAGATTTGTCTAGGAAGGCTCGGGGTCGTCCTTTTCGTTTATGACTACTAAGAACTCGCTTAATCGATAAGGGAAATAATTTTATAGAGATTCGTAGGTAAAACAATGTTATATTGTTAAGGTCTCTTCTCCGTTGCTTGATTCCGTCTAAAAGCTTGGGAGGCACTTCGATATTTATATCCCGCGTCTGAGTGTTCGCGGACTACATCTAATCCTCCTATAACTAAGTACCTATCCAAGGTTGTACGCTAACGTCTCATAGTCTTAACAAGTACGAACACTGTTTGACCCTGAACTTTCACACACCATCTTCGTTCTCATAAATTCTTTTTCCGTCTAGTCGTAGGATGCGACATTATCCTCGAATGACCGGTCTTCGATTTATAGAGACGAGTAGACTTATATTTGAAACTTCAGTCGACTTGACTATCGTTCCAGTAGTCTCTTCCGATTTCACATAGTGGCCAACGTATGTGTCGGGTACCTATGCATAATGCAGGTCGCGTAGACGGTGTGCCAACACTCTTAAGTCTACCGCCTATTAGGTCTTCTGAGTCTGAGCAGCTTCCCCTCGGTCCGCCTCGCCTCAAAGAGAATCACCTCTCGAGGGATCCCGTCTCCAGGACCAACCAACATACAGCGGCCTTCAGATAGGTATTGTTGTCATATCTAACCCCTATGGCCTCTGGGGCACTGTAGGAGCAGTTGCGGATTTCCGAACCGAAAACGTCCCGTCACTTTCGGCCCATAGTTAGGATGCCCAACTTTGAAGCCTAATAACTCAATGCGCCTCCGACGGATTTCCTCCGTTCCACTTCTCAGAGGTACCCAGAGGTGCCCTCTTATATATCCTGCGAACAGCTTCCGGTCGGACGGACGGCAGCGACGTATATGGTGTTATGAAGTAGGCTTCATTGAAGTGACATTTTAGTCATAGGACGCAACTCTTCGAAATCTCGCTAAGGACGTGCGGGCCCCAGAACGGGGCCGGAGGGGGGTGTTAGGCTCTCGATAAATGAGGGTCTGTGCGCAGTTACCCTACCGAGAGGTCTGTGCATTTTCTTTATGCCTAACATGAGCTCCCTGCTACAAGGTCTCGCCTCGAGCACCTTTCTTAATTATCTCTTATTTAACAAATTTCCTTTTGAGACCCGATGTGGTCAGGGTAAAAAACCTTCCGGCGTTTGCTTGTCCACCGTAGGAAAACCTTTTCCTCATCGTCTTACTTCTTCCTGTCCTGGCATCTCCGGGTTGTCGCGATGAAATTCTTCCACTACCTCTTCGGCATTTTCCATGCCTGTAGCGGGTTCCCAAGTATTTTCATCTTCCGCACAACCCTGCCATTTCACAAAGTACCACAGCTCCCGTATCTGCCGGTAACGATTGCTGATTCTTTTCCTATACGTCCGTATTTCGCTACGGACGATTTTCTCTATCTCCCATTGCAAGTCCCCTTCAACCTCTTCTGGTTCTCTGGGAGGTTGCCTGCGTTCTGGATGAACCGATTCTCGATATGGTTCGAGCAAGGATACGTGGAAGACTGGGTGAATATTCCATCGGTCGGAAATGTTTAGTTTAAACGCTCGGTTGCCTCTTTTTTCCAATATTTGGAACGGCCCATAGAGTTTGGGTGCTAACTTTTTCGACTTTCGTCTAGTCCGTATGTTTTTTGCGTTTAACATAACTTTGTCGCCAATTTTAAACTCAGGTTGTTTTTTGGCTTTCCGATCGTAGTATTTTGTCATTCCTTCCCGTGTCTTTTCAAGCGAGCTTTTCGCTTGTTCGTGTATCGTCTTAATCCAGTTCGCGTATAGGGAAGCGCCGGGGTTTTGAACTTCACGTTCTTTCATCCACTCAGTTTGAGGGTGGAACCCATAGTTCGCGTAAAAGGGGGACATTCCGTGAGCGTTGGTTGCAGAATTGTTATATGCATGTTCTGCTAACGGCAGTAACTGATACCAGTCATCTTGGTCATAGTTAATAAAACTTCGGAGATATCCTTCCAGCACTTGGTTGGTTCTCTCTGTCTGTCCATCCGTCTGTGGATGATATGCCGTCGACATTCGTCGTTTTATCTCCAACGCCTTGCACAATGATTCCCAAAACTCGCCAGCGAACTTAGAGTCCATATCCGAAATGATCTCCGTCGGTAAGCCGTGTAGCTTCCAAACCTCCCTTAAGAACGTATTTGCGACATCCTTTGCCGTAGCCGTAGTCTGTAGTCCAAGAAAGTGTGCCATTTTTGTAAACCGGTCAACAACTACCATGATTTGTGTACAACCTTGTGACTCTGGTAGTTGGGTGATGAAGTCTACTGATATCGACGACCATGCTGTGAACGGCGTCTGCAGCGGTTGTAACAGTCCGTATTTCGCATGTCGGGGCGACTTGTTGTGTTGACATTCATCACAGGACCGCACGTAGTCGTTGATCCATTCGGCTAGCCCTTTCCAATAAAAATCTCTCATGATGATTTCTAGGGTTTTTTCTTGTCCGAAGTGTCCGGCTATCTTTGCGTCATGGCATCCCTCGGCTATCTTGGTGTACAATGCTTGGTTGTCTGGGACGAATAGACGATTCTTATAGTATAGAAGGTCGTCGATCAGTGTCCAGTTCTTAGGGAATTCTTTTCCTTCATTTCGGAGCTTTGATAAGTCCTCGCGTCGTTTCAGCCAGTCTCTATCCGATAGCGTTGCCTCAAGAAGTTGTCTAAGGAACTCGGGGTTAAACTTCTTCATTGTCTTTTGTCTTAGCATGGCCGTTGATATTAGTATTTTCTCTGGTACTTCTTCAATGTCGTACCAGGACAAATTTTCGGCTGCCGATGCTTCTAGCTGACATATGATGGGTTCTTGTTCCTTTATTATTAGACTTCTTGTAGCGATGTCGGTGCTTCCGAAACCTTGGGCTCCTCTTTCAGTCTCGTCTAGCTTATCGACCTCCATTAAATCGGATGTGTCGATTTTTTCCACTATGAGTTGAGCCATTCTGTCTCCTTCTCGGATTTGGCAATCAACATCCTTGTGATTATATAGCAAGACTTTGAGTTCTCCCGTATAGTCGGCGTCTATTGTCCCTGCGCCGACCGAAATTCCGGAACGTACTGCCAGCCCACTACGAGCCGCTACTCGTCCATATGTCCCTGCTGGTAGGCTTATTGCTATTCCAGTATCGAGTAGCGCTTGTCCTCGTCTAGGGATAATGGCGTCGCTTATGGCGTAGAGGTCATGTCCGGCTGCCATTCTTGAACCTTTAGTGGGTAACCTTGCCTTGTGGTTCAAGCGTCTTACTCGGATGTATCTGTCCGAGGTATTCGTCTCTGGCTTCAACGCCAGGTCTTTCTCATCGCTCCAACCTAGTACTTCTTTTCCTAACCCTTCTTCCTTCTCCTCCTGTAGTGCCAACAGCATTACTTGGAAGTGTTCTGGCTTTAAAACGGTTTGTTCGCGATGCGTAGCTCCCTCCTCAGGACGGTACTCCGGCCGTCTACTTAGAGCGTCAGGCTTTCCGCCCTTAGTTCCTGGTCGGTAAACAATCTTAAAATTGTATTCTGCCAGCTTCTGAGCCCATCGAATTTGGCGTCCGCTCCAAACCTTAGAAGTAAGGAAGTATTGTAGGTTTTGATGATCGGTGTATACCGTCACAGGTTTTTCCGTGCCTACTAAGTATTGCCTCCATTCTTTGAACGCTTCTAGGATTGCAAGTAGCTCCTTGTCATGAATCTCGTAGTTTCGTTCAGCCGAGTTCAACTTTCGTGAGTGGAAAGCAACTGGATGTAGCCTTTTATCCACAAATTGTGACAAGACACATCCTAAGGCAAAGTCGCTTGCATCCGTTTCTACCACCGTTTCCCGGTCTGGGTAGAAATGTTGTAGAATGGGCGCAGTCGTAAAGCGATGTTTTAATTCTTTGAACGCTGATTCTTGTTCAGCGCCCCAATGGAAATCCTTTGGATTTCCTTTTAGTGTCTCCGTTATCGGTTTACACACTCCGGAAAAACTTCGTATAAATCGTCGGTAAAAATTGGCAAATCCAATAAATATCTGGACTTCCTTTACCGACGCCGGCGATTTCCAACTCAATACGGAATCGACTTTCCTCGTGCTCATAGCTACTCCTTCGACAGATACCATATAACCCAGGAATTCTACTTCTTGGACATGAAAAACTGACTTTTTCAAGGATACAGCTAGTTGGTAGTCTGCGAGTCTTTGCAAGACTTGATCGACTAGCTCAACATGGCTTTTCTCATCCTTTGAATATATCAAAATGTCATCCAAATAGCAGACCACTCCGTAGTCCAAAAATTCATGTAGGACTTGGTTCATCATGTCTTGGAAAGTTGCCGGAGCATTAACGAGCCCGAAAGGCATTACCTTGTATTCGTAATGGCCGTATCGAGTTCGAAAAGCTGTCTTCCACTCGTCTCCTTCTTTAATTCTTATCAGATGATAGCCGTCTTTCAGGTCAAGCTTCGTGAAAATCTTAGCCCCAGCTACCCGATCTCTTAGTTCGGACATCAATGGTAGCGGGTGCTTGTTCAAGACTGTAATACGGTTGAGGTTTCGGTAGTCTACAACTAACCGAAGTTTACCGTCAGGTTTTGGAACGAACAGCACTGGTGCGCCCGCTGGGGATTTGCTTCTTGTGATTTTTCCTTGATCCATCATCATTTTAAGGTATTCCCTTAATGCGGCAAGCTGTTTTTCTGATAAGGGGTATATTGGGCCCCAGGGCGCTTTCGCGTCGTCCTTTAGTTCGATTTCATGATCGAACGTCCTCCGAGGCGCCAATTTTTCCGCTGTCTGAGGCAAAAACAGGTCCTTGTGTCGCCAATATTCTTGAGGTAGCGATCCCAAGACTATATCGTCGGGGCTTTCACTAGCGCCAATTCTTCCAATATAGGCAGCGTTTTCGTCAAAGACTACCGACTCATCGTATTCGAACATGTCGGCTATTCCTTCGTCTTCCTCCACACATTTCTCGCAACATTTTGCATCGAACGACCATCTTTTTGGGTCTTCGATGTGGGATATAGGATGTTCCTCATGCCACCAGCCGAATGGTATGATCATCCCGTACGATCCAAGTTCTGCTATTTCGCAGGTTATCTCAGACAGATGTTTATTTCTTCCTATCTCCAACCATAAGGGATGGGTGTAGAACTTCCCTCCGGAGACTGCTGCGGTCCCATCAAACCCATAAATCTTGACCGCATCCGACCGTTGTGTGAACGGTAATCGGTGTTCCTGTACCAATCTTTGATTGATGACGAACACATTAGAGCCTGAGTCTAATAGGACTTTAATTTTTTGTCGCCTATGGTTTAAAAAGAGGTAGGCGTCTCCCTCAGGGCAGGAATATCTTTTGGGTAGAGACGCGTAAAGCTTGCGTCGTCGCGGTTGACCGCAATCATCTTCAGGTTTTCGTTTAGACATTGTGTAACACGATGTTTGTTACCATGCCCGCACGGTTTCGACCATTGAGGTCTCCTCAGACAAACTGAATTTTTCTTGGTATATCGGGCAGCCCACTACTAGCGGTCTTTACCTCCTGCCGAGGAGTTCCCATACCTTCCACTTTTTCTACCTGTGGAACCAAACTTGGGGGTCTCTGCCATCGTCCAGATATCATGGGGACAAGAGCCGGGTGCGTAGGGCTGGTCGGCTGTCCCTTTGATAACCTTCCCGGGCTTATTATCCACCCTCGCTTAACCGTAGACAGTGTCCTCATTTTATCGGGTGCCCGTCCGGTACCAGCGCGGCACCTAAGAAGTAGTAAATAGAGGTGAGGTCTAGAGCTCTTGTACCTGACGGTCGAAGATACGCCTCATTCGACTCCCTATGTTCTTCATCTTAGCCCTACTGTCGCTCCCGTCGGTACCCTTGGTGCTGTCTGTTTCCTGTCTAGGCTTTGGTCCTTATCGGAGACCTTTCAGATTCCAGGTCACGTGCCTGACTACCCTGACAAACATGTGTCCGGATCATTGGGGCGAAACATACGTTATTACCTTGGGAAGCATAGAGGCGCCGCCAATGTCACCATTGCTCTTTGTTAATCCTCTTGGCTCAGCAAGAGGGACGCGTGTACTCCCACTCAGGTCGTCCAGCATGGTTGCTTGCCTCGCTTCGGTCTCCTGTTTTGCCGTTGATTTCGATTCCTAGAGACCATGTGTCTACTAGACTACCCGAACACCGTCGTTGTCGGTACCTTTATGAAGACTTATGTGATTTCTTCGTCTTCACCTATTTCCCACAATCGGCTAGTGGTTCTGACCTGTCCAGCTTGTGCGGGTTTTCGAGCAGGTTTTGGTGGCTTGGCGGACCTTGCTCGGCTGGGGCCCATTCGTAATGGTCTTCGGCTGATTGTCGCTGCCGATATTTGAATGTTCCCGTAGCACGTTTTATATGTGTGGTTCTTTTTTCCACATCTCGTGCAATTGTTGTCCTTTTTTCTCGCATCTATAACGCTTTGCGAGATTCCTTGGTGTGCTTCAGACCAATTTGAATGCGTGATCGGAGCACTTCCTCCTAATTTCTTAGTCGGCCGTTCCGACTTGTGATCCTCACGTTTCCTTTTTCGTGAGGGTCCCCCACCTCCTTTTATATAAGCCTTTTCTCTTCGTGGCTTATCAGGCCTTTCATCTCTTGAGGATTTATCTTTTGTATCCTTAGAGGAGGTGTGTCGGGAACTGCCTTCTTTTAGTAACTTTTTTCGGTACTGAAGGTCTTCTTCTGCCCGGCCAGCTTCTATTATTACATCTTCCCATTCCTCATCGGTGTCGAACTTCTGGAAGGAGATGCGGGTGAGGATGTCTTCGGGCAAGTTTCTTTCGACTGTCTCCCTCCATGATTCACCTGTCATATTGGCTTTGTTATTCAGGTTGTGCATGATTCGGAGGTAGGTTTGAATGTTGCCCTTGTATTTTACTTCCTTCATGTCCCGCAGGGCCTGTCGTCCTTCTTGTAGGGGCGCAAAAGCCTTTCCTATTTCGTATGAGAAGCGGGTCCAACTTCGAAAATTCCGATTTTGGGTTTCGCCCTGTAGCCCGTCCATTTTTCTTCGGTACCATATCGTGTATGGTGTCACTACCTTTCCCTTGGTACGGTTGAGGGCGTATATGACCCTTTCCCGGTCATCTCTCCAAATGTGAGGATTTCGGTCGAAGTAATCAATACATTGTTGAAGTCAAATGTGCACATCTTGGTGCTTTTCTCCTTCAAAGAGCGGTGGTGCCTCCGCTGGTCGTTTTGTGTTTACCACGAAGGCTTCCGCTAGGACATTTGCTAGGTCTGATTGTTCTGGGGTCAGACCCCTGCGGCGTCTTTCTGGACCACCGCCTTTTCTTCCTTTTCCTTCAGCGTCATAATCGCTGCCGTCATCATCGTCATCACTAGGGTATCCTCCTCCTAGTCCAGGTGGTGGAGTTGCGTCTGAGGTTCCTTCCCCACTAGCTTGAGGTTTTGCCACTTGTTTACCCTTTTCTTGTCTAGTGGGCCTGGAATAATATTCCTCGTCATCCTCTACCGATTCCATTCGTACCCGCTTGCTAGCCTCCGGCTTGTCTTTCGGAGTCTCTTTCCTTCTGGAGGAAATGAGGAGTTCTTGGACCGCTTCGCCAATCTTTTTGAGCTCACCCTGTTGAGACGAGAGTGCCTCACGGGTCTTCTTTGCCTCGGTTTGGAAAAGCGCATCTCTTTCTTTGAAGGCACTATTTACCTTCCGGTCTCGGTCCTTCATTTCCTTTCGGATTTCTTCTACTGCTTGTTGTAGAAGAATGTCCCTTTCAAGCGTGGTCTGGTGTAACTGCGAGGTGACCCCTTCGTGATGTTCTTGTCTGGCAGCTTGTTGTGCCAGATTTTCCGCGATTTCCCTCACTATCCTTTCTTGTAGAGATTTTACTTCCGTCTCTACTCCCTGACACTGCATTAACAGGACTCCTATGTCTTGGTTATGGAGGTCCTTCCCTTCGGCAATTTGTCTTTGAATTTCAAACAACCGGAGCGCGTTTTCCTGTTGGGCTCCCGTGAGCTGGGCAAACGCTATATTTGCAGAGTCGATAGAGGATGTAATATCTCTCCGGACATCGCGTAACACTACTCCTACTCTTGCAGCTAGCCTTGCCAAGTCGGCTGCCTGATCCCTTGGTCTCGGAGTAGATGATCGAGATGAGCTGGGAACACTTGATGCCCGTGACCCATCTCTTGGTGGACGCCTTATGCCCGGGGGAAGTGATGAAGGTTGGCTCGGCGCATTTTCACCATCGCTCCCGGTATCCATTGCATCTTTATCTTTTATTTTCTTGGGTTCTCTCCATGGTGCCGGCGATCCCGGACCTTCAGGATACCACGCTTTCGGTGGTTCTGTCATCCTTTCCTATAATAGGATCATGTCTTAATGAGAGTTCGGGTGGTTCCCGAGTCTCCACGCCAAAGGTATAGTAGGTGTGAAGCAACTATCAAAGGATCCTTCTTCACTGGTGTCCCAGTCGAGGAAAGGTTTCCAAACGAATTCTGGCCCGTACCAGGTTTCGTAGAGCTTTTGAAATTGTTCCTCCGTAGGAACTAGTGTCGGGTCGGTATACCACGAGGGAGCTTCTTGTTCCAGAAATGGTATTTCTTGGAGTTCCGACAGACCGGATAACACTGATCTAATAGTAGGGTAGTGTACCTTGGTCGGTGGTTCGAATATTGAATTGGTTCGGGAGAGTTCCTCAAGGGTGTCTATACCGACCGTATCATCAATCGCAGGGTAGTGTACCGTGTCTTCAACGGACTCGTCGTCTGCGTGACTCGAACTCATGCGCTCGCTTAGTGCAGAGTGGTGACCGACTTATTTAGTGAGCCTTGGTGACAAGGAGAGCTAACAATATAGTGTTAGGCGGAAGCCGACTCTGATTTATTGTCGAGAAGACTTAGGCCTGAATCTTTCGTAATAGACGGAGATTTGTCTAGGAAGGCTCGGGGTCGTCCTTTTCGTTTATGACTACTAAGAACTCGCTTAATCGATAAGGGAAATAATTTTATAGAGATTCGTAGGTAAAACAATGTTATATTGTTAAGGTCTCTTCTCCGTTGCTTGATTCCGTCTAAAAGCTTGGGAGGCACTTCGATATTTATATCCCGCGTCTGAGTGTTCGCGGACTACATCTAATCCTCCTATAACTAAGTACCTATCCAAGGTTGTACGCTAACGTCTCATAGTCTTAACAAGTGCGAACACTGTTTGACCCTGAACTTTCACACACCATCTTCGTTCTCATAAATTCTTTTTCCGTCTAGTCGTAGGATGCGACATTATCCTCGAATGACCGGTCTTCGATTTATAGAGACGAGTAGACTTCTGTCTGAAACTTCAGTCGTCTTGACTATCGTTCCAGTAGTCTCTTCCGATTTCACATAGTGGCCAACGTATGTGTCGGGTACCTATGCATAATGCAGGTCGCGTAGACGGTGTGCCAACACTCTTAAGTCTACCGCCTATTAGGTCTTCTGAGTCTGAGCAGCTTCCCCTCGGTCCGCCTCGCCTCAAAGAGAATCACCTCTCGAGGGATCCCGTCTCCAGGACCAACCAACATACAGCGGCCTTCAGATAGGTATTGGTGTCATATCTAACCCCTATGGCCTCTGGGGCTCTGTAGGAGCAGTTGCGGATTCTCGAACCGAAAACGTCCCGTCACTTTCGGCCCGTAGTCAGGGTGCCTAACTTTGAAGCCTAGTAACTCAATGCGCCTCCGACGGATTTCCTCCGTTCCACTTCTCAGAGGTACCCAGAGGTGCCCTCTTATATATCCTGCGAACAGCTTCCGGTCGGACGGACGGCAGCGACGTATATGGTGTTATGAAGTAGGCTTCATTGGAATGACATTTTAGTCATAGGACGCAACTCTTCGAAATCTCGCTAAGGACGTGCGGGCCCCAGAACGGGGCCGGAGGGGGGTGTTAGGCTCTCGATAAATGAGGGTCTGTGCGCAGTTACCCTACCGAGAGGTCTGTGCATTTTCTTTATGCCTAACAGCTATATAATAAAATACAGTTTGCCTTCAAGGATCTAGTTTGTATATCAGTAATTAGTACAACTTGGAGCATGTACATACTGTATGTGAAGAAAGGTGTTGACATATAGTGCTGTAGAAATTTCAAATTTGATCTGTTATTGAATAATAACTGCATCAAAGATATTATTATTCGCTAGCATCGAGAGAGAATTATTGGTAATAGTAATTAGAATTGAAGGATACTTTTTGAAAATATTTTATTACTATAAATACACAGATGTAATAAACCTACATCAAAATCACTGAGCTAGGGCTATTTTGAAATAGAATGGTTGCTGCCATTTACTGTCGCCAATCAGCAATTCTGATCCTCTATTTCGGAATGGATGTTGAATGGTCATTTGTATGTAATAATGAAATGGGCCTAGCGCAACCAAACAGGACCTTAGCAAAACTTAACAAAACACTCCAGTTACTACGTACTCCAACAATCACAACTATCATTTACTTTTACATTTTACCGGTTGGCAATTCTAACTCTGTTAGGTGGTAGCCGAGATCGATCTTATCGGTCAGACTTGAGCCTGAATTTTAAGATTGGAGAATATCTAGGAAGACTTGTAAAGTAATAAAAGAATAAAAAGTAAAGATTCAAATTTTGTAAACCTATTATATTGTTAAGGTCTCTTCTCCGTTGCTTGATTCCTCTAACTAACCTGGAGACCTTAAACCTATTTATACAAATCTACTGGTATTTAGGATCCAAATACTAACTTGTACTGAGGAGATTTTAACTTTTGTTTCTACTAAGTGCAAACACTGTTTGATCCTGAAAGTTCGCACACCACTTCAACCTAAATTAAGATAAGGTAATTGTGTTAAGGAGGTAGTGTCCTATCTACCAATAACTTCTTCAATATCTTAAGGCTTAAATGGACTAAGTATATAAATGTAGTCTGAATGGCTATCCTTTCAATTGTCCCTTCTGAACAGGAACTAATTAAATTCGTTGTCAGGAACTGGTACATAAATAATATACACTTGCATGAGTCTCCACATGCCAGCATCATAGAAAGGCTCATGTATCTCCAGTCTTCTGATTCATATGTAGTTCCCCTCAGACCTCCTGCCTCTAAGAGGGACTCCTATTGGAGCCGTCCCACATACGCCTAATCTTGAACATGTATTTGTAGTTTCTGAAGTAGCTTGAAGACACTGAACATCTTCTATCTTATTGATAGAAAATCCCTCAGTTGGCTAATTACTATTGCAAGTGGTCTGTATAGTTTGCAGTTTGAGAGTTATGAATTAGAAATTATTATTTAAAATTCCTATATAGCTTTGCTGCAACCATCCTTTGAGTCACTTGACTTTTATAGCCAGTTACGTGATATTACCACTATGCTAGGTCTTATATGTCTAACAGGCTCCCAGATCCATCAAGAGACTAAAATAGAATATCATAAGACTTATCTGATATTTCTATAAGTATTTTTAAAATTTACTAGTTAAAGTGTCCAGTAGATATACCGATGGCTAGTATGTAGCTAACTAGTAGTATTATAATTGAGACTCTCTGGCGCCTTATGTGAAAACATCAGTAAGGATTAAGGTCAACCTAACTAAATTGGTTGTTGAAAATTAGCGCATCCTCGCTTAGGATGAACTCAGGGTGGATTGGGCACTATTAGACACTCAGGACATCCATGATATGTGGGACGCTGGCACCTGAACATTTATACCTAGACCAACAGTAGACGCATCTGACCCAGCATTGTTTTTTTTGCTGATATTCTATCATTTAAGCTTGGACCCCCAATACATCCTCCATCAGACTTCACAACCACCTTATCCTACCTTGCTACCCTCCTCACCAAGCTATCCACCAATTCCTCTATCCACTCTACATATCTCAGATCTTTTAAGAATACTTCCACCTTTTTTTCACAATTCTCCCAATTTTTCCTCCAAACAAGTATCATCTCTGACTTAGAGACACTACCACAAACCTCCTAACTGAGTACTATCTCCTACCAATTTATATGCTAGTATCATACAGGTACCTTACTAACTCCTCACCCTCCGCTATGGTCACGACCACAGAAGATTGACTCCTACAATTATACATTCTCTTCAACTCCTCCTCCTTCACCATTTACCCTATTGTACTTACTACCAACAATCTTACAGACCTCAAAGCTGAGTACACTCCTCCAATATCATTCTCCCACAATACCTACCTTTATTCCTACCGATACTTTCAAGTATAATATCTTAACCTAAAGCTATATCCTGAAAACTATTACCTATATAAGTAGAATGTATTAGAGAAAAGTGATTACTTTATCTATTTGTGAAGTAGTTAGTTATCTTTAAGATAGTACTTGTACCAAGGTTACAGGTAGGGTGCTACAATTGCTAACCTTTTGCTAGTTTACTTTTAGTAGCACTTATTCTGAGTACCTGATGGCCCAACAGCTCAATACTATCTTGTGGCTCAATTCTGTTACTTAGAATACGTTTTCTGGAATTTATTAATTCCATAACAATATAAGATTTTGATAAGCTTGATATGAATTTAGAATAGTTGAGTAGATTATTTCTATAAAAAGCCTAAGACTATATTATCTATTTGCTTGTAAACCTATAATTATCTGGAAGCTTTCAAATTTAGATATATCTTAAAATTAATTATAAATAATTATTTTCTTAAAGCTCATCTTAATTAGCCTATTATTTATAAACATCTATAATATAATCTATTAGTAGTATATAAATCCTACTGTGCTTGAATTTTACAATAATTATAACTCTTTAGTTTTATCATTCAAATTTTGTATTGTAATTATTGTTGAAATTTCTTGATTCATTATATCATTATATTTTCTTGATAATAGTGTATATTCTCTCAAACTTGGTTAGTAACTTGGCATACCTAAATACTACATATATTACTACAACTAGGATATATCTTTTGTGTTATTTCATTAATATTTAGTGATAATGATTTAGACTTATGCATGTCTTACTTTCTTTTATATATAGGATATTTCATCATCTTTAAGTATTTTCTTAGCCTTTATAGCTGTGATTATTCCTACAGACTTACTTTCATTTCTCTCATATCCTCTTTGATTCATGCATGCTTTATGGAAATATCATTGCAGATTCTCAGGGTCAAACACATTCACCATTAAATTATTCCTACTTATATTACGGTTTACATTGTCACATTTATACTTCTTCCTATTATATTTCTTCGTTACCTGGAATTTACGTGCATGGTGTAAACCTGTATAAATAGACTCTACCACTTGTATTGTTTACAAGAGAATTAAAGACAAGAATCTCTACCAATCTGCCTTCCTACCTTTTACCTCCTTGCTAGAAACATGTACATACATCAGCAAAATGTTTTCACTGGACATGAAGTTTCCTGGCGACTTCAGCCCTTCTAGAACTCCATAGTCCACTACGCAGTACCGAAGTCCTGCTGATCTACTTGGGCCTCTAGCCCACAGTCCTGGTCTGCGTTTCACTTGTCTTGATCCTCCCTGATCCTCGGTTTGACTCTTGTTTTGCATCTCGCTTCAACCTCCCATTCTTCTTCTACTTCCAAACCTCTACCTACCTCAGTCCTACGCTATCTAGGTTCATTGTACTCATTCTCCAGTTTATAAATTTCTCTTTACATATCTCAGTCCTATGTACTTTGGTCTATCACCCTCATTCCCTCGTTGACTTATTTTTAGTTTAATCACATTTTGTTTCTTTCTTTCCTGCCACTATTGCAACATGATCCTTTTACGCACCCTTCACGTATTCTGTCAAGTGTTCATTGCTCATCCCTTGTCACCCCTAGCCCTCACTGACCATCTTCCATCTTTCCTGTTCACCTGCAGTTTTTTTGCGATCTGCCCTAGCAGGATCCAGATTGACTCAGTTCTGTTTCTTCCTAATTCTGGCACTGACACTGTAGTCTGATCAAGAACCAGCTCTTCCCCTGTCCACTTTTAGTTCATCCTATTTTTACGACTTTTCCACATTATTAGGTCCAGGCTCCTCTGGGTTCCATGCTCAACATATCTCTCGCTGTAATGAGACTCCAGTGAGTACTATTACAAGTAGCCAAATCTATACCCATACCGGAGTCACGAGACTACTATGGTAGGAATGGCAGTAGACTTAGGTCTACCGAGTGGAAGTATGGGTGGTTAGGTACCTCAGTCGGGCATACTAGACCATATCAAAGGTACATAGGTACTAGTAAGGGTTGGGAGTTACCCTACTGTGTAGGGTCATCCAAGTAGTCAATTTGGGAGTTACCCTGAATTACTCGACAGTGAGTTCCGGTAGAGTTACCCTACCTTCGGACTAGGGTTACCATGCTATGGGCTACGAGTTACCCAGCTATGGAGCCAAGTTACCCTACCTTGGCAGTAACTTGTTACACAGGACTTTAGGGGAAGTTACTAAATTGTTTGTCATGCGAAACTAAATAAAGTGTTCGAATCTCAGGTTGTGCGGATCACTCTAGCTCAACTAGTTGTACTCTGAATAAGATGTAACTTGGAGGTGTGGTGGCTAACACCCCCCTCCGGTCCCGTTATAAGTGCCTAGTGCAATGGGCTACGGCCTGAAGTGTTGCTGTAAGTCTAGTGAAAGTCTCCAAATGGAGATGCTCTTATAACTCCATATGAGCTCACACCTTCCCTCTGACCGGAAGCTGTCCGCAGAATACATGAAGGGGAAGAGGAGAACCTGGAGAATAGCATACAGGGGGTTTTGTGTAAAACGGACTAAAACTGACAAAGTAATACTACTTTGAAGTCAGGAGTGGCATGTGAGTTTATCGGATGCCCGTAGGCGAAGTAGCAGAAGTCCGTTGCCCTGAAAGTATAATAGTGTTAGAGAATCATAGATGACTCTGATTCACTAGTCTAATGTCACAATAAGACCTACTTCTAGGAGGGTTAACTGTGGATAGTGCCTATTGGTAGTCAACCTCTAAAGCGGTCTATTGGGGGAGCTACATGGCTATCTTCCGGGATGATAGAAATGAGTGGAACTGGATAGATGTTTAGGGGCTGTGAATGCTTATCGAAGACTAAGTTTATATGGGTAGCGAGTTCCATAGTTAGTATAGTATTCGTATGAGCGTGACATCTCTCTACTGGCATGACTGCGATATGAAGAGTTTTTACTTCTGCAGTTACATTGGAGATGCAGCGGCTAAAAAACTTCTATCGGGCAGATGTTAGAACACCACCGAGTGGTCTAGGTCTCTACGGGGGATCTTAGGTCCTACCTGTAGAGGTTGGCTAGACAGCCCACAGGAGTTGGATGCTCACGAAGGCAGAGTAGTAATGAGGAGTAAAGTTAACTTGCAGCATACCAAATCTACTTAAGTATATGCAAGTTCTCCTCTATTCTGGCAATCAACTACCTCTTGAGATCAGGACTTAATTGGGTAAAAGCTGTAGCTTAAAGATATGAAGTTTTACTATTTTGCTTTCTCAACTCTAGTATTGATTATCTTTATTCTTACTTTCAGAAATAACACATTGGTGTGGTCGCAATCTTGGGATCCATCTTCCCAGAAGGAGCCCCCATTAAACTTGCTCCATATACGAGTCGTAATTAATACAGTAATTGTATTAGCATACTCCGATCCATTTTCTAGATATTTAATATGAATAAATACATACTTATTACTAGCCCTCTACCTACTAATACATTTTAGTCACTGAATATCAAAATTTACCCATTAGTGAATAAACTAATACAAAGTCTAATTCACTTTACACATGCCTTACCACGAGTGTTAGGCATATAAGACCTAGCATAGTGGTAATGTCACGTATCTGACCATAGAGGTCAAGTGACTTGATAAGATGGTTGCGGAAAAGCTATATAGGAATTAAAATAATAATTTCTAATCTATATCTTCCTGACTGCAAACCATATGAGACCACTCGCAATAAATAAATAGCTGACTAAGGGATTTTTTATCAATTAGATAGAAGACATCCAGCGCTACTAAACTACTTCAGAAACTACCAATACCCGTTCAAGATTGTTGAAATTTTCTTGATTTGTTTCATAAGCTATATTTCCTTGATAATAGCGTATATTTTCTCTCACTTAGTGTTTCGGAATAGCTAAATACTGCATACATTACTACAGTTAGGATATGTTTCTTACGTTATTTCATTAATATTTGGTGATAACAATTGGGGATTTACGCATGTGTTACTTTCTTTGATTTACGGGATATTTCATCATCTTTACGTATTTTCTCGGACTTTACAGCTGTGATTATTTCTTCAGACTTACTGTAATTTTCCTCACACCCTCTTGGATTCACACATGTTTTATGGGAATATCTTGGCAGATTCTCAGAGTCAAACACGTTCGCCCTTATGTTTCTCCTACTTATATTACGGTTTTACACGGTCACACTTATATTTCTCCCTATTATATTTCTCTGTTACACAGGGTTTATGCGGAGGATGCAAACCTGTATAAATAGACGCTACCGCTCGCTTCGTTTATAAGAGAATTGAGGACAAGAATCTCTACCAATCTGACTTCATAGCTCTTACCTCTTTGCTAGAAACGTGCCCGTAATATACTCTTAATATTACTTCCGTATAAACTATATTGCTATTAAGATCGGACGGTTCACAAACTCCAATAAAGATTAGGTGTATGTCCGACATCTCCAATAGGAGTCCCTCATAGAGGCAGGAGGTCTGAAGGGAACTACACTAGGATTGGAAGACTGGAGACGCATGAGCCTTTCTATGATACTGGCGTGTTGAGACTCATGCAAGTATAGATTAATTATGCAGTAGTTTTGTAACAAGACTCCACTGAGTACTATTACAAGTAGCCAAACCTACACCCATACCGGAGTCAAGAGACTACCGCGGTAGGGCTGGCGGTAGACTTAGGTCTACCGGGTGGAGGTACCGGTGGTTAGGTACCTCAGTCGGGCATGCTAGGCCATACCAAAGGTACATAGGTCCTAGTAATGGTTGGGGGTTACCCTACTCTGTAGGGTAACCCAAGTAGTCAATTTGGGAGTTACCCTGAATTACTCGACGGAGAGTCCAGGTAAAGTTACCCTACTCTGTAGGGTAACTCGGGGTACAGTTACCCTACCTTCGGACTAGGGTTACCCTGCCTTGGGCCACGGGTTACCCTGCTATGGAGTCAAGTTACCCTACCTTGAAAGTAACTTGTTACGCAGGACTTCGGGGGAAGTTACTAGATTGTTTGTCACGCGAAACTACATAGGGTGTTCGATTCTCAGGTTGTGCGGATCACTCCGGCACAACCAGTTGAGCTCCGAACAAGCTGTAACTTGGAGGTGTGGTGGCTAACACCCCCCTCCGGCCCCGTTATAAGTCCCTGGCGTCATGGGCTACAGCCTAAAGAGTTGCTGTAAGTCTAGCAAAAGTCTCCAGGTGGAGATGCTTCCATAACACCGTATACGTTCACGCCGTCCGTCCGACCGGAAGCTGTCCGCAGGATATATGAGGGGACAGAGGAGAACCTGGAGAATAGCCTCCAGGTGGTTTCGTGTAAAACGGACCAGAACTGACGGAGTAATACCACTTTGAAGTTAAGAGTAGTATGTGAGGTTACCGGAGGCCAGTAGGCGAGGTAACCGAAGTCCGTTGCCCCGAAAGTGTAATAGTATTGGAGAATCGTTAAGGACTCTAAGACACTAGTCTGAGGTCACGATAAGGCTTACTTCTAGGAGGGTTGACTGTGGGTAGCTCCTATTGGTAGTCAACCTCCGAAGGGGTCTATCGGGGGAGCTACGTGGCTATCATCCGGAATGATATAGAAATGAGTAGAACCGGATAGATGTTCAGGGGCTGCGAATGCTTGTAGAAGACTAAGTGTATATGGGTAGAGAGTTCCATATTTGGTATAACATCCGCTCGGGCATGTCAGCTCGCCACTGACATGTCCGCGATATGAAGAGTTTTTACTCCTGCGGTTGCATTGGAGATGCAGCGGCTAAAACACTTCTATCGGGCAGATGTTAGAACACCATCGAGTGGTCTAGTTCGCTACGGAGGATCGTTGGTCCGACCCGTAGAGGTTGGCTAGACAGCCCACGGGAGTTGGGTGCTCACGAACGCAGGGTAGTGATGGGGAGTAACTGGCAGCATACCAAACCTACTTAAGTATATGCGAGTTCTCCTCTACTCTGGCAATCAACTACCTCTCGAGATCAGGACTTAATTGAGTAAAGCTGTGGCTTAACGATATTAAGTTTTACCGTTTATTTTTTCAACTCTACTGTTGATTATCTTTATCTTACTTCTGAAAGAATACTTCGGTGCGGTCGCAACCTCGGGATCCATCTTCCCAGAGGGAGCCCCCGTTACAAGTTTCTGACAACGAACTTAGCTAGTTCTTGATCAGAAGGGATGATTGGAATGATAGCCATTTGGACTATATTTACATACCTAAGTTCATTCAAGCCTAGAGATCGCAAAGAGATCATTGGGAGATAGGAAGCTATCCTCTCAAGATAAATATTGCGTCTCAATAAAGGTTGAAGTGTTTTACGAACTTTCAGGGTCAAACAGTGTTCGCACTTAGTAGAAACTAATGTTAAAAGCTCCTTGGTACATGTTAGTATAGAGATACTAAGTACCGGTATATTAGTATAAATTGGTTTAACGTCTCCGGGTTAGTAAGAAGAATCAAGCAATGGAGAAGAGACCTTAATAATATAATAGGGTTACAATTACAAATCTTTATTCTTTTATTCTGTTATTACTTTAACGAGTCTTCCTAGAAAATCTCCGGTCAAAGATTCATGCCCTAGTCTGACTGATAGGATCAACCTTGGCTACCGCCTAATAGTATATTGTTACCTCTTTGTCACTAAGACTCGCTAATTTAGTCTGCATGAGACTAAAATCTTGAATGGCTTAAGAAATCCTCCGGTATCATCAAAATGATATTTTGTATTTATATTTTCATTGTTACTTATATTCTCTACTTAACTTATTACGCCAGCAGACAAACAACAGAAGAAACTGTATCCATGTCCGACGATGAAAGTTGTCATACAGATATCGACCACTATGCATGCTACAAAAGCGAATTCTCTTTGGATGACTTTCACTTTCCTGACCCACAGTGGAATACACAGTACCCGGAAGAAGAAGTTCTGGAAGACAACCTAGAATCCTCCATCAGTAAAAATTATCACCTATGGCCTGTGCGTCCTGAGCGTCAGACGCACAGGACGCCGGAACGCAAATTGCAATTCAGGACTCACGTGGACATGGCAACTGACATCAGGATGCAAGTAGACATGGCAACCTATATCCGGGCGCAATGGGGCATGGCAACTAATTTCAGGATGCAACTGGACGTCACAGGGCGCAACTAAATGTCACAGGACGCAACTGGATGCAGGAATTGACATCAGAATACGTCTTTTAAAATTCATAATTCACTGGACACAGCCAATACAAAGTATAGGTTATACCTAGGTTGCTCCAAAATAAGCTACATTTTTACAGTAAACAAAATTTATTATTACAAATACACAGGCCCGGGCTAGGTTATGAAACGCAAGTGAAAAAACAAGAGCAGTACAAAGTGTAGTAGTTGTAACAAGTGATAACTCCACCGCTATTAGTGCCGAGTAGACGTTCTTTCAACTGTTGGAAAGCTGGCGTTGAGCAGAACATTCCTATAAAGTATGGAGTACTGTGCCGAAAGGATGGCCGAGGATTCTGGCGTCAAAGTCAGCACTTCACCAGGGTAAACATCATCTCCATAACAGCCTATATCTCCACCAATATTGATGCCGAGTAGACGTTGTTTATACCGCTGGAAAGCCTGCGTCGAGTAGAATATCGCCGGAAAGTATAAAGTACTACACCTAAAGGATGGCTGAGGAACCTGGCGTCAAGGTCAGCACTTCACTAGGGTAAACATTACCTCCATAACAGCCTATATCTCCACCAATAATGATGCAGAGTAGACGTTCTTTATACCTTTGGAAAGCCTGCGTTGAGTAGGACATCGCTGTAAAGTATAGAGTACCACAGCTAAAGGATACCTGAGGAATCTGGCGTCAAAGTTAGCACTTTGCCAGGGTAAACATCACCTCTATAACAGCCTATATCTTCACCAATATTGATGCCGAGTAGATGTTGTATAAACCGTTGGAAAGCCTGCTCCGAGTAGATCATCGCTGTAAAGTATGTAGTACTGCGCCAAAACGATGCCCGAGGAATCTGGCGTCAAATTCAGTACTTTGTTAGGACACAAAATAGACTATAGCTCCTTATAAACTTACAGTAGGCAGATGATCTTTAGTGCAATAGATAGCTGATATCGAGTATAATGTAGCCCTAAATTATTAGCTTTGATAGTATAGGGAGTCAGTAGCAATGGTAGTTGACAGACTTGTTTTTGATATATTGACCGTGATGTTGTGTGGTTGTCCAAGTGTTACTCAATGCCTTGCAACTTGGATAAAACTCCCAAGTTACCATGTACTCAGACAATTACAACTATCACTCACTTTTACATTCCACCATTGGGCCATTTTGGCTTCCAGATCCTTTGAGAGATTAAAATAGAATTTGGTACGTCTCATCTCCTATTTCTGTAGATATTTTTAGATTTGGTCATAGTGTCTGGTAGATAAACTAATGGCTGGTATGTGGCGTGGTTTCATGATTAAGACACTCTCCCATCTTGTTTCAGGACATCTGCCAGGATTGAGACTCACTGCCGTCTTGTGTCAGGATATCAGCCCGGATTGAGACTCTCTGCCGTCTTGTGTCAGGATATCAGCAAGGATCGAGGTCCACCTAGCCAAATTGTGAGTTGAAAATTATTGCATCCATGCTTAGGATGGACTCCGGACATCCTGGACACTGCCAGACACTTCAGGATGTCCAGGACACATGAGATGCCAACAACCGTACATTTGAGTCAGGATGTACAAACTAGTAGGTGGAAAGTCTTGGCACCCACACCCCGTGCAGATGATATGTTGAAGGAAAAAATCATCGATAGAAAATGAAAAAGAAGAAAGAACCCCAAAAAACATATCAAAGTAATTGAGAAAATAAAACGATTCAATCACTACTTAGTATGTTCTCCATGTGCTTGTAAAACCTCCTGGATTCGCTCTGGCATTGAGTCCACCCACTGGTGAAGGGCTACCTGAGAAATTTCCTCCCAGTCCTCCTCAGCTGCTCGCATGAGTACCTTCTCTGTATGAGGCCGTGAGTGTCGCTGTCAGAATCGTCTCCTTAGCCTTTGCATGACCATACGCCATGCATTTTCTATTGGGTTCAGGTCAGGGGAGGAGGCCAGCTATGACAAAATCTGAATTCCACTCTGAGTAAGAAATTGCCCAATTTTTTTTGCACAATGCGGTCCAGCACCATCCTGCATGAAGTGCATCCTGTAGCCATTCTCCTGTAGTCTTTTCCAATATGGAACAAGATGTGGTCTCAAAACCTCATTCCTATATTGTGTGGCATTTAGTCCACCTCGATCTTTTTGTCATTCATACTCTGCAGGGCCACAGCAGCGAAGAAATATCCGAGGTGTACGGCTTCTACAGGTATAAGCAGCCTAAAAAGAAACGCGAAATCATTCAAAGTGAAATGTTTGCTCGAGATATCGTGACCAAAGAGAGGTTCCTCGCCAGCACCTGATGAGTAAAGGTCTTGTCCTTAGACCAGCTTCAATCTGTACCTCATCACACCAGATGATATTTCTCAATTCTTTCTGCTCCTACTTTCTCTTCCCCAAGCACCACTTTCTTCACTTTTTCCTTGCTTCCTTGATCAGCTAAAACTTTTTATTAACTCGGAAAACCCCAAATTTCAGCTCATTAAGTGCTCTCTTGACAGCACTTTCCCTCGAGTCCAACTTTGCCTCCCGTGCATGATCCTGAACTGTCGCTACAGGATCTTTAAGAATGGATCGTCCTTATCGTCTCAGAGCACGGTTGTCTAATTTTCCTAGTCGGCACGATTTTGGAATGTCATAGTAGGTACCGTGAGCGAGAAAGCGTTTGATCATATTTCGGATAGTACTTTTATGCTCTCCAGTTTTGAGAACAATTGTTTGCCATGACTTCTGCTGTAATCGTAAACTAATAATATGGAATCTCTCCTCTGGACTGAGATACTTTTGGGGAATGCGCGATTGTGGCATAGCGAGTTGTTGGATGAGGTGTTGTTGAGATCTTAATAGTTTTTATGAATATTTGTTGGGGGTGCCAAGACCTTCCACCCACTAGATGTACAGCTGACACATCTGATACAGGGCTTTTTTTTGCTGATGTCCGAACCGGAAGATTCCATCCCCTGTCCACTACCTATATCCTTAACAGACGGAAATCAAAGAGCTTGGAACTTAGAGCCCATTGCACTCTGGTTGCCTACCTATCAACAACTGTTGAACGTACACCACTCGGCTTACGTCTACGAGAACAGTTTGACCAGTGAAAGACTTGCATCGCCGGCCTACCAAAGGCAAAGGCCTTGGCAAAGATATGTGTGGTAAGCCCATTGACGACCTTTAACCTCTGAGACTTTGTAAAATTATCTCTACCAGGTCCTAAGGTTCCACCACCAGCGACCAAGGACTCAGTCGATACGCGTATGACTGACAGGTCGGTAATTACGACAAATCGAACTCATTTTTCTAACCCGCCTTCTCGAGTACCTTCACTACTATCCTAAAAATCAGGTCGAGGAGGAATCTTGAGGGGTACCGCTCCATGACTTATGGATCATGGAGCCAATATGGCAAGACTGGCAGCCCGAATAGGAGTAGTCGTGGCTAAGTTGGACAAAAACCTGAAACAGTCTACCAATGCAGGAAACATGGCACTGCGAAGTTTATCCTCGACGGCATAAGACCACCATGCTAAACTCTTAGCAGTCCAAGAACAAATAGCCAAAGGAAACGAAATGCGGGAAGCAGATGTCACATTGTATGCTATGTAATGTGCAGGTTTGGAACTGGCGGTAACAGTACATCAAGCTGAACTAGCCTAAGCAGTTGCTGAACGCTTAGCAAAACAGGATAAGCAGCAATGACAGCATGAACAGATTACTACCAAGCTGCACGAACATATGGGGCAATAAGGACAAGAAGCACTCCATTGAGACCAAGTCCTTGAATAAGCCCTAAGAGACATCAACGAAAACAGGTAAAAGAAATGAGATCATTACGAGCAGCCATTGCTCAGACAATGGAAGAGGGCCAAAGGCACAAAGAAAGAAAGTCGGAGCTACTTATGACACAACAAAGGTTCACCGACCAACATGACGATTTGTTGGGAATGCTGAAAGAAAAAATAAAGTAATTTGAAGATCCGACGTCCAAAAGTTCTCCATCACGAAGTAAAGGCATGTGATGGTTAAAACAACAGATAGCGAGTTTACTTGAAATAGATAATCGACTAGAAAAGAAAAAGGAAAATGGAAGGAAGGAGATCCGCTCCCGGTTGATACACCATCGGACTCAGATGACCCTGATGATAATAGCTGTAGAGACGGTGGCAGAGGTGGTAGATCAGGACGAAACCCTTTCAGAAGGTCCCGCAACATAACTCCAGAACAGACTGGGATGGTCAATTAGTTGGCGGAAGCATTAGCACAAAACGCTCAGCAACAAGCAGACCCCCCACAGTTTTTCGAAGGAGAAAAGCATCAAGATGTATATGTGTGGTTGATATAATGTATCAACTATTTCGAACGAAATCCCAGGATATGGGAGAAAAATCGGAAAAGAGTCATATGCGCCTTAGGAAGGACAAAAGGTGAAAAGGTAGTCCCCGTTACCACATGGTACCGACTCGCTATGGATGACTTACGAGGAGAAGAACAAGACTCTGGCCAAAAGAAATGTTCAAGATTTGAACATGAAATGATTGATCGTTTTGCCCCCTTGGAAGCGGCATGACAAGCTATCCAAAACATGGACAGAATCAAATACGAAAGAGATATTCAAAACTTCATGGGTGCTATGCATAATCTCAACATCTGGAGACGCATGACTGGAGCATCATGGAGAATGCAGGTTGAACGGAAGCTCACACCTAAGATTATACGCCGTCTATCATATAAAAAAGTATGACACCGACAAAGAATGGGAAAGGGCGTTAATGAAATGTGGCCATTCGGAAGAAGAATTACAGTATTCAAAAACGTGACTGTGGATCGACTGCCAAATCCAATAAGGACCGCAGGAAAAAGTCAGAGTCAAGAAGAGACAAGTCAATCCGGGATAAACCCAAAAAATAGTTAAAGGGAGGAGGACCTTCTAAAAAGTGAAAAAGAGAAACGGAACGACCAACCCCAAATAAACGCTTAGGTGGGACACCTGCGATAATCCACTCCAACTGGAACGAGGCACATGAAGGAATACCTCAATGGGTAGTGGATGCTCGGAAGGTAAAAAGGCATTTGTACGAGTTGTGGAAAGCACAATCACGACTATAAAACCTGCTGGGGCGACATTCAAATATCCGCAGCTACTGTCTCTTGCCGCCCGATAAAAATGGGAGTTAAACGGGCAAAATTAGCAGCCGCTACAAATTGACCCTAGAGAACACTACCAAGAAGGCGAGTCCAGACAGCTCACCGAATATGGGAGTTAGGAGAAGACGAAGAAATGGCCGAAGGTCATTATGGCACCAACAGCTTCAGTGTTTGGGTAGTCCGTGTTCTTCAGGAACAGGAATCAAAATAGGGAACCCCCCTTCGGCGGAGGTGTTGGAAACCACTCAAGAAAATTTATTAAGTGCCGTTCTCTCTAAGTCCATAAGATCTTATTACCTTAGGATAGTGGACAGACACGGATAATACACTTCTTCTCTAAGAATGACAGGTTAGAAAGTTATGCGTGCCCCCGATCCTGAGAAACATTCTAAGAAAACTTACATAAAGGCAGGCAGGAAGGGATACAAAATAATATTTTAAATGAGGTGGAATTTTTTCCAAATTTTTCAATTATTTCCTATTTTGGAAATTATAATTTCCTTTTTGGAAAATAAATCTATGATTGTGATTACTCAGCTCACACCGGGAGTTAGGGTGAGGAGGACACTAGGTGCCGACACTATGCACCAAACTGCCAGAGGCAGAGTGGCCAGGACGTTAGCCATAGAGCCTCAAGGCCTCTCTACTCCCCCCAGAGTAGTTAAGGAGGTATATGGCACAGAGGACCGCTCTTGATACCTAGAGCCTAAGGAGCAGAAGGGGTGCGAAGCGAGGCCCCTTTCATGGCCAGTTGACCGGTTGCAATTAGCATTAACCCCTGCGCGGCAACCGGAAAACCATGTCAAAATTTTTCTAAGTGAGGCAACCGGACCTCAGAACTAAGAGGCAACAGGAGCCACATATCAAAAAAAAAAAAAAAAAAAAGAAAAAATTTTGGTTTTAATAGCCGGTTACCCTCCTATTCGGTTCGCTCATAGTCGGGATAAGCAAGTGTGACACTTCAGTTTTTTTTTTTTTTCCTATCTCTCTTGTAGTTAGATTAACAAAACGCTAGGTATCCATTAGATGTTACTACTTTAGTATAGGTTACATGGCTTTATAATAATTGAAGGCTATAAAGTCTGCAGTTCTCACAATTGAGTCCAAAAAAAGTATGTGATGAATCAGAATCTGATTCACTGCTCAGAACTTTCCAATTACTTCCTACCAGTTCCTGACTTCTTCCAATTTCAATGTTTCTTTGCTGAACTTTCCTACTCACAGTAGCAATCTCCACCTTACTTGTATCTGCAGTATTAATTATTCTTGGCACAAGGTTTAATAAAACTCATAATAGTTCTGAAAGTGTGTAAAGGGTTTCAAGGTCCTCAGGACTTGGATTCTTCTCTAGATCTGTGATAGGAATCATCACCTCAAATTGTGGAATTCTCACCTTATGCTAGAATAAATTAAACTTCCTTCTTACATTTTTTTCTGCATTATGAGAATCAACACTATGGTAGTACAAGGCTATCTTAGTCTTATTAACTACAACATAAATGTCCTTATATGCTTTCTTAATTACAGCAGCCATTTGCTTGAGATTCTTTTCTGTTTTCTTCTATCTTGCTTCTTCGATAGTAATAATACTACCTTTCTGAATACTTCGTCAGAATTTGATTTTGCGCTTTTCTTACTCCCAGATTTTTGATTGAATAGCTTGATAGAATTCCTCTTACAACTGTCTCTTAGCAAGGCAGATTTGTGTTCCCTTGGCCCATTGTTGGAAGGGGGTTTGGGAGGGGTAAAATCTCTGGAGTGGGTTTACAACAAAAAAAAAAATTAAAAAAAACTGGAGCGTTACACTTGCTTATCGGTCACACTGACTTATCCCGACTATGAGCGAAGCGAATAGGAGGGTAACCGGCTATTAGACAGGAAAATTTTGACATCCATCCAGAAAACTCGTCATACACTAAAAGGTGTACTGGTGAAACGCCAAAGGCTATGTGCTATTCCTATCTTTATTAATAATGCTAACAAAAGATAGTTTGTCCGAGGAGACATAAATAGTTGAAACTATGCTGGCATAGTAACAAATACCCTAGTTACACCATGCCAAAACGAAACAATCGATGATGAATGGGGTCAGCCCCGTAGGCGCAAGCTATACGCGCCGCTACCTAAACGATATACCTGCCCAGAAGCCAGTGCGAACCGTTTTACCCATTGCAAAAGAAAAAAAATCACAGTCCTTTTAGACTCGGGATCTAACGTCTTGGTCATAAACCCACAATTAGTCCAACAACATCGATTACCCTTTACCGAACGACCAGAGGCTGTAAAAATTCATGGCTTTGATGGTGCTCTAGCCGCTTCCGGAGAAAAGTTTTATACCTATCCTCTTATGCTAGAAATCGGCGAAACAAGCACCTTTCCAAGGTGTCATGCGAGATTGCTGAGCTAGTAGTCTATGACATGATTATAGCATTTGGTTGGTGGCAAACTGACCACCCAATATCTAATATTCAGGACGCTGAAAGATGGTCCTTCGATACAAAATGTTGCGAGAATTGTGTGGAGGAAGAGGAGGGGATTGCGGACAAGTTTGAATACAATGAGAGGGGGGCAATGGATGAAGACGCAGTGAGAATAGGAAGGATCGGCATAAGGGATGATCAAGAGACAGTTGAGTTAACCTCCGTACCACAAGTATATCACAAGTACAAAAAGCTCTTCCTGCCACAAACAGTGGCCAAATTACCGCCATATCGAACCTATGATCACAAAATAGAAATAAATGAAGAAAAGGGCAAACCATGGGGACCAGTATACCCTTTATCAGCCAAACAGCTAAAAGCGTTACGGGAAAATCTGGAAGAGATGTTGGCTCAAGGCAAGATAACACCAAGTAAATGGCCTTACTGAGCACACATCCTGTTTGTTCCTAAGCCGGATGGCAAAACGCCACTTGTCATGGACTACCGAAACCTAAATAAATTAACTATCCACAACAAACATCCTCTACCGCTAATGTCAGAATTATGAGACCGAGTAGCTGGAGCAAACATAGTCTCCAAACTCAACCTAAAAGAGAGCTATTACCTTATCAGAATGAAACAAGGTGGTGAGTGGAAGATGGCATTTCGAACTCAATACAGACATTACGAATATAACGTAATGCTATTTGGGTTGGTAAACGCTCTTGCCGCATTCCAAAAAATGATGAACGAAGTGCTTCAGGAGTTCCTTGATCAAGAAGTGGTCTGCTATCTGGATGACATATTAATTTACTCCGAAAACGAGCTGACCACATATCGCTAGTTGAGAAAGTCTTAAAACAACTCCAAGAATACCAACTTGCCATATTGGTTGAGAAAACAATATTCCACGTTGAATTGGTCGAATGTTTAGGCTATCTAGTAGCGGTAGAAGGAGTATTCATGAGCAATCACAAGGTGGAATCAATCATGGAATGGATACCACCGAAGTCGGTAATAGAAGTACAAATTTTTATAGGATATGCTAATTTCTACGGACGGTTTATTAGAAACTTCTCAGCTCTTTGCGGGCCAATAACTGAAAGGCTAAAGGGAAATCCAAAGGATTTCAAGTGGGGACCCGAACAAGATGCAGCTTTTGAAGATTTAAAACTAAAATTCACAATGGCTCCAACACTCCACAACTTTGTTCTGGATCGAGAGACGGTAGTTGAAACTGATGCAAGCGACTTTGCATTAGGTTGCGTGCTATCTCAGTTTTTGGACAAAAAGCTACACCCTGTATCCTTCCACTCAAGAAAGTTGAACTCAGCAGAGCGGAACTACGAGATACATGATTTGGAACTCCTGGCAATTCTGGAAGCCTTTAAGGAATGGCAGCATTATTTAATTGGTACTTAGAAACCAATCATAGTATATACCGACTACCAGAATTTGCAATACTTCCTCACGTCAAAAGTGTGGAGTAGCAGACAGATCCAATCGTTGCAAAAATTGGTTGACTATGATTTTAAAATTGTCTATCGCCCGGGGACCAGAGGAGGCAAGCCAGATGTACTAAGTCGATGGCCGGAGTACTGTTCTGCAGAGGGAGCTACGCATTATGAACCAATAATTTTGAAACCAGAACACTTCGAGACAGAGGGAATCTAGGTTTCATTGATTGCAATTGCAGAAAGAGATAAAATCATAATAAGAGTTGCGACGCTCCAGAATACTAAGTCTCCTGAAGACCTCAATGTTTGGAATCCTAAGAGTCACATAAGCCAAGATCTCCCGTCAGACGAGACAGCGATCCAAGTCAGAAGGATGAATCTAAAAGTACAAATACCAACAAAAGGTTCTAGGGTGGCAGCGGGACAAGATCTATATGCTACAGACGACACGATCATACCAAAGAGGGGACAACTATTAGTAAAGTTGGGCATCGCAGTCAAGCTACTGGAAGGAATATAGGGTAGAATAGCACCTAGGAGTGGTCTTGCAGTTAGAAGCAGAATCTCCACAGGAGCTGGAGTCATTGACACAGATTATAGAGGGGAATTACAAGTCATCCCATTTAATCATAAGGATCTGGACCGCCAAATACGAGCAGGTGATCGAGTGGCCCAACTTATAGTGGAAAGAAACAATACTGCAGATCTCATGGAGATAGACCAGCTTGACGATACAGAAAGAGACAATGCAGGATTTGGAAGCACAGATACCGCTGTATAGACCCTGGTTGTCAAAGAACAAGAGCCAGTCATAACCCACGTTCAGGCTTCGGCTAGCGACAATGAATACTGGTATAATCTAGATGACATACTGGCAAAAGTCTCATTGTGTAATGTTATATTATCGAAAGCGAGCATGAAGACATTTAATCCAGACTTACTAGCCGCAATTCACATAGCTATCGATAAGAACCAAGACTGGAAAGACAAAAGAGAAAAACTAAGAAAATTACGAGATGACTGAAGAACACTTCCAAAGGATTGGGCAATAAACGAGGACCTGTTATATTACAAGCAAGGCCTATATGTACCAAAGGACCAGCCTCTCTACACCAGGATTGCCGAAGCTTGCCATGACACAAAGATAGCTGGACACTTCGGACAAGAAAACACTCTCGAGTTAATTATGCGGGACATTTACTGGAAAGGGCTAGCTGACTAGTTGAACGACTATGTAAGGTCTTGCGACGAGTGCCAACACAAAAAGTCACCAAGGCACGCTAAGTACAGACTCCTACAACCACTACAAATGCCATATACTGCTTGGAGCTCCATATCAGTAGACTTCATAACTCAACTGCCAGAGTCTCAAGGATGCACCCAAATCATGGTAGTAGTTGACCGGTTTACTAAAATGGCATAGTTCCTCGGCCTACAAGAAAGTGTAACAATTAAAGACGTCGCGAATACTTTTATAAAAGAAGTATGGAAGCTACATAGCTTACCCAACGACCGTCTCCGCTACACCTCCGGTGATTGAAATCTCAACACCAAGGAATTCTCACCACTTTTCGTGTCTGGTCCGCCCCCTCTGGGGGGGACTACGCCCTCATCTTTTACCTTTTTGCAGCGGCAAAACTTCTCTCCTGCTTTCTCTCTTGAGATCTACCCTCATGAGAGCCCACCTTGCTCCTTCCTGGTGTCCTCGTCGCTGGGTTTCTCTCCTTCCTTGCTTTTGCTTTAGCCTCGCTTAGCATCAGCACGGTCGGGTTCCTCCTTTTTCCCTTCAACAGACGGCTGGGAATACGGTTTGCGGTACGCGATTACTTTGGATTCCTTCTCCTTTCCTCTGGTCGGTTCGGGTCAGTCCGTCTGCTGGGTCCGGGGTTTGTCCTGCTGGTGGGTATGGGTTAGTCCCATGGTCGGAGGCTGGTGGTTGGTTTTCTCAACAGGCTACGTTCGAATTCGCCTCTCTCCTCCTCTCTGCCCTTTATGGTGGCTTTTATCTACTATGGGCACCGGGGATTAATGGAGACCGCCTAGTTAAGACACGAACAGGTTTCCGATAGTTGTTTCGGCATCTGGGTCTACCCCTCCCTCTTCCTCCCTCGGTTCGTTCGGCTGGTATCCTTCTGCCACCCTCCTCGGCCGGCATCCTACTGCCATCCTTCTTGGCTAGCACCCTACTGCTCCCCCAGCTGGCACCTTACTGCCCCCCCCCGGCTGGTACCCTACTACCACCTCTTCCAGCTAGCGCCCTACTGCTCTCCCAGCTGGCACCTTACTGCCCCCCAGCTGGTACCCTACTACCACCTCATTCGGCTAGCACCCTACTGCTCCCCTGAGCTTGCACCTTACTGCTACCTCGCTCTGGGGGGCTTCAGCCCTGGCTCCTCTCCCTCCGAATGGTATTGAACTGTCTCCGGTTGGTCGGGTTCCATCTTCGTCAAGTTTCCCCCTCGGTGTCGGTCGGGCCATTACTCACTGCACCTGGTCCTTTCTTGGGCGCGATCTAGGGTTAGCTCTTTAGTGGCCGGCCATGCTGTGGGCTTGGTTTTGTGGGTATGGGTTTGGTTTTCCTTTGTGCCTTCAGGCTGAGATTTCTGTGGGAATTTCTCCTTGGGCCTCCTGCTTTTCCTGTTTTGGGTTCCTCTTGGGGCTTAGTTCGTCTGGGTTGTAAGGGGGGCTTGATTCGGAGTGAGATGTGCGGTTGGCTCTATACCAGAGGGGCTTGGTGTTCTTGGTTTTTGCCTCAGACGGGGGAGGGACGCGCGTGTTTACAGATTTTGTTTTTGCCATAGTTAGCGCTGCATGCAGGTTCTTGTACCTAAAACAGCGAATATATGATATAAAAAAAAAAAAGTAAAAAAAAAAAAAAAAGCTACATAGCTTACCAACCGAAATAATCTCGGATATGGATTCAAAGTTTGCAGAAGAATTCTGGGAATCGTTATGCAAGAGCTTGGACATCAAAAGAAGAATGTCGACAGCATATCATCTGCAAACTGACGGACAGACAGAACTGACCAACCCAGTGCTGGAAGGTTACCTTCGATGTTTTGTCAACCAAGATCAGGATGACTGGTATCAGTTATTACTACTCGCCGAATATGCTCACAATAGCTTAACGACAAATGCTCATGGAATGTCTCCTTTCTATGCAAACAACGGATTTCATCACCAGACAGTATGGATGAAAGAACGCGAAGTCTAAAATCTCGGTGCCTCAATATACGTGAACTGGATGAAGACAATACATGAACAAGCTAAGGAATCACGAGATAAGACTCGGGAAGCGATGTCTAAATAGTACGATCGAAAAGCGACTAAACAATCGGACTTTAAAGTTGGTGACAAAGTTATATTAAATGCAAAAAATATTCGTACACGACTAAAATCCTAGAAACTTAGTCCTAAGTTATATGGTCCTTTTCGAATCTTGGAACAGAAAGGCAATCAAAGCTTCTGACTTGATATATCAGCCCGGTGGAGAATCCACCCAGTATTCAATGTATCACTACTTGAAACCTATTGCGAATCGGATTTCGACAACCGACGATAGCTACCTCGTGAACCTGAGGAAGTTGAAGGAGATTTTCAATGGGAAATACAAAAAATTGTAAGAAGCGAAGTCCATACTTACAGAAAGAAAATTCAAGGCCGATACCAACAGTTAATGAACTGTGGTATCTGGTAAAATGGCAAGGATGTTCCGAAAATGAGAACCCCTGGGAGCCAGGTGAAGGCATGGGAAATGCCGAAGAATTAGTAGAAGAATTCCACGGAGATAATCCGGAAATGCCAGGGAGGGCAGAAGCGAGACGATGAGGGAAAGGTTTTCCTACCGTGGCCAAGCAAATGCGGGAGGTTTTTTACCCTGACCTTATCGGGTCCTGAAAGGATCTATAATGAAAGGCGTTCGAGGCGAAGCCTTAAAGGAGGAAGCTAATGTTAGGCATATAAGACCTAGCATAGTGGTAATGTCACGCATCTGACCATAGAGGTCAAATGACTTGATAAGATGGTTGCGGCAAAGCTATATAGGTATTAAAATAATAAAATCTAATATACATCTCCCTGACCGCAAACCATATGAGACTACTCGCAATAAATGAATAGCTGACCGAGGGATTTTCTATCAATTAGATAGAAGACATCAGGCACAACCAAACTACTTCAGAAACTACCAATACCCGTTCAAGATTAGGTATATGTCGGACGTCTCCAATAGGAGTCCTCTTAGAGGCAGGAGGTCCGAGCGGAACCTTACTTGGATTGGAAGACTAGAGATGCATGAGTCTTTCTATGATACTGGCGTGTCGAGACTCATGCAAGCATAATTAATTATGTACCAGTTCCTGACAATGAACTTAGCTAGTTCTTGATCAGAAGGGACGCTTAGAATGATAGCCATTCGGACTACATTTACATACTTAAGTTCATTCAAGCCAAGAGATCAGAAAGAGATCATCGGGAGATAGGACGCTAGCGTTTCAAGATAAATATCTTGTCTCAATAAAGGTTGAAGTGGTATACGAACTTTCAAGGTCAAACGGTATTTGCACTTAGAAGAAACTAATGTTAAAAGCTCCTCAGTACAAGTGAGTATAGAGATACTAAGTACCGGTATATTAGTATAAATAGGCTTAAGGTGGCCGGGTGTAACGTTCCTTGCTTGTGGTTAACTAATAGCGACGGGCAACGATACTTCTCTTCTTTATTCCTATCTGTCTGATATAACAGTTCTAAGATCCATTGATCTACCTTATCACCGTTCTCCGGATAACGCCTGTTAAATCTTAAATAAGATAGCTTCGCCTTATATAGGCTCGTGAGAAATGTGTCGGATGTGCAAACGTGATAAAGAGTGTAAAGATGTTTTATTGGTAAAGTAATGGGTAAGGAAATTACTTAGAACATTCAATCTAATTTATTTATACTTGTACCGCCAACTCCGGCATACGACAAGTCCCCGCCGGCACAGGGCTAACGCAAACCGGAACTACCACTAACTACGAACAATCCAAACCTCCGGCCCCGAACCTCAAACATGCCCGCGCCATGCCCACGACACGAACACTAAGTACAAAACCATCAACAGTAAAGAAAGTCCTCCTCGAAGCGACACCGTAGACCCTCTGGTATGGGCCCAACCAAGCCAAACAGCCGAAGCCGAGCAAGGTACCAGTCCCCCAAGTTCCCCGTACAAAAAACAAAAAATCCACTACCGCCCGGTCTGAATACCGTCCCGCAAACCCTCCTCCATAATAGAAAACCAACAACCATTTATCAACACAGGCGGCACCAAGGCCGAGAGGTCGTGACCAACATGTCCACAACTCGCATCCGCATGCCAGGCCGTCGACCCTATGAACCCACTTTGCCGAGTGCCTCCGAAGAGCGTAACGGTGAGGAGGACCTGTACCCGCTGCCTGTAACCCCTAACAAAACACAAATAAACAAAAGAAATACATAGAGGTGGTGACAGACCGAGAAGGTCAGTAGGGCCTATCTCCTACCCGTGGTGCCATGCCCCCGCCCGCCGTACCCACAACCAAACCAAAGAAACCAAACAAGCTCCATAAAACCCAGCACACAAAGCCCAAACAAGTCCAACCTAGAGGTCGCAACCAACTATCCGCACAGGTGGCCATCAACCAGCCGGTCCGCGAGGAAGCTTTACAGTACTCAGCAGCTTGACCTCAGCAGCCCAGTCTAGCCGGAAACGCTTAATTAGACCTCGCCCAACCTGACGCAGGCCCGACCGGTGCTCGCTGGTGCCTCTCCCCGCCAAGTCAGCCCCCCCCAAGCCCCACACACCAGGCATCGCAGTTCCCATCCAGCCCCCTCAGCCCCGCAGGCAGATCAACCGCCCGACAGCCACAGGACAGCCGATACCTGACCCCACCAGGCAGCCACTGATCTTGGCCGCGCCAGCAGAGTCCCAACCCCCAGCACCGTGTAGCCGAGGGGGGCCACCAGGACGAACCCGGGGCCACAACATACACGCCAGCATCCAAAGACGCCGGCCACAGTCCCAGCCCGCCCGAACAGGAATCCAAGCAAGCCGAGAGGGAAAACCCAGGGAACCCGGAGGCCCCCCCAATGTGGGCCCCAAAGGGCCACACCGTAGACTGACGAAAGGTGCCCAAACTGACGCTTCAGAGAGGGCGGGTACCAGGATAGGAAACGAGACAAACAGAAGGTAGGCCCCACTTGCAATGGGTGTGACCGCCAACCACCATCCGTAACCACACCGACCCCTGCACTAGACCAAGCGTGGCCCGGCAACCAATCGCCCCACACCACCCCGGGCAGAAGTTCATCCGCACCAGGGGGCAAAAGATTTCAGGGTCAAAGCCATCCCCACGTAGAAGCGAAGAGGTGACACCTGACTGAACCACCGTAATGCCACTTGTACCGAGAACAAGGGAACGGTGATAAACGACATCGTAGGATTCCGATCGTGAGAATAGTAGACAAAGGGCGGGGCCGGCGAGGGCCCCGTCCCTTAAAGAATGATGCGACCGGTACGACGTGTTGATACTTGGGAAGGTCATCAGTCTAACCCAAGGGTGTTTTGTATCGTGAACACTAAGGACTCTGTTAAAACCCAACAAGAAACCTGAGCTGGCCCAAAGAACGACACGGGTGTTTCCCCCTACAGCAATATTCAAATCCACCATCCTCCGAACGCGAAACTCTGCGAGTAGACAAGCAGACAGAGAAGCCGAAGTCTTTTTACCGAAGGAGGGCTCGTAGACGCCAAAGGTGAGAAGGCTCGAAGCGAAATCATCGTGAGAATCAAACAACAACGAGGAGGCGAAGACAAGTAACCACGACGCTCCACCACACAACAACCTCAACACCAAAGACCCCAGGAACTACTGAGCGAACTCAGATATCTCCCCCAGAATCGATGGATCAGAAAGCTATCGTGGGCGCGAAAGGAACGCTACCGAGGCGGAGCGAAGATAGAAGTAAGGAAATTACTTAGAACATTCAATCTAATTTATTTATACTAGTACCGCCGACTCCGGCATACGACCAGTCTCCCCCACGCCCCAAAATCACAAACTAAAATACACTACCACGGGCGCAATCCCGTCCCGCAACCGCTCCTCCCAAACATAAATCCAACAATCACTACTCAAAGGGCTCACGGGCGCTCATGTCGACTAGCGACATCCCGGATTAACGCGTCTTCCCTTCCCGCAACCCAACCACCAACAACATACCAACACAAACTACTACTCGCCCCCAACACAATCTCGTCAACAAACTCAACAAAGGAAACATACAGTCTGTCCCAACAACCACGCTTCTTCCGATAGTGCTCCCCCATCCTATTAACCTTCCCAGCAATCCGCCGCTGGTCGCAAAAGGGGCACCGTTCCAGTTCGATAAACCCAAACAACCCAGCCCACTTGAGTACGACGGCCGTCCGCAAGGAAAGCGCGAGGTCGTCCCAGTCAAGCCAGTGCCGCTGCCAAAACTGGTCAAGGCTCGCCGAGAGGCAGCCCGGGTTGTTATCGAAGTGAGCAGAGAATGAGGGCCGTGTGGAAGTGCCTTGGTAGGTAATCGCCATGTTGCAACTCGGACATCGCGTGGCGACCGAGTTCGGAAGAAAGAACCACTTAGTGGGAAGATGCTTGCTCGGAAGCACGCACTCCCCCCCAGGATGTTTCTTTTCGCATCGCAAACAAGTATCAGGCGTCCCTATGCACACTCGCCTCCCGTCCCTCTCCACCGTCAGTGTACCATCAAACGGGTTACCTGCAACCACTAACTCCCCGTCCACCTCCTTAATATGACGGGGGATCCCTAGTCCCAGCCACCCGTGTACCAACCACCAGTCCTTCCATCCCGCGACTGCCGAGTCCTTGAACAAGTCCTCCATAGCCGGTCGTTTCCAACTGTACCGTGGGCAAGAAGTCCAATGATGCCTCTCCTCACGTCCCTCACAATCATCATGCCCGACCAGGCCGGTACCACTGCGAATCCTAGTCAACACATAGGAATCCATCCTTGTCAGCCCGCGAAGGTGTCTGGGAGCCTTAGGTCCACGAGCATAGTACCCATGGCCTTCATTGACATGCCAGGCCTCCCACTCCTCTTTTCTCAACTCACGGGCCAACGCAGCGTGCCCTATACCAAAGCTTACCCCTTCCCACCGGAATGGCTGCAGCGGCAGGCGTGTACTCTCCTTGGCCTTCCTGTCGACCAGCTCGTTGCCCTGGATGCCCATGTGTCCCGGAACCCAGCCAAAGCGCGGGCGTACAGCCTCCATCAAAGGTGCCATGACTTCCCACATCTCAGCCGAGTCCCCCTCGGGCAACATGTTCTCAATCAGAAGCAGGGCGGGGACGCAGTCCAAAAACACATGTACTCCCCGTCCCTCACACAAACCACTGACCTCCCGCAAGGCACAGACAACGGCAAACAGTTCGCATTCGACGATGCTCCAGGACTGTGGCACCGAACACCCCCCTATCCTAAGTGAAGCCCCCCGTGCGAACGCGGCCCAAGCGACACCAGCACCCTCGGCCATCTTGGACCCGTCAGTGTACACCACCAGATCCGAGCCGCCACTGAGTTCCTTGACTTCCCCGGCGTGTCTGAGGGCCATGGTTTCCTTCCCTTTCCCGATCGCAACCGTGGGACGGTAGGAAAGCACCTCGTCCGAATGCTGTCGGTGGGCCACCATACCCTCCTCCTTCCAGTCCAGCCTGATCTGCCCGAACCAAGGATGATCCTCGCAATATCGGTAATTGATGAACCGGCTGTAGCACCTCCGCTGTAGGTACCTGCCCTGAATAGCGACAGGCGTAACCCCGTATTCTGCTAGCAAAATGTTGTTGGCCAGCTTCATAGGAGTCCGGAACACTGAGCGGAGGCAATCGTTGACGTGGACCTGAATCTGCTTCACATACGACGGGTAGTCGGTTACAAACTCAAGTCCGTAGTAGACGGTCGGAAGGTAGGCTGCCTGCACCAAACGGTAAGTCTCCCACGCCCCCAACCCCCCAACACTCCCAAACCTCCTTCCCAGCGCCGCAATCCTCCTCCTCACACCCAACCCCCTGTCCAACCAATAACGTACATGAGAAGAAAAGTTAAGAAACACATTGAACCTATATCCAAGAACCCGCAGGTCCTCAGATGGCAACACCATTTCTCCCAACAACTCCATTCCTTCCCACGCCCTATCACCAAACCCAATCCACTGCGTCTTCAACGCACTAAACCCCATTCCCCTGTCTCGCGCAACACGGTCGCAATCTCGCAACAATTCCCCAGCATGGTATCGGGCAGCATCAAAAGAGTCAGCCGCAACCATGATAACCCCGTCATCCACATATGAGGCCACCAAATGCCGGACACCCGGGGAGTAACGCATCCGTGGTGTGAAAATGTCGGCCACGTAAGCACCGAACAGAAAGGGGGAAAGCGGTGACCCCTGGGGAACACCCTTGCTAACATGGTACACCCGGGAAACACACCCATTGAACCGGAAGCGAATGGACCGACAACCTGTCCATCTCCGAACCCATTGACACAGGTTGGGAGGGCACCCTCGGGCCACCAGGAAATCTGACAGGAGGTTGATGTCAATATTGTCGAACCCTCCCTCTACGTCCATTGACAGAATCAGACGTTTGTATCCCTCATTATGGCGCAGGAATTCTTGAACGACCGCCATGGCATCATGGACCCCCCGCCTCCTACGGGAGCCGAACTGTGTCTCGCCGAGGTCTAGACAAGCGGCTAGCCGGAGCAGCACCACCCTCTCCGCCACCTTAGCCGTGGTCGGGAGTAGGTGTATCATGCGCCATGACTTGACCACATCATACCGCGGCTTGTCGAGCTTAGGTATAAGCACTACCTCTGCCCTATGCCAGTCCGGAATGTCATGTCGCAGCCCATAGTCAACGAGGCGTCGCAATGTCGTGGCATCCCTCTTCTTCCAAAACCTTAGGAAGGGATAGCCGATATCATCTTCGCCGGGGCCCGTGTTCGTGGGAGATCTTGCCAGCGCCGTTTCCATCTCTTGTGCGTTGTCCATCTCAATCACACTTTCAGTCCACCGGGCGGGATCACCAGGATCAAGCTGTTGTGCAATCAGGTCGCTGATCTCGGCGTGCGTGGTAGCCAAGGAGCCGTCGGACCGCACCATCGAGGGCAGCATGCGCTTGGCCTCCAACTTTCTTGCCAGCCTGAAGATGTCGGGGTCCTTGCTTTCCGCCAGCTTGGTCCTAATGTGGTCGAACCGAGCCCTCAACAGGCAAGCCCGGTAAACACACCTTGCCAGCTTAAAGTCCTCCGTCCGCTCCGCCGTGCGTTTGGAGTATCTTTTCAGCCGGGCCACATCCAGCCTCATCCTTTCCAACTCAGGCGTCCACCACTCGCACCGGCTTCTGCCAACGGAAGCCCGTGGGAGTGCGTCCACCACACTTCTCACTCCTCTCCACAGCTGCTCATCATCCACCTCTTTCAGGGTGTCCAGCTCTTTCCCAACCTTCCCCCATACCGCCTTCTTCCAAGCAGGCCTCCTTCTCATGAAATTGTCAGGTAGGTCCACATGGAGCCGAATAGTCTGGGCGGCATGCTCGCAGCCCACCACATCAAGGTACTTGTGCTGTAGGTACGGCCGTTGGCACAAGCAGAGGTCTATCATTGATATGTCGCGGAACGTCGGCCGGTCAGGCTGAGCCATGTTCAGCAACCGAGGTGCCATCCATTCCCGCAACCATCGTCCGCAGTGTTCCTGCCTGGCCATCTCTGCCCGTGGGTCCCAATCACGATGTCTGGCATTGAAATCACCAAACGCGATATCCGGTTCCCCGACGTCCCTCAGCCCTGACTGATATTTGGCCCTGGTGTGTGTAGGTGGGATGTAGACGCCTGCGAGCACCCTCTTCTCACCCTTCTCCCAAAACCCAACCTGGGCACAAGCACCCTTATGCCCAACCACATCAAACAGCCCACACAAATGCGAGCGCACAAACACCTCCACCCCTGATCCAATAACAAAAGAAAACAAATCCCAGCCATCAACCTCCACCGGCACATGCTGTCCCTCCGAATCAACCGGAGGTTCCAAAACAAAAAACAAATCAACAAAAGAAAACAAATCAAACGCCAGCGCCCGATTCCTGCCACTCCTCCCCACATTCAATGCTATCGCCGTGATACGCATTAAAAGGGGGCTTCGACAGATCCGCTCGGGCCACAGGGGCCAGAGTCACTTAAAAAACCCTCAGAGTCCAGGGCGAACCACATAGCATCGCCCTTCTTGGGAACAGGTTTCTTCTTCAAAATACCGCGCTTGGGAGAGGGGGAAGGGGGGGGTCGTTCAGGCTCCTTACCCTTAGCCTTGGCAGACTTCTCCCGCGGAACATCCTCCTCTTCCTCATCACTGCTCACCTCCACCACCCTGGGAGTTGGCGACCGTCCCCTGCTCCGGCGTCGTGGCCGTCCCCCCCTCTTAGGTCCCTTTTTTTCAGCGACTGGCACTTCGGGCGATGAGGCCGCGGCATCGGCCGCCGTCGTCGCGGGTGGGGATGACACGGGAGTCCTAGAGTCAGTTCTCAAGGCAGGACATTTCTCATATCCAGCAAAGTGATCGGTCCTGTCGCACAACCAACACATCCTGCGGGTGTGCCCACATGCCTCCCCCACGCCCCCGGGGCACCCTAAGGCCTTACACATGTGCTCCCGGGACAGGTGCTCCCCGTAACAAAACCGACACCTGGAAGGAAGGGCACAGGTGGCCTGAAAGTGGCCCACCTGCAAACACTTACCACAAACCTTCGCCGTGCGGTGTTCGGTAAACACCCTAACATTCCGGGTCCCCCCCCGAAGCGAGATCCTCCCAGCCTCCAAAGCAGCCTTAGCTGCCTCATTCTCCTCCACCACAAAGCGAATACCGCAAGACACGGCGTTAGCTTGCCTCATGGCATGAATGGACCCCATGATGTCGGGGCGGGACACAGTGACTATGCCGGGATTACCTAGCTCCAAGTCAGTGCGCAAGCCATCCGAGGCCTGCTCCCCAATCCACCCGTCAACCTTCCAGATGGAGCCACGGCCAGTGTCCGAAAGGGGGACACCCATCACCATGATCTTCACCTTCTTCACGTCCTTCTGGAAAACAAATTCCGGGAGTGAAAGTTCCTTCAACAGCGCCAACCGGGCCTTGTCAAGACGGTCTCCAAGTTCAGCAGCAGAGTGTGCCGCCAGGGTGAGGAAGATACACCCAATCTCGTTCCGAATATGTCCAGCACGAACGTAAGGGCAAGTACCCCTAATTTTCGGCGAGTTGGACAAGGTGACGTTGATGCGGGCACGGATGGCCTCAATCGTCACTCCTTCTGGTAGAGCCACTTCCTTGCGGGTGGCGAACCGCATTGTAATGTGCCTCCCCCTAGCATCCGGGGTAGGCGAGGACTGGGGTGGAGCCGGCTTTGGTGGTGGCCCCTGCTGACTGGCGCTGCGGGGAGGGCCGTCGCGAGGGATCAAATTTGGCACCACGTTGTAGATCCTCCTGATGGCGCCTGGCCCCGATGAAAGGGTTTGCACCGTGGGTACTGGGGCGGCAGCAGCGGGGGTGTAGCCTGTCCGTCAGTAGTAGCCTTCCCCTGAGTCTTGGCCGGGGTCGCCGATGTCTCCTGGCTGGCCTGAGCCGCCATCTTTCTCCTCCTCCTGGCAGCACCACTCAGACGCCTGCCTCTCTTCCTCTCCCTCTTCTTTCCCTCCTCCTTCTCCTCCTCATCGTCAAAGCTTACCCTCTTCCCTCCGCAGCTTTTCCCACCTTCAGGACCACCCCCCCATCACTGGAAGAGCTGCCACTACTGGCGCTGTGGGAGGAGGCCGCCGACGCGGGCCGAACTGGAACTGTCTTGTCTTTCAGCGGAACGGCGGGTTTGGGCACGTATGCCATCTTTTTCACCATGTCCACGAAGGACGCTTTAGTAGCAGGAGCCGTCGGAGCAGCACCCTGGCCCTTGGTAGGGACTTCAGTGGGCCCCTCTGACGAGGAGCGGGGAACGGGGGTAGTCCCTGAGGACTCAGGAGTCACAGAGGGGGAACGACGGCGGGGGGCCAACCTACCTTTCAAGGTGGCAATCTCCTCCTCCTGCCGGCCAACTATCTCAGTCAAGGTTCGGACCGCATTTTCCAAGCGATGAAACCGACGTCCCACCCACATAATGGGGACCGTTTCCACAATCTCATCTTTCATCCAAGTCCGGACATCCTCCACGGTGTCGGGCTCCACGGACCCATCCACGCTGGGAAGAGGCGACAGGAGGGGCTGGGTGTTTCCGGACCGGATATCCTCAAGGCCCTCCAACATGGACCCCACAATACTACCAGACCTTGGAGCGGGGGAGGGGGACTTACCAGCCGCCATCATCTCATCCACCTCGGCCATAATCTGGTCAGCCCTAGCCATGGCCGCATCAGCATCCTCTGGCTGGGTTTCCGGCAGCGGCACCTCCAAGGGAGTGCCGTGCTGCGAGGGATGCCCAGGGATCCTTCCAGAATACCCCCAGGCGACGTGGGAGGTAGAGAATCGTAGTCAGGAGGGGACGAGCCAGGGACAGGCGTACCCGGAAGACTGGGGGCGTGAATGCTGTCGCCCAAACCGGTCGCTTCCGAGTTCCGTCCTTCCTCCAGAGCCATGGGGTGTCCCGAACATTACCTCTACCTCCGCCGAGGCACCACTTCCTGGGTGATCAGCAAAGGGGGGGACGAGGGGGGGGAATCCTCAATAGTGGAAGGAACTAGCACGGGGGGGGCCAGGCGCTTCCGGTGGGTGTCCAGGAGATGGGAAAATTCCTCATCCGGGACAATCTGTTTCTTCCGACCCTCTTCAACATCAATCGCCTTCATGAACCGGGGCTCAAAGAAGGGACTAGGGCCGGGGCGGCGCGTTGCGGGGGAGGAGGAGCGGGCACGGCGTAGCGTTCCCTTTGCCGGGGGGGCATAGTCCTCATCGGCAGGGTCGTCCAACTTGAACTTCCGGTGGTGTAGAGGGCTTTTTCGCCAGAAGACAGCCCAGACAGGAACGAGGGGGTGGAGGCAGTGGAGGCTCGCTTAGCGCGATCCCGAGCCACAATCCTATCGAACGCCGCTCGATGGGCGGAGGGAGAGGTGGACCACGAGCTGGCCTCAACCGTAGTGGTGGTTGAGCCTTGCTTGGCCGGCGGGAGGAGGGATGACTCCGGGATGATAACCTGCGAGTCGGTGGGAGGAGAGGGGGTGGGCACGGTCGGTGTGTACACCGAACCGTGATCGGAGTTGAACCGATTGAAGAGGCCCGTGGTAGAGGCGTTGTCCAAGCCACAGGTGGCTGGACACCCCTTCCCAGATAGGCAACCCTTCACAAAAAACTCCACCTCTTTCATCGTGACAGGGGCGGTTGCAGCAACCGACCCCCTCACCAAGTCATCCAACGCCGGGTTCACCGCGTTGGGGCAGCCATGTTCATGGGCGAAGGACAGAAAACTGTAATCCCCGCCAGGCGCAGCGTACGACCGTGTAGTTGTAGGAATGAGGCCACGGACAGCCTCAGAAACGGGCGCAAGAGACAAGGCGACGCGAGCCGTCTCAAGCGAGAGGAGGGGTTGGAGTCAACCGAACGGGGGACGACATCCGCGAGTTGGGGACAGAGTCCGTGGAGGAGGAGGCGGACGAAGTCGCCATCCTCACTCAAGCCTGTGTCCAGAGACTACCGGGATCAACCACGGATATCTCCCTCTGGAACACCTTCTAAGCGAGAACAACAAACTATCACCCAACCGCCCGACAAACGAAGATGGAAACGATGGATGTATCGATGAAGTTATCGTGAGCGAGGCGAAATGCGTTGCGTGAGGTTGAAGCTCGCTACCGAGGCGGAGCGAAGATAGAAGTAAGGAAATTACTTAGAACAAAGCGTGAAGAGCCTATCTTCCTCGGTCGTATCGACCTCCTTATATAGTGCTCTTCGCTCTTCCGCCAACCCTAACCTGATGACTCACAAGTGTGAGCCTCGTGAAAAGCCTTACCAAAGTCATATGACTCAAATGAGTCATACGTGCGAGACCCATGACTCATAATTGAGTCATGTGCGAAACATAACAAATCATAAAATAACCAAGTCATATGACTCAAATGAGTCATACGTGCGAGACCCATGACTCATAATCGAGTCATGTGCGAAACATAACAAATCATAACATAACCAAGTCATATGACTCAAATGAGTCATACGCGCGAGACCCATGACTCATAATCGAGTCATGTGCGAAACATAAACAATCATAACATAAACAAGGCATATGACTCAAGCGAGTCATATGTGCAAAACCCATGACTCATAGTCGAGTCATGTGCGAAGTCATGAGCTACCTGTCACATCCGTGACATTAGCTCCCCCCTCCTTAAGCCTGAGTCCCATCAGGCTTCTATCTGCTATCCCCCATTTTTACCAGGTCTCGTCCGTACGTGCGGACGGACCTTCGAAGTCGTGAACTTCGACTCCCAATCTCTGCCCTCGTCCTCACTACTTTGAACGTGAGGTTGGCCGTTTCGATCGTCCGCTGCTGTTGGGCGATCGTTTGTGCGTGTGCCGAAATTGTTGCTTCGGCCGTACCAAGTTGGCTTCGTAGTCCTGAGATTTGCCTTTGCAGGCTTTCGAATCGGGTTCGGTTTCGGCAGGGGAGTTTTGGGCTCCCCTCTCCGCAGGCCATGTCCCCATGGTCTTTCAGTGGTCTCGGGCCATTTTCTTCCCGAGCGGCCTCCTGCTTCCATCCTCTTTGGATGTATCCAGCTTCATTTTCGCTGCCTTATGTGCCTGGCACTGAATGCGATAGCATTCAGTCCATGGCTTTGCGCATGGTCGGTGGTCCTGGGCCTTGGCCCTCCCTGCTTGTAGGCTCGCGGAACCACCCGCTACCTTCCTTGTCCCTTAGATGTACGGGACATTCATTGTGTAGCACACCGTCCAACTCATGACGTTGTGCTCTGCATTCTTTCGAGCTTCTTCCTCGCGTCTTGCGAGTTCTTCGTCGGTCGTGCCCATATATGAGTATTCGGGGCTGTCGGGGTGACTGCTCGGGAGCAGTCGTCCCAGCCCTCATGGGCTTCATAGGCAACTTAGCGCCTTCTTCGTTCTTGGGGTTGATGGTGATCGTTATCCCGGTGGGGCTTGTCGGGATAGCTTCGGTGGAAGAGTTCGATGGCATCTTGAGCGTTGTTGAAGTTGCTCGCTGGATACCAGGTTTGTCGTGTTCGGGAGAATAACCGGTCCACTTGGCACGGTATTGGAGTTTTCCGTAGCGCAAGCGAGAATCGATTATCTCGTCGAGTTCGTATTCGGATTCACCGTCTATTTCTAGCGGTGGAGGAGGTGTAATCGTTTGTGAGGGAAACTTGTTATCGTTGTGGATTTCGAGGAGTGAGATGTGGAATGTGTTGTGTATTCTCATCGAGGGAGGGAGATCGAGCTTATATGCTCGATTCCCAATCCTTTCCAATATCCGAAATGGCCCGATTTTTGTAATCCAATTTCTTGGATGGTCTCGTGGTCTTGATGTTGCGTGGTAGCAACCACACCATATCTCCTGTTTGTAGGTTCGGATCGGGTCTTCGGTGCTTATCGTATTGTTCTTTCTGTCGTTGTTGTGCTAATCCATTTCGTATCGTAATGTGTCTTGCAGTTGACTCATCTCCGTTTTATCTATGTTATCATTCCACCACGCTCGTATGATTTGTGGCCTGACTTCTCGATGTTGTCCATAATTGGCAAGAATGGTGTCGTGCCAATCGTTTCTTGTTTGCTGTTGTTATTGCAAACTCCGCCATCGGAAGTAGTTCCCGCCAATTATCTTGTTGATAATTGATGTATGCGCGAGATATTGTTCCAATATTCCGTTTACCCATTCGGTCTGTCCGTCCGTTTGTGGGTGGAAGGCAGTGCTGAGCCTGTTCCAGATTCCCATTTCTCCCGTTGCCTTTTTCCATGCCCCGGATGTGAATAGTGATCCTCGATCCGTGATGATATTTTTTGGTAGTCCATGTAATCTAAAGATTTCGTGGAAGATCGTTGGATGAATGTTGCATTGTCATATCCTTTTTTACCGGAACAAAGTGACTCATTTTGGTCAGGCGATCCACCACAACCAAAATGGCGTTCCATCCTTCCGAATTCGGAAGGTCGGTAATAAAGTCCATGGTTATCGTTTCCCATGGTTTTTTCCGAACTTCGTTTGATTTGAGCAATCCGTACGGCGCATGTTTGGCTGTTTTCGTCCTTTGACATATATCGCAATTCTTGACGTATCTCTTGACGTCCTCGCGCAGTCCTGGCCAATAGAATGACCTCGTGATGAGTTCGTTGTTTTAGCCGTTCCTCTGTGTCCCGATATTCGTGAATCGTGATGTTGTCGTATGATTTCCGTCCTTATCTCTTCTTCTTCCGGGATCCATTATTTTCCGTCGTACCATAGTGATTTTTCCTTCCACTGGCATAAACCCAGTGCTATCCCCTTCATTTCCTTCTTTCCTCTTCCACACTTCCTTTATCGCCTTGATAGTTCCATCTTCTTTGCTTGCTTTCTGTATTCTTTCTTCTTTTTCTTCGTCGTAATTTCAACCATCTCCATCGCTTCGATTCTGTCTTTCTGAAATATCGGTCGACTGGTAGTAACGTTTGGATTTTCTGGTAATCCTTTCGTCGTTATCGTCTTGTGGTCTGTCGCTCGATATTCCTGTGAGAGCATCTGGTTTGCCCCCTTCTTTGCCAGGTCGGTATTCGATTTGAAACTTGAACTGACTTAGTTGTTCCATCCATCGTAGTTGCCGATCGTTTAGTGCTTGTCCTTCATGAACGGTACTAGGTTTTTGTGGTCTGATAGTACTTTCACAACACCTTTCGTGTCGCAAACGTATCGTCTCCATTCCTTCATTGCTTGAACTATTGCTAATAGTTCTTTGTCGTGAACGTCGTAGTTGCATTCGGCGGCGCGTGTCATTTTCTTTGACCGGTAGGCGACCGGTCTCCACCTTCCGTCTTCGCATTTCTGTGAGAGTATCCCGGAACAGACGTATTTCGAGGCGTCGGTTTCGATTACTAGTTCTTTATCGGGGTCGTAGTGAACTAGTAATGGGGCGTTCGTGAGTCGTTTCCTGATGCCATCGAATGCTTTTTGTTCATGTTCGTTCCATCTCCATTTGGCTTCTTCTTTGTTAGGTTATAGAGAGGTTTAGCAATCCTGCTGAACCCTTCTATGAACCTCCGATAGAAGTTGCAGAATCCAATGAAGCATTGAACATCCTTTCTCGTTCCTGGTGGTTTCCATTTCCATATGGCGTTTGTTTTGACTGGGTCCACTTTGACTCCTTGTCTGTTGATGATGAATCCCAAGTATTCTGTTTCCTCCTTATGGAATTCGCATTTTGTTGGCTTGATCTTCATTCCGGATTCCTGGATGCATTCCATCACTTCTCTAACGTCTCTGATGTGTTGCTCCAGGTTATCGAAATAGATGAGTACATCGTCTAGATAGACGATGCAGCATCTGTCGAGGAACCGACTCAATATTTGGTTAATCCATCGTTGAAAGGCCGCAGGTGCGTTGGTTAGCCCGAAAGGCATAACCAGGTATTCGTACATTCCGTATTTGAATGCGAAAGTGGTTTTCCATTCGTCTCCCTTTTTGATTCGGACGTTGTGGTACGCGTCCTTGATGTCGAGTTTGGTGAAATATTGTGCTGTTCTTACCGATCCAGGGCTTCTCCTATCAGGGGTAGCGGGTATCGGTCCTTCTTCGTGAGCGAATTGAGTGCTCGTAGTCCACACACAGTCTTAGCTTTCCGTCCTTCTTTTTGATGAACATTATGGGTGATCCCCATGCTCCTTTTCGTTTCTCGGATCCATCCTCGGTCCAGATTGGTTTCGAGGTATTGTCTTAACTCTTCTAACTCGTGTTCGCTGAGTGCATATACCTTTTTCCATGGTATATGTTGTGTTCTTTTCCGTCTTTGTCTAATTCGAGGTCGATCGCCAGGTCTACCCCGTGTCGATGCGGGGGTAGTTCCGTTGCGTTGTCTTCTTTGACAGATCGTGGAACTTGTGATACTGTTTGGGTATAGTATCCCTCCAGTCTTGTGCTTTCGTTGTTGTTTGTCTCGTATGGCCAGTTCCGTACTGATGTTGATCTTGGCCCATTCTAGGTCTTTCGTGGTGAAGTTCCATCTGAGCATGCCAGTGTATGCTCCTTTCTTATATTCTTCGCGGAATTCTTCCGCCGTTATTTCGCATATCTGAACTTGTCGTGTTGGCTCTGGGTAGCCTCGTATTGGTCCGTTGACCCAAAACCTTAGTTCCTCTTGTCGTGTTATCGAGGTCGTTAACTTCTTGAAGTTCTTCGTCGTTGATCTTTTCGATGATCAATTGAGCAATTCGATCTCCTTTTGAGATCTTATACTCCTTATGATTCAGGTTGGCCAAGACCACCTTTATCTCACCGGTATAGTCGGCATCGATTACCCTGCGTTGACTATTAGTTTGTGCTTCACCGATAGTCCACTCCGGTGCGATCCGTCCATAGGTGCCGTCAGGTAGTCCAATGGCTATTCCTGTTCGTATCGTGGCTTGTTCTTTTGCTGGTATCGTGGTATCTTCGTGTGCATACAGGTCGTATCCTGCAGCCTTTGTTGACCCTCTAAGAGGTATCCGAGCCTCCAGGTCCATCTTCTTGACAAGATTCCTTTTTCTTGTTCTTCTTCTTCTTCTTTTTCTGTCCGCTGACAGCATCTTGGCCTCTTCGTATCTTGCCTTGAGGCTTTCGTATTCGACTTCGACTTCCGGGGTTCCGTAGATGACTGGCGGTCTTGTAGGCATTCCTTCTCGCATAATCCGCTTGCGAAGGTAACCTTATTCTTCGTCCAATCCATGTCCGGGTTGTGCTTCTTGAGCCAGGCATATCTCCCTAGCACGATCTCGTGGTTTTTGAGATTTGCCACTTGGAAGGTTGCCATTTCCCTATGGTTTCCAATTTCCATAGGTACTTGTGCGATATGGGTGATAGCTCCCATCGCACTCGGATTCCCATCCGCCAGGTAAATCGTCCTTTTCTTATTCGTGTTTCTTCGTTTGATTCTGTGTTTGTCACAGATTCCTTTGTCGATGAAGTCCTCCGTTGCTCCTGAGTCTATCATCGCGTATATCTCAATCGTATCTTGTTGGTTGACTTGTAGCTTTCGTTTGACCATTAACTGGTCTCCGTGTGTTTTCATTGATTCTGTTTGCAGTGCCGCGTATGTATTCGATAACTTGATGGGTTTCGGTTGATCCTTGTCCCTCAGACCATCTATTGCTGGGGACCGTCGTCTTTTTCTGATTGGTCATCTCCTCCTGTCCATGGATATCTCCCTCAGGTTCGTTCTCTTTTGAAATTGTTGGAGCTTTTGCGTGGTGAAAGGTTTCCTCATCTGTGTTCCATTTCCATTCGATCTTGGCCTTCTGCAATCCTTGATTCCGTGTCTTTTGATTCCGCAATTGAAACAAAGGTTGTCCCTTTTTCTTTAGTCGTATACGCCTTGAGGAATGTCTAGCCGTCCTTTCTTCCTTGAGCTGTCCAACTCCATGGGTTCTCTCCCTGTCGTCTTATTCTTGTCTTTTCCAGGTTCCATCCTGGTTCCTTGGTGATGTGTATGTCTTGTTGGTCGTGACTGGTGGGTGATAATTTCATTCTGCTACTTTTGCTTGGTTTTTATCCAGTTCTCCTTGTCAATCGCCCAGACTGCTAATTCCATTTGCGAAGTCAGTTTTTCGGTATTGGATCATAGCGTGGGCGATAGATCTTCTTCAATCCTCCAGTGAACCATCTT